>OZ038483.1:131295130-131547630 GCA_964036315.1 Acanthosepion esculentum | reverse complement strand
AAGCAGTAATTCAAACTTTCCTAAAATTGGAAGTCTTCTGTGGCTGACCGATCATAGCACATCAGGCTAAATGACGGTTCGTATAGGATACAGGTTCGATTCCTGTTGGAGGATGCATATTTTGTATGAAAACAACAATCTTCCAAAATTTAAATGCAAATTCAACCATCTTCATCTGTCTCCTTGAATCCTGTTCTTTCTCCACAGTAACAATTTCTCAGCTTCTTTCTCTCTCAGTAACTCAATAACCTCTTGCAACTTAGTGACATTATCACCTTGCTGGAGGTGAAGTGATTAAAAAAAGTTTAGGAGGATGAAAATTTTCATTGCATTTTGATGAAAGCAAAAGATACAAACCAAATATTACACCATAGACAGCACCAATATAAAGCAAACAGTTTCCAAAGAACAGATTTCTTCTTAATTTTTTGAGTTCTAAAAATAATACAGAGTTCTCTCAAAAAAATATGTTTATTTTTTACACTTCAAAAATTTTATTAATTAAATTTTTTTTATTTGTTATCAGTTTATTTGAGTTCCAAAAATTGATACAAATTTATTTTAAAAAATTCATCATTTTGGAATTTTCATATATTAAAACAATAGATGAGTCAGTTTATCAGGGTGTGGTGAGGGTTCATGTGTGTGTGTGCGTGTGTGTGAAAAGAAGTCATTCACCCCTGCACTAAAAAAAAACTTTAAATTATGATATTTAGTCATTTGGTCAGATTTTTTGAAAGTAGGTCAGGCTGAGAAATTTTCATTATATATATATGTGTGTGTGTGTGTGTGCGTGTGTGTGTGTGCGTGTGTGTGTGTGTGTGTGTGTGTGCGTGTGTGTGTGTGCGTGTGTGTGTGTGCGTGTGTGTGTGTGCGTGTGTGTGTGTGCGCGTGTGTGCGTGTGCGCGTGTGTGTGTGTGTGTGTGTGTGTGCGTGTGTGTGTGTGCGCGTGTGTGCGTGTGTGTGTGTGCGCGTGTGTGTGTGTGTGTGCGTGTGCGTGTGTGTGTGTGTGTGTGTGTGCGTGTGTGTGCGCGTGTGTGTGTGTGTGCGTGTGTGTGTGTGTGTGTGTGTGTGCGTGCGTGTGTGTGCGTGCGTGTGTGTGTGTGTGTGTGTGTGTGTGTGACTTGAAAAATATGGATTAAATCTGACAAAATGATTAAATAAGGAAATGTTTTTACATTTACCATGTTTTATTTTTTTTTTTACTAAAATAATTATAAATATTTTACTATTTGTTCTTTATTTTATCATATATATATATATATATATATATATATATATATATATATATATATATATATATATATATATATGATAAAATAGAGAACAAATAGTAAAATATTTATAATATATATATATATACAGGGTGCGATGGATAAATTGTTGTCTAAATCAGGCAAAAATGAAAACAAAACTGACATCTCATTTTAACAGATATATTTACCAAAATTACACAAAAATATCTGGAAATACTAAAGAGTAAATTTATTCAGTAAAATCACCATTGACTTCAACCATTGCATCCAGACAACTTTGGAATCTCTTGCAACGATTCTGGGCAGTTTCCTTGTTTAGTTTAAGTTGGTGAATGCTGCCATAATCCTTGCCTTCAGTTCATCTTTGGTGTTACAAGGAGTTTTATTGATCTCTCAACTGCACCCCACACATAATAATCAAGGGGGTTGCAGTCTGTGGGGTTAGGTGGCCAGATATAAGGGGTGATGTGGTCAAAGAAATTGTCTGACAGCCATGACTGGGTTCTCCTGCTTGTTTGGCATGGTGCAGAGTCTTATTGCCACCATCCACCTTCTTGTCCCAGGACAGCACTACCTCCTTAAGACATGATGTAGGCCTCCATGTTGAGTATGGAGCCCTGTGGGAAGATGAATGGAGGCTTAATACTACCATCACTAGTGATCCCTCCAAACCTCTTCGTAATCACTATTAGACTCATCCAACTCTTTCTTCTTCCCTGTCCTCAAAATGACACCCAAACACTGTAAAAAATGTTTGTATTAGAGCTTCTGTTGCAAATGTCAAGCAGTACAGCATGCCATTTCTACATTTCTGTTGGAGTGAATTGTAACATGGTGCTTTTTTTCTCACAGACAGTGCTCAACTGACCCTACTATGCTGTGTAGTCGACAACATCAAAAACAGATAACATGCACGTGTAGAATTAAAAATTTGAAATGGCGACAATTTACCCATCGCACCCTATATATATATATATATATATATATATATATATATATATATATATATATATTTAAATCATTTCATCCCCTAGGCAAGGCAATAATGCCACTAGGATGCAGGGGGTTACAAGGAGTGAAAGAGAATGAAAAGACTTTAGTGAGGAGTAGTTAGGAGAAAGGACAATAAAGGAATTGGATTCAGGAAGACAGACGATGGCAATTGACATTGCATTTAAACATTTGAAGATTGTAGGTGCCAAGAAAGCAAAAAGTCTGAAGGGAGAAATGTGAGAAAAGAAGCTATTAAAATAGAACTGAAGGTTGCATCTAGATTTTACTATTGAAGGTTATTTCAATAGTAAAATACTGAGACCTCCTTGTGAATCTAGTAGCACACTTAAATTCATCCAGTCAAGACAATAACATTACAGACTATTCTTCGAATTTTGTTAAGAATCTTGGGATATATAGTCAGACCACCAGAAAGTATTCAATGCACAAATGAATGGTAGCAGTATTCAAATCACGGATGAATAGTAGATTTATAAATGTGCAAGAAAAATTCTAACAAGAATTGTCTGGCACAACACTATATATATATATATATATATATATATATACTTTATTATAGGTTATTACATGCAAACATATGTAAAACCGCTACATAAATGCATTCCTGTTTCAATGCATATCATGGCATCTTATCAGATGAGATGCAATGATATGCATCGAAATATGAATGCATTTATGTAGCAGTTTTAAATATGTTCGAATGTAATAACCTATAATAAAGAATATTGCTCTACTATTGTATTGATCCCTATCTTTAATGTTGTGAACGTTTGAATTTATATTTGATTCATTCTCATTTTATATATATATATATATATATATATATATATATATATATGTAATTTCAAACATTATTATAGTGGATACTCATATTTGAAATAGATGCCTCTACTTTTATTTTTACTTTAAACAGTGTGTATTACATCTAATTTATTTGAGAAATCTTAATGAAGAAAATCATCCCACCTTTGTAGAAGTAACTTAGGACATAGGTTCAATTTATACTGGAGAGCAGGCCAATAGATATAATACACACAGTTAACACTAAAAATAAAAATGGGGCATCTAATTCAAATATGAGTATCCACTAATAAAATATACATTTGAAGTAATAAAAAAAAGTATTAAAAACAAATTCATTAATTCTTTAGAAAACTGTATATATATATATATATGTATATATATATATAGATATAGATATATAGATATATAGATATATACAGGGTATCCATAAAGTTTGTGTGCACTTTAAAAAATTTATAACTTTATTTGTATTTGCGATAGAAATAATCTGTAAAAAATGTTATAAAGTTTAATGTACCTAGTTTTAAGTATAGCTAAAATAACTAATCTGATTTTGGGTATTACTGTAAATCAGTTGGCAAATGTTTTTCATGAACTGCAAAATCGTATTACCCTTTGTATTGCTAATGATGGAGGCCATGTGGAACCTTAAATAAAATTTCAATAAAACCTTAAAAAATATAGATTTACTTCTTTCTAATCCTTTTTACAAATTATTTCTATCACAAATACAAATAAAGTTATAAATTTTTTAAAGTGCACACAAACTTTATGGACACCTTGTATATATATATATATATATGTTTTGTTAAATATGACAAGCAAGGAAAATTTAATTCATTTTTCATTTAATTTTTCCAGCATGCTTACATTTTTCTGTTTGGTGGGAGTACAGGAGTACAAAACATGTCCATATTGTCCATTGTCCCAAGTGCTTTCAACCACTTCTTTAGTTATTTTCAGGAGGTGGGGATGTTTTAAAAAATGGGACTGGCAAGCAAAGTTCAAATTCTAGCTGAGATAGTTTGTATTCACCTGGAATTATTACCTTTGTCGAAAACTAAAGATAAAATTTAGAACCAGAGAGAGATGCCACTGAATTCAAAACTAGGATTGGGCTGAACTCATCCCTCTAGCTATGGGTAAAAATAGCAAAAATTTGGAGGTGAGGCTTACTCTGTAAAAACCTACACACTAAAATATAACTAACATGCAAACTGAAAGACATCCAAAATGGTACTAATATTTATGCTTGGTCTGCTGATCATAAGTTTTAATCATGGCATATCTGTTGATTCCTTTAACTATCTTATTCTCCATTGATGTTCTGTCTTTTAATTTAATTCCATAGAGGTTGGTTTGCTACTGTTCTTCCTTCATACATGATCAGTTATAGCTGATTTTTAAATTCAAGCAAAAATTTTCTTCTTACAGTTGGTTAATTCCTGTAATCAGCAGAGAAACCTCATTGATAAATAATTTTATCTTGTTTATAAGAAATTATATAACAGTAACAAATAAACAATTAGTATGGACTTTCTTACCAATAATCAGTAACAATCACAAATATTACTTTTTCAATATTATACACTGTGAAAGATAAATTTAAAAAAAAAACAGCAAAAACTGTTATTGCCCTTTCCAGTATTGATGGGGGCTTCCTTTCTAACTTTTTGTTTGAAATGCTGTAGAATGTCAACATCTTGATTATATCATTATTTTCTTTGACCTGCATGTACTATCCATTTTAATTGTTGCTGTTGTTGAAATTCCTCAGGACTGTTATTTGGTAAAGTACTTTGTGAGGTTTGAAGAAGTATGGTCTTTGCTAAAACCTACAGTTTTCATTTGTTCAAAGCCATTGTTAACCACTGATCTGAGAAAGTGGTTGTATACAGCTGACTTTTTAGATATTTTGAACAACTCTGGCACCATGCATGACTCCTATATGAAAATCTCGATCTAATAACATTATTTAAGAACATGACTCAAGTTTTTAGGTTAATGTTTTGGTTTTCTAGCAATTTGTGATGTTGGTTGAAACTACATCTAGCATAGCCTAGTCTATGTTCAATTTCTTCATCTGCTATTCTAAACTTTTTTTTATAATTGATCCATATGTTTAGAAACAAAGAAAAGTATGTTGAACTGCTATGTAATGTCTAATCTGTTATATGGTAGTAAATGCTAGATTATTTCTTTACAGATGAAGCCAATACTTGATACAACAGAAATGTGGTTCTACCAACAAATGCTGGGAATGCCATAGACAGAGAATGTGAAAAATAAGGAAGTTTTAAAGAGAATAAATACTACAACTAAGATGTTGGTAACAGTCAGAAAGAGACAACTGAAATTTTGATAGGTCTGTTTTGTTTTACGGCATACCAACCTCAATAGATTTTATTTAATGCCAACAAGATTTTTATTGCTGATAATGCTTTTTTTATTTCAAAAATGTATTGCTACTAATATTTTTTCTTTCAAAAATGTATTGTTGGTAATATTTTTTTACAAAAATATATTGCTGATATTAAAACCTATTTTTACAATTTCATAGCGTTTTGACCCCAGTTTGGGGTTAACTATTTGCCCATAGCTGGGACCCTAACAGGTGCTACCACCCCGGGTCAGGGTGGACATGGGAGCACCAGCAATTAAGAGGCGTTTCCACAATCCTCAAAACCTCCTGATCATAGGCCTTGTTGTCAGATGTAGTTTATCGTCTTACCTAAGTTTGCTGAAATTTTGTACAGATGAGAAAAGAAGGCTTGGAGAATTTAACACTCACAAGATATACTGAAAACAAGAGATGCAGAGTAACAACAAATAATCTAGTTGATGAGTACAAGCAAATGGACGATAGAACAAGGAACCCAAATGGAAAAAGGAAGTGTAATAGAGCAAGAGTCAAGACTATGAGTAACAAAAATAAAAACAGGATGTTGTGATAAGTCAGGTCCTGAAAGACATAAAGAGAAAATCCCCAGTCACTAAAATAAAATGAATGTAACAAGAAAGATATATTTTCTAATTTTATTAACTTTGTAACAGTTGTATTAATGCTATATCAGGTACTGTAGTAGTAATAGTAGTACTAGTAAGAAAAACAACACATGGTTTCATTTGAAAGATATCGCTGAAGTGTACATGTTCAACAATAGCATAATTGTAATATCAAACCTGGCAAGTGGTTCTCAGTGACTGTGTGTGTGCTTATAGCTATTCTACCGTCCGACGACATTCTAAGCCCCGCCCCCTTCAGCTGTCAGGTGATTGAGTGTAGCCACGCCCCTCAGCTGTCAGGTGATCGCACCGCTAACGTACAAGATGGACGATAAGTGACGGCTCGCCTCACTTGAGAGACGATTCTTTGATATATTTACCCTCTAGGCACGCACCGAACAGTTTAGAGATACACAAAGGCACATCTATTTAGTATCTCAGCGTGTTTAGTATAAAGGAAGTTTATAAATTATGAAACTCAACTGTTTTCCTAAATCGGGTACCATTGTTGTGTACCGGTGATCACCCACCGTCTAACCCTGTGTTAGTTTGTGTGCGTGATGATTTTTCTTTATTTTTAATTTAAAACATAATTGACGGAATTGGTTCATACTGATTGAAAAAAAGGGGAAAATAAACGTTTGGTTTGACCGGCCGAATATTCATTCAGTAGTCACGGTAAGTTTTTAATGTATTTTCCTAATTTAATAATAACCATGTTTTGAGGGTTGACAATTTAAATTATAGTTCAAAAAGCCTACACCGGTGTGTGGGAATGTCGACTGCTGCTACTTATCCTTTTTTTATTATTATTCGTCAGTACACAGTTATTTCCGCAAATAAAACTATCTTTTTCTAAATAGCTTTTATTTCTGTCTCTAAAGTTAATTAGTTTAATAATTTCGTGAAAGTGCTTTTATTTTCACTACGGAAAAAAAAAATCCTAACTGTCCGTCCAATCTTTTCTTTGTTTTCTTCCTTTTTTTTTCCCATGCGAACTGATCCCCCATTTTTGGACCGACCCCTGTTATTTCAGACTCAGCTTCATCTAATAAATCTAATATTTATTTTATTTTTATTTAAATTTGTTTCCATGTCTGATTGATACCTTCATTCATCATCAGAAAATGAGTTTGTTTGATAATAAATCTTTTTTTCAGTGAATTTTGACTGTCCATGAGTTTTCTTTGGGGGCAGTGTTGTCTCCTTTGTGTGGTTCATTCATTGCTCTCTTGAATCTTAAAACAAATCACTGAATCGTGCATAAAAAAGGTTTTCTTGTAAGTTGTATTATTTTAGTTTTTTGTATTAAGTTTATCTTTTATTTCAACATATTTCGATTTCAAAGTGTCCTGAGAGAAACAGATTCATTTTTTTATAGTCTTAAAATTTTTAATTGAGAAAATTAATTAAAATGAAATGTATTTCCTTTTGACTTTAAAAACAATATATTTTATTATTGAATTATTATTTACACATAATTTATTTACCAAATTTATTGTGTATACTTTTTTGTGGTTTGATATTATTGTCGTTTCATCCTGAATAATAAGATGGAGGTAAATATTTTTAAAAAATCTTTAGTTACGTAAAATAAAAACAAACTCTTTTGTTCAGAGTATTATTTTTCGTTGTCATTAAGAGAAATATTTTTAAAATTTCTTTTTAAGGAAAAAATGCATGCAAATATTTTTATTGAAGTAACTAGTTAATTATTTTATTTTTTTATCTATGCATTAATGTCTGTGTCATTCTACAAAAGATGGGAAATGATTGAATTTCTAAAGGCGGAAATGGTTTTCTTTTTCGAAATGTTTTCCAAGACAATGTTTATTCCTTTTATTTCTGCATTCTAAAATTCTTGGCTAATCAAGCAGAACAAAATTGCTTTGTTTTTTGGGGTTTTTTTAATTGCTTTAATTGCTAAATTTTACTATTTTATCTTGTACATCCCTCAGTCTTGATTGCTTTTTTGTTGTTGTATACACTACAGCACTTTCTTGAAGGAAATAAAATACATTTTTTGTATTATTTTACTAAACTAAGGTAATACAAAAGATATTTTCAGGCATTTTTAGGGGATATTCTGATATGTGTTACAATGGTCCATTCATTTAAAAAAACACCTTGATAAATAATTTTCTAAAATTTCGTACTTGTAACATTGCAATAAGCACTTTTATTTTTTAAATCGGTAATTATTATTTAATTTATTTAATTATTAAAAATACTTTTCTCATATGGAATTATCGCTGTAACTTTTTTGGTTGAATTTAAATATCCAGTTAAAAATTTAAATAAATTATCAACTTTTTGCATAAAAAAGTTAAATTAAAAAATATACATTGTTTTGTATTTGTTAAATAGTCTGTGTCATAATTTATCTTGTCATGTTTTCTTCTTCAATGCAGAATCCTCATGGATTTCGTTTTATTTCCTTTCTTTGTTTTCTTGTGTTCTTTTATTGGTTACATATTTTTTTTAGTGCAATTATACTTGTCAAATATAAACAGGCACTGGAAATGATTGAATTCTTTTTTTGTCCAAATTATGAACTTGATGTTTAGTTTACTTTTTTACTTGCTAAAGACTTGCTTTTTTTTTTTTTGCTAGCTGCATTTTTTTTTTCTTGTACACAAAAAGAATTTAAAAAATTGAATGAAATAATAATTTTAGTAATTAAAAATAAGCGGTATCTGAAAGGCAAATGCATCGGTTCTCCTAGATTTTAAAAAATATTTTAAAATTCTTTGGCGACAGTTTCCATAAATCCAGTGGTATGGTGTTTTTACTTTTATTTTTTAAAGTTCTGTGAAAATAATATCGAAAATTATAAATTGTACATTGTTGCATTCAATGAATATTTTTCTTTAAAAAAGGAAAAAGTAATCTAAAGACTGTGTAATAAACAGTGTGGGGGGAAAAAAAGCTTTTTGATTTCTTTACCATCCATTCTTCCTTCTGTCAGAGCAGTTGTCAAAATGGAATTTCTTTTGGTTATTACTTTTTTTTTGTTTGATTATGAAAATGTTGCAACTTTTTTGTTTTTCTCTTTATTTCCAAAACGCCTAATTTAAAATGGGTTTCATTTTTATTTTTTTTATTCACAATTTTTGAGATCTTTGGAAACAAATATTTAAAATTAAAATTTGTTTTATTTCTCAGATTATATAGGTCTTCACTTTTTTTCCTTTTAAAACAAAAGAAAAGTGTAAAATAAAATATTTTGATTTCAGCAAAAATGGGTTGAAACTGGAAATGGAAGTCAAGAAACCCTTTTTCTTAAAGTTTTTGCTTTAGTTAAAAATGAAAAATCGTATTTCTTTTTTCTGTAACCTAATTTACAGTAACTTGCAAAAAAAAACAAAAATAATGTTATCTGAACTAATAATCAATATTTGTTACTTTTTGCATCACAACTGATTAATTAATTAATATGAAAAAAAATTTGACATGAAGCAGTTCTGGTTCATTGGTTACAGCAATTCATAATCTACTGAAATAAGAAGCACAAATAATCCACTTTTTAGTCTTTCTTTACTTTTTATAATTATTTATAAATTAGATAATTATAAAAAGTGGATTATTATTCTTAAATGTTTATTTTTTTTACTTACTTATATTTTAGCAAATGGTATCAAGGGAATTTTAAAAAGTTGAACAAAATGTTGTTTTTTTTTTTTGTTATGAATAAACAAAAATTGAATATTATTTTTGTCATTCAATGCTTTTTCTTTCCTTTTTAACTTCAACAGCTCGTATTGAACTCAACTTATAAAACGAGCAATAAAATAATTGTTGACTAGAATTACATAAATAATCGACCCCACAGTGTTTTTTAGTGACTAGTCTGTCCTCCATCCTATAAAACTTCTACGCCGCCAATAAATAATAAAATGAAAATAAAAAATCCTTTATGAAACAAGTTGATTGTAATTTTTCAATTAAAGACGAAATGTTTTAACTTCTTTCTTTGTGTTTTAAAATATCTGATCACAAGTTGACAACTTTTAAAAATAATTATTAAAAAACTTTTCTGACTTCCAGATTAAGCATTTTTTGTTTTTTTTTTGATTACGTAATTTTTTTTATAAACTTTGTCAGCAATCCTAGAAACAATTTTTTCTTAATTTTTAAATAAATTTATTAACCCCTGCAACCAACTGAATTAAGTTCTTTGTATCGTTGGTGAGTGTTTCTATATTTGTTTACAATTTGTTTGAGATTATTTTTAACCACAAGTTGTTCCATTAATCGTGACCAAATCTTTTTGACGTCTTTTTTATTTTAAGTCTATTTTTTAATAATATTCTTTTTATAAATATTGACCGTTTTTAAGTAGAAAATTAAGTATATTTATTTTTTTAGGGTTTTTTTTTAAATTTTAATGAACCTTTTGGTTTTAAAATTCACTTTTCATGGACAACTTTTCTCTGCCAAAAGTAGAAACGTGTCACAAAAAAAAGTGTGAAATGCTTTTCTTACTGCTGATACTACAAGATTTTGTTTCCCTAGTTCTTTCATTGCTGTATTCTTTGAAATCATTCCATTTCAAAATATTATTGAATAATACACACAAAAAAAAAACATGTCATTATTATTAAAGTTAAGAGTTTATAAATTAACTGTCACCAGTTTGTTAAAAAAAACAAAAAAAAAATACAATTCAACTAAAAACTAATATTTAGCTTCGCAATAATGGAAAAGACTTAAAATAAAACTTGTATAATAAATTAAGATTTAAAAATTAAATTGCTTCAATTTTTATCAAACCAATTTTTGTATTTGTTTCTTCACACTACATTGTCATTATATTTTAAGGAAATTAAGGAAAAACACCAATTTTCTTTTTAATATGTTTCGTTCTGTCAGCTAAAGGTAGATCATTGAAAACTGATAATGCCACTTTTTACCTTTTTTACTTTGTTTTTTAACCCTTTTTGAGCTATTAATTAATGTAAATAAAATGCTTTCATGTTTCTTTAGGGTGCTTAGCCAGCCTGTTAGTGTTTGTTATTTTTGTTGAAAACATTTTTAAATTCTTGACTGTTGATACCTAATGTTTTGATAACTTTACACCACATGTTTGAGCTTCTTCTTATCTGATAAAACTAAAAGCTTAACAGTTGATTTAATCAATTAAATCAAACTACTTTGGAACTAAAAAAAATGTATTGATAAAAAAAATCATGTTTGTTTCTTTATTAGACATGAAACTTAGTGTGACTTTTCCAAGCTTTGTTAATCAGTTTTTCCTACAAACATTTCTATTAGTTCTCCTGTGTGTGGGAAAAATGGTCAAGTTCTATTTATTAATTGTAATAATTTGCAAGTCAACATCTAAGTATTTAGATTTTAGAACCTCACAGATCACCATATTCTTACAGTTGCCCACAAACCATATGCGCGCACACACACATACACATGCGCGTATTGGTTGATTGCAACACTAACCTAATGAAACATATGCAGGTGAAAAATAGACTAAACAAATAGATCGACCCTTTAACTTCAATTAGAAGAAAAACTTAGAACTTACGAGTCCAGTAGTACCCCAATAATGATTTGGTAGTGTTCAAAACAGTGACTCTTTATTTTTGTTGGTTTATTGTTAATGTCAAATAAAAAAAAAAACATGGAATCTGTACCTTGCCTGCATTTTTGGATAATTTCATTTTTGATTTTGGTAAGTAGAGTTTATCAAATGCAAATCAAATTCAAATGTTGTCCGCCATCTTCCATTATGCATTATTATCATTGAATTGTCAAACTAAGTTTATTCTGTTGTTATTGAAGGGAAGATGTTAGTAACTTTCTTTGTAGTTCATTTATCGGCCAGTTGCTATTAGATGTGGCACAAGGCCGAAAGTAGGGGGCACCCAGTGAGAATCGAACTCGCTACTCCGTCGTAAAACTGTTCTAGCGAGACAAGCTTGCTAACCATTACACTGCCTCGAGATGCCCAAAATGTTTTTCTAAGCGTAGCTTAGATGTGGCACAAGGCCGGAAGTGTGGAGCACCCAATAAGGATCGAACTCACTACTCAGTCGTAATTGATCTACACTACAGCCAGTTGCTATATTCAACATAAAGCTATCAGATTTTTTTCATATTCTACTAAATAAAAGTTGTTTAAAAGTTACTGAAATCTGATATGTTGTATTTTAAATATTCTAATGAGAATAAATGGTTTCTCTATTTAATCTTACTTTGACACAAAAAGGTAATTAATGAAATGAAAATAAATAGGTTGTGGCTAAATAGAATATTGAAAAGAGGCTTGGTACACCCCAAATCAATCTTAATATATTTCCGGGTGTATTAAAATAAAAACCTACAGAATTAGTATTTGTTACTGATTTAATTACCAGGGCTTTTACTAATAAAATTATAATTTACTTTAGTTTATTTAATCAAAGATTGGAACAGATTAGGACCTAGCCTGTCAATTTTTATAGATATAGGAAAGTTGAAAACAATTTGAAAAAATTTAATCAACATCTGATGAACAAAGGAAAGTAATTTTTGTTGACTTGTTTAAACATTACAAAACTGGAAAATCCATTGAGATTCTGTAATGTTTTTAATCAAATTTCTATTTCAAATTGTTTGAGTAAACTAAATATTTAAAGATTTATTTCAAGGTAAGATTATTAATATGATCAGTGACTTTTTTTTTTTTTTTCCAAAGTTTGTTTTCTTGGAAATATATAGACAAAATTAAATTACTTTGAAGGAAAATCCATTTTGATATGGTGTCATTTTAGTTGCTGCAATGCCAGTTACTTAGTGTTTTAAGCTAATGAGTATAAAAAACATTAGGTATTTGATAATGGATCATTTTAATTAGTTCAATAATTTACTAACCCTTGAGGATAGCTGTGGATAGCTTAGTCTGAAGAGAAATGTGACTAATTGTTTAATTAGTTTTCTTTTATAGATCCAGTAATACAAAAAAATCGCTACATTTTCACGGATTATATATATATATATATATATATATATATTGTGTCCACTGTTTCATGATAATTGCTTTGAATAAACAGAATCTTGTAAAATCAATCACTTTTTGCAAGTACACATAAAATCAAAGTACTACCAAAATTTTTTTTAAATTAATTTCTTACCAGAAGTATTTACAAAATTCAAATTACTTTTTAAAGAGCAGTTTTTAAGGAGTTTCTGCAGATATTGTTAGCTTTTAAATTGTATCAAAATTTTGTTAAACACCATGGCGCTGTTCTTTGGGAAAGTCTGAGAGGACATTTTCAACATGCTTCTGATGGTTTCACAATATTTGGTGAGGTCAAGTGAATTTCCAAACAACCCGCCAAATCAATTTTTA
The DNA here is from genome assembly GCA_964036315.1 of Acanthosepion esculentum. Taxonomy (NCBI): domain Eukaryota; kingdom Metazoa; phylum Mollusca; class Cephalopoda; order Sepiida; family Sepiidae; genus Acanthosepion; species Acanthosepion esculentum. Next base: position 131,534,205 of record OZ038483.1, on the reverse strand, counting down.
TTTTCTCTCACTAGTAAAAATCAGTCATGAAACTCCACAAAGAGAAGCAAATATTATTTGTGAACTAGATGTCAAAAACATCAGGAAAATTTGAGAACATTCACATGCATGACTGACGACAATATGAGCAGCCATCCAGCAGCAAAAAGTGTTCTATTATGAAGCACTTTTAACTAAACAAATTGTGTAATTAGTTAATCTCTTTACAAGGCCTGTGTATAATGCATACAGTCAGGTTTTAATATTTTGAGAATCAGTTGTGTAGCCTTGATGAAAGTTTGCAACTAATCGGAGAAGACCTTACTAGGTATACATAAACAAACTCTCCTATTCATTCAGCAGAGAGAAGTCATTGAGTGAACTTGTGTATTATATGGCTGTCACATTGAGCAAGTAAAGTCTTCACATCTTGGGCAAGTTCTTTTTCGTTTCCTGTGCAAAATTGAGCATTTGCCAGGTCTGTTGGCTCTGCTACAGTCCATATTCAGGCTATTCACAAGACTAAAATCACTGTTGAAATGCTATTGACAAAAATCAAGGAGAATGAAGCAGCTGATAGTAATCCTGAGAGTACATTGTGGCCAGTTTTCAGAAAGTGAAAGGTATGCTGGAATAAGTATGAGGTCTCCAAAGTTTTTTTATTATTATTATTATTATTATTATTTATTTATTTATTTACCAGCTGATTAACAAAATGAACGCTGGTCTTTTCTACAACTTGTTTGTTATGCTGGTTTAGTTTTTACAGAATGGATGCCCAACATTCCTCTTTCTCTTGGCCATTTTCCAGGAACATTTAGTCTTTTTTTTATTTTGTTTACATCATATGTTATTTTTGAATGACTTGCCATTCAAGTGTTGGTTCAGGTGTTTTTTCTGTGTGTTTTTTTTTCTTTAACTGTTTATCTATCAAAAACAAGTGTTTCCTATATGTAATTGCTGCAGCTTGATATGCTATATATGAAGGGGTGCTGAAAAGTTCTCAGGTTGGCCCACTTTCCAAAATTGATATTTCAATGACCAAACATCAAGATACTGATTTTTTTTTAGGGTTTTTTTTGTTTTGTTTTGTTTTTTTAATTTTTTTATTTTATTTTATTTTAGGAAGTGGGTTAGGCCACACTCTTTTCTGCTTTTAAAAGTAGCTATTTTAATAGGCATGTGAACTGATAATGCCAATATGAAAAAAAAAAAAAAACCTAAAAATCCATGATTTGTAAGTTCCTAGCATTTTTCATTTTTATTTAAATTTATTATTTAAATGAAATTTTTTTTTTTTTTTTTTTTTTTTTTTTAATACACCACTTTAGGTAAAGTACTTTTAAAAGTGCTGACTAAACCAGCCTATTGTCCAAGCTTTTCCTAAAAGTCCAGCATGATTTATTAGAACAGACTTAGTTGCATTTTGAAAGTAACTTTCTTTTTTTTTTTTTTTTTTTCTTTTTTTTTTTTTTTTTTGCTTCATTAATTTTGGATTCTGTATGTTTAGTAAGCTAGTTATTTAAATGTTGCATTTATACCAAATCCCTAGCTAACCAGGTAACATAACTTTTAACATTATTAATTCATTTATGGATATAGTCTCTGCATTTTTTTTTAATCACAAATTCTGAACTTATGGATATTATGTGTAAGAATTTGAATTCAGTTCTCTTGTTAATGGTTAACTTCATATTTAACAATATTAATATAATATGTACATAAGAGGGGAGACTTCATATTTTTTTATTAGTTATCTATAGCTTAACAAACATGGAAACTGTAGTGTGTTGTTTGTTTTTTTTGTCTTCAAGAAGGTATTCAATTGTATTCATACTCCATATAAGCTTTGAACTTATTTAAAAGAAAAAAAGATATGACATTTTTATTTTTACTTCAGGAACTGTTTTTTTTCCCTATATGATCTAGATTTATTTTTTATTTTTTTTAAATGGACCTTGTGTGAATTAGCTATGTTTTTTGCTACCAGCTTCAATGTATTTCTCCTCTTTGTGTAAGTACTGAAGGCTACAAATTCTGAGTAGACATAGAAATACATTGAAAATATTTTTAAGCTCTTTCAATACCCTAATTATTTCAAATTCAGTGCAAAATATGAAATATTCCAAAATAGCAAAACTTCCTGGCAAACCAAACAAATCAAAATATACTGTTCTACCCACTAACTCTATCATAACTACAATTGAAAAGAATTTATCTAAACTCAAGATAACATTTGTTTCAACTACTTCTAAAACAATAAAAGACTTAATACAACACCAGCTAAAAAATTGAATAATCTTAAACTAAAAATAGCATTTCAATTCTTATAGTACTTCACATAATTTATGTCAAGTACTGACTTGCTTATATTTGAGTGGAGAGTTTTAAGGGCAAAAAATGTGGCCTGGTGACTTGGAATCTGTTCCTCCTCCCCAAGCAGCACCTAATTTTACAGTAGTAGCGAAAAAGTTAGATACCCAAATATCAGTAAAAAAAAACCCAAAAAACTGTTGTCTCTTTAGGACATGGGCAGTCATGGGCTCTCCACAATTTCCTATCCTTTGTAACTCTTAGTAAGGTTTGTCTTTTCATTATTATTCCTACTCTCTGTTCTGCTATCCATTTACGCAAGCTTGTTCAGTAGGTTACTCACTGTTTCTGATTAGAAGTATAAGCATCCATTTTCTTTCCATATTGATTAAAACTTCCTTGTTATCCATGTTCAGAACATGTCATTGTTGGCTTCTTTCTGTTGAGCCACATTTCTGTTACATCAATTCAAAAAAAAAAAAAAAAAAAAAACCAAGGCAACCTAAAAATATTTTACTAAAGGTTTTATGTTCTACTCCATTTTGTGTATATTTAGGTCAGTTATCTTAAAGTGAATAAAATGGGTTAAACAACAAACTGATCTTTTTATAATTATTCACTGATCAATTTAATGTTTTTGCTATTGAACATTGTCAATGAAGTAAAATAATTATGGTGTCTATTCATATGAAAATGTTTCCACTTTTTCTGCTCTATTTATAATTATTTCCTAATTTTCACATGTTTATTAGATATTTCTCTGTTTTCTTTTAATTATTGAGCCCAAAAGTCATTATCTCAGTAGCTTGCTTATTCAATAAGTATATTGATCAGCCAGTCATCTAAATTACAAGCTGGTTCAGTTTGACTTGAACCTCAAGATTTTTATGTATTAATTTCACATATATAAGTTAAATCAGGGGTCGGTAAGCTACGGCACATGTGGCACGCCAAGCAATTTTCAATGGCACACACACACAAATGCCATCATAAAGTCCAGACCAATAACTACTACAATGCAAAGAACATATTTAGTGGTTTCAATTTTAATATATACTAAAGAATACTTATTATATATTGTAGAACAGGTATATTGACCTTGACGTGTATAAAAATATGTATGCTGTTGGCACATTGAATGATTTTAAAACCTTACGTTAGCACATAGTTAGCAAAAGGTTGCTGACTCCTGATTTAAATCATTGCAATTAACTAATGGAATCTGCATTCTTATCAAATTTTAATCAGCATTGTCTTAAGTTATCTAAATTCTTTAAAGTATTTTCACTGTTCATTTTGAGCTAATCATCATTTTATTGCATTGTCAATTAATTCTCGTTTGATTGTGAAAAAAAAGTTAATTTTTCATGGACAAATTCAGACTGAAAGCTGATGACAGGATTGGGCACAAATGACATGGGACATTGATATTTCTATACTTTGGTTTTACTATATAGTAAGTTTTAAATTACTTACCTTAAATGAAGTATTTCCATTAGTAATTTTGGTCTTGTTTTCTTCATACTGTTGCAAATTGGATGCACTCCCAAGTAAGCAGTATGAATTGGAATAAAGAAATAAATGCTTCCTTGGAAAGATGAGCTTCTAGGTTATGGAGTATAGGTTCAAGTTGAGTTATATAATATTTATTCTGATTTACATTGCTTAATTTAACAGTCAGAGGCTTATTGGTAAGCATGATCATCCTTAGATACCCTATTTTGATTTGTACAGAATTTACTAAAGTGTAGTTCTATAACAAGGTTATAGGTATTTTATGAATATTATAGATAATAGTTTCATTTGTTTAAGACACTATAAAGAACAACATTCTGATCTAATTGATATTGTAATATTCTTTATAATAAAACCTTGAATATTGTTTGAGAGAAAAAATTTTCAAGAAGATTTCTTATATCAATTTATTTCTTTTGTAATAGTTTAGGCATCAAGCCTATGTGATCCCAAACTTCAATAGATGAAAAAAAAACATATATAAAAGAAAAGCTTTTTGATAATTCCTCAAGTTTTTATTTCTGCAAATATTTCTTATTTTGGATTCCTTTCTTGGTTGGGTGGGTGTCAAGAGCTTTTCAGCACCCCACCTCATATTCACATGTTTTTATATCATAGAAAGCAAGCAAAGTGATTGCTTTCAATGATACATTTTAGCTTAAAAACTCTATCAAAACCAGCTGATCAATTCTGGCCTGTTAAAATGAGTGTCATATTCTACACTCAGCCCACGTAATAGCTTTTACAGAAGAGATTGTCAAGCATTTTTTGTTAAGTTTTAAGTCAGTATGTGAGAGAAAAGGTTCATAAGAACATAGTCAACCAGCAACCTTCTTTCCAAATGTTTTCAGCTTGGTTTATAATTGTAATATCTATGATTAATGTATAAATAACAACTAAACAATCTGTGTGTTCTCTGTTTTAAAACAAATTGTGCTATTAACAGCATTTTTTTTAATAAGGTTTTGCAGATTGTGAATATTGTGGGTCTTTCTCATTCATGGCTTTTATCAAAAATGACAACAGTTGATTTTTCTGTAAGATAATAGCTTATCTTGCTGATTAGTAATTAGGGTTTCTATCTATTCTGTACTTGTTAAATCATTACTGAAAACTTGCTAAGAAGTGATAAATGATTCTATCTTCAATTTTAAGTTTTTCTCCCTCAAGGCATCACTTTTATTCTTGCAAAATCTGCAGAATAAAGAACAACGAGCTGTAATGGGACATTTAAAAGGTGGGGGGGGAGGAAGCTTATTCTAAGATTCACACACAGTCTCATTTTATATATATATATATATAACTATTTTTTTCTTTTCAGTCTTCATTACTTTTCTTTATACCTGTCATCGTATGATTAAAAGTGCTACCCTCAAAATAAATAGAAAAAAAAACATATCTGCTGATTTCCATCTGGTCAATAGTCGGTAAACAGATCAGCTGATTTTACTGGTAGGAGGGGCAAAGGAATATGGTGATAGGATTTATTAATAGAATTACTCCTTTCTTTTAACAAAAGATAATGTCTTGCTCACTCTGTGTGTGTACATACAAGGGAGTGCTGAACTTTTTTGACCAACCTAACTCTTAAAATAACCAAACATCAGGTGTGTTTTTGTTTGTTTTGTTTTTTTTTTTGTTTGTTTTTTTTTGTGTTTTGTTTTTTGTTTTTTTTGTTTGTTTGTTTTTTGTGTTTGTTGTTGGTTTTCTTTTTCTTTTCTTTTTTTTTCCGGTGGAGGGTCTTTTTAGAAAGCTATTCTTGTGGCAAGATGATAACTTATCAACACCATCTTGTATGTATATCTACTTTGTTACAAACACTTATCATGATTTTTATCATTTAAGGGCAATGTATTTACCTTGGTAGTTATGACTATCACTGAAACTGGTAGCATTGATTATCCTTGAAATCATTTTTTTCAGTTGCAACTGTTGTTTGTAATGATTGTTTGTAAAGAAACATTCAGAATTAAATAAAAAAAAAAACAGTGGTTGCTAACCAGTGGTCCATGGTTTATAACTTATTTGTTTTAATCACTATTTAACTGTGTACAGTTCTGTTAAACTGTGAGTTAATCTACTTAATGTCTTTTACATAAGACTGGTTTACTTTCAGTATTAGGTGCATGCACAGCCACTTCAAATTTACAGTTATCAGTAATGCTTGAACTGATAAAATTACAAATTAATATTCAATGAAGTTTTTGGGAGTAAGTGCTGATAAATCTTCTTTTTATTTAAAACCAAACCTAGAAATTGATGCTATGATGGGACCACTGACACACAAAATTTAGCATTTTAAAAAGATCAAGAGATGTTAATGTAGAAAAATTGATTTGTTTTTTATGGCTTATCAACCTTTTACAGGTTATTTAAAGCCAGAAAATTGGAAGAATTTTTTGGAGATAATGATTTTTACTGATAAAATTTCCATTAATTAACCCATAGTTGAGGGGAGAAAACATGTGGAGTTGTACCCTTTTCCAAGGGTATTTGCATGTGAATATAACGAACCTAATTGGAACTTGGCTCACCGATTTCCAATTCTGAGCCATTATCCATTACACCACTTGTGCATCCAAGCTTGCAGCATTTGATATTCCTAAGCAGTCACCCATCTAGGAGGTACTGACAAGTTTTCAGATTGCTTAACTGTGAACAAGAACCCGTGTTTCATTGTGATATAGGTGTAAGCCCTAGATGTAGAAAAAAAGTCTTAGTCAGTCTACTACATCCTCTAGTGCAAATGGATATACAACAGTCAGCACAATAGTATTTTACTTTTTAAGGTCAAAAGAAAAATGTGCTGGTCATTATTTTGTTGAGAAAAGACAAACACAAGGATCATACAAAAAAAAACAATGAAATTATTTGTATATAATGTTTTTTCATACTTTTCTCTTGTCATAATCTTCATATATTTAATCTTATCAATATATAAAGTTAATATCTTAATATTGATTGCTTGTCAAATATTTCTTGTTACTCATGAGTTAGTATCCATGCCACTTGACTAATATGGATTTTATAAGTACAAAAATAGATTTACTGCTTATGGAAATAGGGTTATTGTTCCCTCCAATCTTCCTCAGTTGTATATCAATTTGGGTAACATACAGGCAATTCTGAACTGAACCCATTATTTAATCTACGGGGTCAGACTGTTCATGTTCCACTGCTCATGTCTAGGGATATTGTCTGGTTCTTATTTTATTTTACTACTGTTCAGTTGTTGCTTGCCCATTTCCACCGAATGCAAGTACACACCATCTGACCCAGGGACTGAACTCACAAACACTCACCAAATTCAAAATTCAATGCTTTTAATACCTGTTTAATTTGAAACAAACCCAACTAGTTAGAAAATCATTTTCTATGTCTGGATGGGCTTGACAACCAGCCTATCCTGTGTGTGTGTGTGTGTGTGTGTGTGTGTGTGTGTGTGTGTGTGTGTAATATAAGTATTAATAAAATGTATTGTTTCTATGAATCAATAAGGCTTCAAGATGCATGAAAATGAGCAGTCTTGTGTCGGCAGTAGATAAGAGTTATGATGCTCATCCAAGCCTTCCTCTCCCATGCTTCACACAGGAAGATGAGACACGCATATAGAGAGAAGTAGCTTGTTGACATCCATTCTCTCTGTCTTCCACACCTCCTCACTTCCTCTAATAAATGATACCTACTATGTCCCTACAAAAATAAATTGTGTAGAAAGAAACCTGAAGAAATAGTCTGTTGTTGCAGTGTTGGGGTCCCTACTCAGGAATTGCTAACAGTCCATGAGAATCCAGAGATAACATGCAATGCAACATGAGAATTTATCAAAAATTAGGCAATATTTCTAAAGCATTTTAGGCAGATAAATATTCAGTGTGGAATCAACTGTATCTGTTTCACCTTCTACAGTAATCAGGGTAAAATGATCATTTACACATGACCTGTTTTTTATCAAATGATATATGCACTTCCAGTTTAAAGTTTGCATCCCCTACAGTAGAAACGGTCAAACTGAGTAGCATTACATTTCAGTTCAGTCCTTGAGGGTTTTTTATAAAGTAACCCATTTTCTCTGATCAGAAATTTCAATTTCTTAATTATGTGTGTAAATAAGAACATGTACATAGCATAAGTTATCAGCACAGAACATGAAATTTGTGAGCTGAGTTCATGTTCCAGCTTTGTCGGTCATGTTCATTTCACACTAATGCCATACTTTTCATTCTTGCTCCCCCACCAGCTAAATGTTAAATAGCAGGACAGAATGATATCTCCTGCTTAGTATTCGGTCTAGAAGAGGGACATCTCTGAATTAAAAACCATAGAAAAGGCAAAAGGAAACCACTCCACTGTTTTTTTTGGGGAGGGGGGGGCAAGAATCATGATAACTTGCAGATAAAAGAAACTTGGAAACAATGATTGCCTACATCCAGAAGAGATATGGCATTGATATATATGTATATAAATACATCCATCAAGGTGTGTTTGTCAAAAGTCTTATGTGGAGTATTTTTTCTTTAATGTATTTGACTTTTTTTCCCCTATAATTTATTTGATATTTTTTTCCTATAATCTATTTTCAATAGCAAATTTCAAGCAGTTTCTTGACTATTCATTATAAACTGGACACTTTGTTTTTCACCATCTCACTTATGCCTGCATAAGTAAATTAGGTGCAAAGTGAATCTCTCTAGCATAATCAGATACCATCTTTTGGAACTAGTAAAATCTGTCTTGCAAGTCTGTGGACAACATCCAACTCTGCTTCCATTTTCTTCCTGTATGTTCTAAGATGATTCTTCTTGATAATTAAACTACAGTGAATTGAGTTGCATTGAAACTCGCCAGTCATATGATGAATTCATAGTCTGCTTCTTATTTGAGAAATTAGAAAACTGAGCTTACTGGGATTATTAGCAACTTTTTTTCTTTTTTTTTTGTCAAACAAGTCGGCAGTATGTTTTATAATTTAGCAGGTGATGCAATAAAATACTGTAATCAATTTATAAAGCATTATTTACAATCTTAGCAGATGCTTTCCTCACCCACTCTTTCCTAACTCTCAAGTTCTATTTTAGGCATTTATTCTTTAGCATAAAAACACTTATCTTTTTCTGAGCTGTCAGGATTGGTCAATTCTATCTGACTTAATATATATTGTTGTTAATGGTCTGACATTTTTCTTTGTCCTTAAGGTTTGCTTTTCAGTGTTTATATTCAAGGCCAAGTGTGAAAATGTCAAATTTGTATTTTATCTATTGTTTCTATTTTATGTTCAGTGTTCTCAAAAACTGGAGTCATTAGTTTAAAGGTGTTGGTAAATAAGGATGTATGGTGTCCACTTTGTTCAGGGATGTGTAAATGAACGACTCTATGCATCTGTTTTCTCAGGTCAATGATTAACAGCTTCAAGGGAATAAACAATTTGTTGTAGATAACAATCTTTATAGACTGACACTAAAAAAATCACAAACCGCTTTATCAAATAATAAAAACCACATGACTTGAAGACTTTCAGTAGCAACAACAGAAATGGGTAGCACATGTAACTCAAAAGGAAAATAATGCTATCAAGATGTTGACTTTCCACACAACTAAAAGCAAAAGGTTTAAAAGGAAACTTCCATCAATACTATAAAGAACTACAACAACTATTTATTATGTATTATTTTGCCTCTTGATTCCTTGGGGAACATAGGGCTGCAACAACACCTTTCCAACGGACGTGGATGCATGAATTTCAACTGGTCCAGGAAAAAATTTACCTGTGTATAGTGCAACTGGTCAACAAAAAATGCAAGATTTTTAACCTCTTCAAAAAAAAAAAAAAAAAAAAGGAAAAAAAGATGACCTGTGTATTGTGCAAAGCGCACCCTCCTCCCCACCATATTTTGCATAAAAAACTGATCATAAAAACTTGCACTATACTCCAGTATATATAGTAAAGAATATCAATGCAATTGTTTCTATCTTCAAGCATACCTTTTGAACTTCAAATACACAGACTGAGTTGATTAACATTCTCTGGAGAAAAATCCTCTCTGGACAATTATTCTAACCACCCCTTTTTATTAAACATTTAGAAAATTTCCTTCCACCCTTTAATTCAATCTGCAAGCATTCTAAGAGAAAGCATTTCATTATTGAAAATTATTAAAAAAAAAAATTATAAATTCCAGAACCATCTTTTATTCCAAGCACGCCATCTATTTGAAACTCAAGTGTTTGCACAATGCACAAAATGTTACCCAGAAAGTAACTGGCTGCTTGTTGCACTCCTTGAAGGTCATTTTTAATTTTTGTTGCCGCAACAGAGCAGAAAACAATGAAAAACTGTACACATCTTGGGTACCCCTTGTTTGATATTTTTTTTTTTTTACTTCAGGGTGGTGTTTTAAATCTATTAGTTATAGGAGAAGGCACTTGAGAGACAGCTTTTATACTTGGTCCCTGTGCATGGTGATCTTTATTTAAATAAAGATTTGCCATGACACTGTATAAAATGAATGCTGTTGCACACTGGCAATTTTAAATGTATTTTAAACATGACTATTTTTTTTTCTTCTCTCTCTCTCATTTAGTCAGCAAATCACTGGCTTTGGTTCTCATGATCAGGATAACTGTTAATCCCTAGATTTAAACAAGAATATATTCTTTCTAATCTACTCTTGTTTCTTTGTTAAACAATGGAAATATTACTTGATGCATATATTTGCCAACACAGTAGTGAATTAGACTTTACTTATAATATCTGTAAATATTGGCTATGGGCCAAATTAAGAAAACCACAATAAATATTGTTGTATATAAATGACATGTTAATCTTAAGAGAAACTGAACATAATCTTATTAATTAATGGCTTTGAAGAGACTAATATACTGTCAAAGAATATTGCTACACTCATACCAAACACAAAGAATAGTACTAAAATCCTAACTGCTTCTAGATATGAATGTCCATCCAAAATGTGACAGTTAATGTATATTTATGCATTTAAATTAACTTCTTAAATTACCATTGAGTCATAAATAATTTCCGTTTTTCTTTTTCAAAATTATTCTTCCAAAAATAAAGTACAATTACATTTTATTTAATTATATATTCACCATTAATCGCAATGACCTGTTGCCATTTATCAAGTAGCTCTTTGATACCTTTTTCGTAACAGCAGGTTTTGATGTGAAAAGGTGTTCAACAAAATCCAGATTGTGGTTTTCATTAGAGAAAGTGTTCCCAATTGAAGCATCAACAATCAAAGGTATTCAGTTGATCGCAAGGTCAGGTGAATATGGTGGGTGAGATAAATACACCAACCAATTTCCAAAAAGTTTTTTCCTCTCTTATTCTTGCTGTATACAGACTTGCATTGTCATGAAAGAGAACATCTCTACTTGAATCCACTCTGTACAGTGCCACTGCCATGTATAATTAGCAGTTAGGATGATACATTTTGGGATTACAAGTGCTTCCCTAAAACGGAAATTACTTTTGACTCAACCTATTAAACTTAAATATAGTCAACCATTTTCTTCTCCAGTTCAACTGAAAAAGTTCAAAAAACTAAATTCAAATTATGCAGCACTTATTTTGATTAACTGCGTTACTTAGAATGATTACTTCACTACTTGTGTAAACCAATCTTAGTTGACAATAATATAAGTGAGAGATGGCTATAAAGTGACACTGTTGATTATTTATGGCTAATTTGTTTAACCAATGCATTGACTATTGCTTGCATCACATGGCAATAATTGTAAGTAAAATGACGCACTGAAATAAGTAACCAAGTAATCATTTTAAGTTCTCTGAATATCAGTGCCAATTCAGATTTATTTTATGAGTCTTTGTTTATAGTGGATCAAAATTATATTTTTTTTTTTTTTTTTTTTTAAATTCCACAAGTTGTACAGAGTTTATAAGTTGAATTTATTTCGTGTCTGTACAAGTCTTGTATGCCTTGAAAATTTCTGTGTTTTTATACTGATTTATATTATAAAATATAATGAGTAGCTGTTGAAAAGTTCTTGGTCTGATCTGGAAGGACTTGAAACCTGATATGTATATGCTATTCCATATATTCACCTTCACATAATTTTTCAAGTTTGTTTGATTTTTCTCTTTTTCTTTTTTTTTAAACCCTTTCCCTCAAAATTCTATGGTGTAGATTGTTCTTATTCTGCTGTCCATGTCTAGGAATATCTTTGGGGTTGTTTTTTCACCTTCTACAGTAATTCAGATTTCTTTGGTTTTTACCTTTTTTTTTTTTAATACTGCTTAGTTATTTATTGCCTCCATATGTTTCAAGTGAGTCTGAGGACTAACAATAAAATGAACAATACTCAAAAAGAGCAAGACAAAATATCCCTGGACATGGACAAAATTCCCTGGGGTTTACTTGGATCAATAGACACCTGGGGGGGGGAAAAAAAAACAACAAAGGACACAATGACTGAGATTTGATAGTAACAAAAGATGAGGATATAATCTGATTGTTAATAATGCAAATAATGATAAATTCTTATCTAAACAGTATAGGAAGTTCTATTGATATGGTTGTAAGTTTGGTAATAGATTCTTTAGTAAGCTGGAAATTGTATCTTAACACACACACACACACACACACATATATATACATTTTTCTTTCAATTTTACTCTTCATCTGTATAATGTTGTAGAATGGGTGTGCTAAAAAGTTCTCCATATAACCCACTTTCTAAAATGTGACCAAATTTATCCATGCATTTAATATTGGGTCACCTCTGGTTTGGGGCTTCTGCTATGTATTTAGAGATTCTTCATAAAATCCAAAGAATCTGCAATGTTATCAGTCCAGACCTGGCATCTTGGCTTCAGTCACTTTCTGAATTGATTAAAATTTGTGTTCAGAACTTGTCACAAGTTTTTATTTTGCTTTTTATTTACAATCTTAGCTTTTGTATTCAAGTGCCACCCTCCCTAATTTGTATGTTACTGCTTAAATAAACAACCAAATCTTATTCAGGTTTAATATTAAAGTTGGAAGACCTATATCTGCTTTATTTTTTATTTTTTTTTATCCACTATGAAACTCATGTTCATAAAATTATAATCCAATAAATTAGATGGAAGAATTACAAAAGAAAATTAGTCAATGTTTGTAGTGCATTCTTTTATATTATTTTCACACATGAATGAATTCATCTGGTGACTTTAACATGGCCATACAGTGTTGTTTTTGATATTACATATTTCTCATTTTCATGCTTTTAGTTTAAAATAAATGAATAATTATAGTTAGAATTCATTGTCACTTTATCAAACTTTAAAAAAAAAAAAGTGGGACCACAATTATTAACTTGTACTAATTTTAAGTGAAACCATTCATAATCAGCACAAATGACATTGAGTATATATCTATATATATATATATATATATATATATATATATATATATATATATATGAATATTCTTCTCTTTGCTTTCTGTCCTATTGCTTGATATCTTAACCAAAATGTCTTGTCACTGATATATCATGATGTCTGTTGAAGAGTGGGCATTTAGGTCTAAACCACTTTCTAATAACAACCTTACCTGTTCAGGTAATAGCACAAAATGTTATTACTCCTATTATCAGTCTTGACACAGACCAGTAAGATAACACTGTTTTCATTATTGTTGTATCTGAGTTTCATTTCAGAACTCTCATTGACCAGTCGGGGTTTGTGACAAATCAGCAGATTGATTTACTCAACTAAAATTTACTAATGAGGAATGTTACCAGTGACAATTAAAACTCTTCAAGTGTCTACCTGACTATCTCTGTAGGCCACAGGTCATGGTTTCTTAAGTAAAAGAAAGCCACTACTGGTGACTCATTCCTTTATATCTCTGCTCTTGTCAATTTGGTTGTTATTTTCAGTTCCCTTGTGTTGTCATAGACTTAGATGACTCTCTATAGTTTTGGCTTCATACCAATATCTTGTCATTCTAACCTCTTCAAAGCTTCTCTTTTGTCCTTTTGCCATCCAGCTTTCTATTTGAGTCTTTCTTGTTGGGATTTTTTTCGATCAAAATTCTTATTTTCTATTTAGAGCTTTTTCTTTCCTTTCCATCTCTGAACTTTTGGTGGATGAACTTACTTTTTCATGTAAGTAAATTTCATATTTCATTGCCTATACCATCTTTGTCTTTGAAATTATTACTGTAAAGTTTATACATTTATTCCATTCCTTAAAGTTTTCCAGGTTTTTACTCTTTCTCACTGTGAATCATCAATGACAGAGGAAGTAACAATATCCTAAATGCCATCATTTTTGTTGGGAAGGACACTCTTGTAAAAAAAAGATTTTTAGGGGTTATCAACCTTTTTGCAGGTTATTTAATGCCAGAAAATACATTTTTAGATTGTAAGAATTTGGGGAGGGGAGATAATGATTTACTGAAGTCCTACTAATTAACCCATAGCTGGTGCAAGAATTGGTGGGTTCATAACTATTCTAAGGGTATTTGTGCATAAGTGAATATAATAAACATGACATTACAATTATAGCCTCACATTTGTCTTAACAGATAATATAATTTGGCTTTTGCCCTCCAAATTCACCCTGTTCCACAAAAGTCCATCTATACTGGTTAATTATTTGCATTTAAAATTAATTTTTTTTTTTTTTTTTTTTTTTTTTTACTAATATTTCATTCATCTTAATTTTAGTTGCTTTCATTGAAAATATAAAAAAAAATCCAACTCTAAGCAAGATTCAAACTTTTGCACTGTTTATTGCAGACTGACAGACTGAGTGATTGCAATGGAAAGAAACTAAAATTAACAGTAATACTAATCATCAATTAATAATATTTGGCAATATTTCATCTAATAAAAAATAAAATAATATACAATTTATTTTTTCCAAGTGCTTACTTTGGTAACTACAGCCAATTGTTTTTTAAGCCATTTTTATGATTTTTCTTTGTTTTCTGCCATTTTTGTGTCTTTATTTTAGTTCTTAAGCTGATTAACAAACACAAAGATTATCTCCATTCACTTGATTTAAGCTAATCATTATCTTTTTAATCGCTTTAGTAGCACTGGTTTGTTTTGTAAATATTCATTACCCAATTTTGCTCTTAGAAGATAAAAAAAAAATGCACATTTGGATATAAATAAATCTATTGACATACACTGAAGTAGTAGATATTTTGATAAAATTTTCAGCTATCTTGTAATGTTGTAATACACATCAGTTTACTATTTATACCTGAGCTTTAGACAGTAATACATTTTTCAGTGTGGTCAAAGAGTTCAGTACAAGCAGATATTGTGCTATGGAGATACACATATGATCCTTTTGTTTAATGAGAGCCATTTAGATAGGGTCAGGTTGTGGGCCTTCCTGAAGATGAATGGTCATTTTGGAGTATTGTTGTATATGTTGTAACATGTCAATGGTAATTCAGTGTTAGCAACAATGGTCAAATGACCAAGTTCTGGGTAACCAAATGATACAGATATTTGCCAAGATCATTTCATTGTATAGACAGCAGTGAGAGGCCATGAAGCTTCCATAGCAAGAATCAGAGTAAGTAAGGCCCCGAGGAATGTCAATACAGACTGTTGCAATAAGATTATGGATGACACCTATGCCTTTAGCCAGGAATTCCATCTAACCCTTTAAAGTTCACATTCACATTATTGGTGTATATGGCAAAAAATATTGTTGTTCATTTCAGTAAACATATCTAAATGATTTTGACTTAGAAAAATAATATTATTGAATGTATTAATATAAATATAACAATGGGACACTGTCCGCTTTATCCCATATCAATGCATTTTGGGGATGATTATGCCCCACAGTTGTAAACATCTGTGGCACACATGTCCCAGGGGACTCAAAAAGGTTAAACCACAACCCCATTGTGCATGTTTCTAATGGTGTTGTGAAACAATTGAATGGCACCCTGTAGTGTTTAGTGATGGGAGCAGATTCTGTTTTCATGCAACTGGTGGTGTTTTGTATGTGTAAAATATAGATTTGGAGGAACATCTTCAAGAGTATATTTGTTGATACACAGGCTCAACTGTTGGTATCCTAGTGTAGGGTGCCATATGTTAATTGCTCACCTTTTGGTATGTGTAGACCTGATGTCGAACAGAATGTATGTTCAAAACATTGTTCAATCCATTCTGCTACTATTCCTGCATCAAGAAGGCAATGTGTTGTTACAGCAGAATAATGCCCACCTACAAGATACCCATACTACTCCATATGCTGTTCAAGATATTCCGCAACTTTGACCAGCACAGTTGTCCAGATTTGTCTCCGCTTTGAACATGTATGGAAAATGTCTGATACAGTCAGTCAGTCAGCTCTTTGTGACCTGTTGCATTACATCAACAGGTACAAGAGGAATAATTTATTGCAAGATGGTAATTGCTACCTGTACAATTGTATGTATGTATGTGAGGGTACAGGTTTGTGCTAACAACCAAGGAGAATATACAGTATATTCTATGGCATGGTCTGTATGTATGTATGTATGTATGTATATATATATATATATATATATCCATTTACTGCAATCCAACTATATTTACTGTATGTTTAATGTTGAGTAAATCAAAACACATAAATTTGGTGTGTTGCAATTTTAGTTTCAGTCAGTGTATTTATCAATAAAAATAACTACAGTTTTTAGTAATAAAAATATATTTGTAATGAAATATTTGCTAAGTAGTATTGTCATCATGAGTTTATATGCTGTTGTAGCTAATGGCTCACACTCGAGATCAAATAACAGCAGATTTACTGAAACAATATTACTTGTCTCACTATTTTTTATTGAGTTCAATAATACTGTTTTCTGAATAGTTTAAATTTTTCTGGTTTTTCCAATTATTTATTTATTTAATCTTTTAGCAAGAACTTTTCAGGATTATTCCAAGCAATTTAATAATTATAAATATTATTATTACTTTATTATTTAACAATTTTTGTATGTTCTGCATATGACGATAAACTACATCCAGCAACAAGACCTCTGATCGGGAGATTGGAGATTTTGATTAGTTTGGAACCACCTCTTAACTGCTATTGTTCCCACTGACTCTGGTGGAAGCTCCTGTTGTGATTCCAGCTATGTGACAAATAGTGAACCACAAACAAAAACAGATTTTTATAGTAAAAATTATTAGCAATGTTTTATAACAAAATGCCCAACGACACGTCTTTTATTGCAAAATGACAATACAATACTAAAAAGTATAAAACACATCTTTATATTAAAATTACCAGTAATATTTTTTATAAAACAAAATTACCAACATTTTATCATCTACAAACTATATATCTAAAAAAACAAAAAAACATTTACTTTGAAAGTATAAAATTAAGTACAACATATCTGTAGTTGAAAGCATAAAATTGCATTCAAAATATTTAGATTTCAGCTTTAAATAGCCATAGAGATTGATATGTTGCTAAACAAAATTGAGCAACCAACAATTTTTGTCCTAGTAAGGTCCTGATATCACAGAAAAACTTTTTACCCATGTTATGAGATTCATTGTATTGTTAATTTTAGATTTCTCATTACCACTTCTGCTTCTATAGGCATACATATCTTTATGAACTTTACATTGCTTGCTGTCTGGACAATTTCCTCATAGGAACTTGAAGCAACAGAAATGTGGTTCTACAAAAGAATGTCATGGACTGAACATGTGAGCAACAACAAAGTTTTAGAGAAAATGAAAACAAAAAGGAGATTTATACTTCTCAGAGTAATTTGTTTACCATTCAGATTAACCTTAATAGTTGATTAAATTGCATTCATTCTTAATCTGCAATAATTATTTCAGCAACAAAAAAATAATGTACCAGATTATTGCAGTTTATTTTTCCAATAGTTTTTTGAGATTATGTAATCGAGCATGTTCAACCTTTTTAATGCATGTTGCTGTGTACTCTGAACATAAATGGATGTCATGTCTCATTTAATTAAGATAAAAGAATCGCATTCACTAAGAACTTTCCCTGCCATACATCAGGTAAAATTCCATCAATCAAAAGGTAAAAATTATCAATTTAATCTTCCAGGTTTTAACATTTTAAGTCATAGAAAAGCTGTTGTCACTTTGTCATTGTTGGTTTTTATTTACATGAAAGAAAACAATAAGTGGGTAATTCAAACACATGGGCATAATTTGGGCTCTATTGTGTTTGTGTGATCACTAGCTATAGGTACCTGCTGCTGGTAATATCACTATCACAGTTACTGCTGCTGTTGGCACAATTGTATTGTCATATTTTTAATTTGTTAAAAAAAAATGAAGAATTGTGAAAATAATCGGTTAAAAAATACTTTATAGCATCAGTTTTACAAGCAGTTGAAATTTTTGAGAAATAGAAGCAGTTTAAATTTTTCAAAATATAAAAACAATACTCTGTCAAAATATATATGGGAAGCAAGAGAGAAAAAAATGTCTAATTACCCATTTATTAAATGGAGCATAGCCAAAAAGAACAAACAGTTATAGAATAAGGGCTCATTTTGCAGAAGATGCTAGTAAGATAAATTAGTTATACCTATCAAAACTCACTAAATATTGACTGTGAGCTTGTATATGAAAAAAATATCTTCTAACACATGGCACTTGATAAAACAAATGTTTTATAGATTGGAATATACAAATTTGATGTTTTAAGTGTTTAAAAAACAAAACAAGAAAAGCTGTATGATTGTAAGTGATTCTATTTGTTCTCAACCTGATGAGTCCTATTATATGAAAGTGCAGAAGTGCAAATAATTTTTCTTTCTTTTGATTTACAATTTTATTTTCACTCTACCTTTTGTGTTGAGTACTTTGACTCCTCTTCCATTTTGAAATTGTATATCTCTATGGATTTCAAAATATTACACACACACACACTATATATATATATATATATATATATATTTCAAGTGTGCAGTAACCTGATGGTTACATGAAAGTGTATGAAACTGGCAGTCATGGACAGTGACTGCCAATTTGAAATCTGATTTAAAATATATTAAAGCTCTGCCATTTCATATGGTGTAGACTACTTTTCTTTTTTTTTCTTTTTTTTTTCTTTTTTTTTCTGTGCCATCTTAGGTAGACTCTTTTGGGAGCTGCTTATTCTTATTTTTATTAATATATATAATATATATTAATTTCTAAAGGCTATATAATATATATTAATTTCTGATGGACTTATTTTCAATCTGGCATTTTTATTTCATTAAAGATTATTATAGTAGATACTCCATGTTTGAATACCCATCAATTTTTTTTTTTTTTTTTTTTTAATTAAACTGTGTCTATGTCTGTTGGTCTGTGTATTCAAGAAATCTTAGTAAAGAAAAATACATTCTCTGGCATTGGTCAAACCTGCGACCCTTCCCCCATTTTGACTGACTCAGTGTGCTTTATAGTTCGGGCACAGAACGATGTAGCAAGCATGGTTCTATTTTCCCTTTTTAAGGAAACACATCCATTTCACCCATATATATATATATATATATATATATATATATATTGCACACACACTTTATTTTAGGATATGACATCAAAAACATGTTATAATCAGTCGTGTTTTGGTGCACATCTTTGTTCTATCTCTGCAGTGGGAAATCTGACAGTTGAAAAGTTATATATTGGTAGTACTAAGCATTTTTTCCAGACTAGGTGGTATCAACATGTTATGTCCTTTACTGATAATACTTATAGAAATAATACATCACTTTCTAAACATTTTTTGAATTTGAAAGACACTAATAAAATTTCTAAGGTGAACTGGAAAATTTAAAAAATGACAAAGACATGTAGATCCTTATATGAACCCTGTTTTCTGTGTTTACATGAAAAATTGCAAATTATCAAGTTCTTTGATAAGAATACTTTATTAAACCAAAGATCTGAGTTAACAGTAAATTGTCAACACAGTCTACCTTTTACCTTACAATTCAGTTAGATTTGGAATTTGACAATGCTTTTTTTTAGATTTTAGTTGAACTGTGTTGCACCATATATAGCTGATCTTTCTATCGGTATTAATTCACGTTTAATATTTTGTATTAATGTTCTGGTAGTGTTAGTAACATCTTGTATAGATGTATTGGTATTTGGTTTGTATTTTAATATTTTGCATGGATTGGTTATTAACACCTTTATATAAAGAATCTTTAGTCAACAGTTGCATATTAATTTATCAAATAAATCTATAGATTTAAATTATTTACTGATTTCTTAAAGAAGCTATTTATTTATCAACTATAAAAATGTTTTTTTATGTAGGAAACTCACAAAGCATATAACTTTTCTAGCATTTTGTTAGATTACCACTTAATTTTTCTTTGGAAATGACATTGTCTAAATGTAAAATATGTATCCATTTACATCCACACCTGTTTAACGTCTGTTGCGGTCATTGATTTCATACCTATGGGTCATAACCCATTTATTGAAAATGATTTCTAATTTTTCTTAACCCCCCCTTCTCTTTTTTTTTTTTTCTCTTTTTTTCATAAAAAGAGGCTGTATTTTGCTTTTAGATGTGATTAAATCATTCACTCGCCAGTAATTTACAATTACCTGATCAGATGCATTGTATGCACTTCAAAACACGACTGCAATTGTGTAACCATTTTGACATGTTTTCAGTGTAATATCCTAAAGTAAAGACTATTGATCTACTTTGTATTGTACCCTCTTTTAAATTAAATGCTACGAACGTTGGAATTGTACTCTATTTGTTCTCCTCTTACTTGGTTGGAGATTTAGTGAACATTGAAGTCAACACTCAGAGGCAACAGGCTGTTTTATGTTAGACACAAACGTCAGGCAGTCTGATGATTGCATCTAGCATGAAACAGCCTGTCGCCTCTGAGTGTTGACTTCAATATTCACTTTTACATTTATATTTACATACGCTCTATCTCTGATATTGAGCACTTTACTCCATAAATATAGCACACCGTAAAACTATATTTCTCCATATATATATATATATATATATATATATATATATATATATATATGGATTAAAATTTTTTTTAAAAGTGCTCAATATTTAGAATATAATAGTGTGTAGTAATTTTATATATATTATTATAAACCCATTCAGATTATGGTGATTTTTATAAGCATAGCTTAGATATAGCACAATCTCACTAGGACAATTACGATTGTGTAGTGAGTTTAAGCCTCACTGGATGCTTCATGTTTTTGGCCATGTGCTATATGTAAACTATGCTTAGAAATATATTTAATTATTATCATTTGTGGTAATATTAAAAATAAGTTTTGTCTGTTTATGGCAGTTATAAAGTTTTGTACCACCAATAAAATTTTCAAAAAATATATATTCACTAATAATAAAATCTTAAGTTTACACACACACTTTTTTTATGCCGTAACAATTTGAATATATATATGGGAGTGACTAAGGATTTTTCCAAAAATTACATCCTGCATAGGTTGCTTCCTCCCCATACATATACATATACATATATATATATATATATATATATATATATATATATATATATATATACACACACACACACAAACAAGTTTGATTAAAAACAACTGACTGGGTTTGTTTAATTTTTTTATTGTATTTTTCAAAGGCATGTCTTGATATCAAAACTGAATAAACTGACCAAAGTTTGTTTTGTTTAGCTCAAGTATTTTTGAAAATCAATGTGATGCCTGTGTTCCTTGCATCCTGGTATGATTTGGAAACCTGAAAGTTTTAAATAGTCTACGGTGACATCCTGTACACAAACACTGGACAGGTTACCCACAATTTTCATATCCATACACCACTCTTTATTTGAAAATTGGGAAAATAAAAGAAAAAAATTAAACACATAGACCTTGTTAATTCTTTTTATTCAGACTGATTTAAAAAGAAAAATACATTAATAGCACTTGATTTTTAATTATGATTTTTACATGTTTCAATATAAATATTTTGAAACCTTTCTGTGTTTTAGCTCAGGTATAGAATAAATAAAGTGTTGATACAATAGACAACAACTTATATATATATATATATATATATATATATATTAATGCTTACCAAATACAAGGCCCAGGAATAACTCAAAGTAGTGTTACTGTGTGGTATTAAGTGAAGATAAGTTAACCCTAGACTTGAAGAGGTCAAAATTGTAGTGATCAGTGAAAACATCCTACCAGGTGTGTGTTTCACAAAGCAGCAGTTTTTGGAAGGAAGCTGTCTGAGTGAAACTTCATACTTACTAAGGGAATAAGGGTGATTTATCAAGTTTCAGCTACAAAAGTCAGGTGGAACCAAAAAATGTACCTTGTCAAAACACTTGCCTTGGAAATAGCAATAGAGTAGCAAGTGTCTTATGATATTTTATTTGTGAGGAAAGTGGTTGTAGTGTGGAAAATAATTCATCACTCACAAAGCTACATAGTCGCTTTTGAACACTATTAAAACAAGCAAGTGAGGATTGTGCAGCTACAGCCCAGATATGGCAACAATACTCCATTTTTGGTTTGATCTGGCTCTTGTAAAGATAAAATAAAGATACTTGCTGGAGCCATAATATGAACTGACCATTTTTCCAGTCTCTGTAGCAATAGATCATATCTATGTTGCATTTGAGGTCTGGGGGTGAGCTTGTGACCTAATAGAGGTTCAAAGCAAGGAGCTTCCTTGGGAGAAGACACATGCATCATGATAGGTGAAAGTTTGGGGTCTGCTTGGTAATGGTGGAATGTTACTAGTTTGGTTTTGAACATATTGAATTTTACAAGATAGACCTTTCCTTATAAACCACCAAGGATAGGTCAGGAGAGACAAGGTTCTTGTCATCCAGATTTTTAGAGATGTACCTGTAAACTGTTTATAACCATCCAGGTGTAACCTATCCATTATTAAAAGCAAGAAATGTCTTTATATGCATATTAAGCAGAAAAGTAGTTTATAAATTTATAGAATGTAAACTTTGATTAAAATAATCTTATGAAAATAGTTTACTTACTATTTATTATACAGGGTTAACCAACAAGGGAGATAATTGCAACATTACACTTTCTCTGAATTTTATTCAGAACTAATTTATTCTGAGGATTTTATCACTATTGGTCATTGTTCAAACTGATAAGAGATCCTGTTTCAGTTACTGATTTTCAAGACAAGTGGAATTTCTTCATTTGGGAGGGTGATGCAATGTAATCTTGATAGATAAATTAATGCAAGTTAAGCTTAGTATATATCAATTAAGATTTTGCTGGATTTTTAGTGAGATAACTAATACAAATAGTACTTTTCAATGACTCCAGTCAAAAGCATTTTATTTTAATCTGTAGCCATCAGTATTTTCACTAGTTTTATGCTGTTAGTAACAATTGCATGATAAAACTGTTTTTTCATATTCAAGAGATAATGTAAAGGATTATTCAGGAATAATCTACCAAGGATTAGCCTCTTATTGAGCTACTAGCGTCATGGAAACATTAAGAACAATTTCAATTGTCCTGAGTTGCCATTTAAAATCTGAGCCCTCTCCCCTTTTATTTCAAACCAAATTTTAATTACCACTTTAGCTGTTTATTAAACTGGGCATGGCATCTTGAATGCCTTTGCTTTTTAATCTGGTTTGCTAATGACAAAAAAAAACAAAAAACAAGATTAGGAATTGAACTGAAATTTTAGTTATTGTTAAAAATACGTAAATAACCTGAGATAAACGCATTAGTGTAAATGTTCTGTAAGAAATCCTGGAATAGTATATTGGCCATGTTGACTGTGTGTAAGTATTGCATTTAGTTGTTAAGAAAGAAATGCTTTATAGACACAACAATATTTAGAATCAGAAAAATGGCATTTTTTTTTTGTCTTCATACTTAGATTTTCATTTTAATCATCACTTTCATAATCATAACAAAAGGGCTTCAAAGAATTCATTAGCACTTTTTTGATTTATTTTTAAACATTTAATATGAAAGTACATCAAAGTCAATAGTGCACATATTTGATTAATACTTTATGAAACTGGATTTTAATCTTCCATGTCTAACAGCAACAAAATAACATTGTGTGATCCATTTACCTTTGTTGTATTATTATTACTTACAATAATTTGAAAATGAGTTAACAGTGAATTTTTTTTATTGTGTCTCTTAATACATACAGTGTACAGAGGGTGTAACAGATAAATTATCAACTAAATTGCACAAAAATAAAAATAGCACTGACATCTCATTTTAACAGATATATTTACCAAAATTACACAAAAATATCTTGAAATACTGAAGAGTAAATTTATTCAATAAAATTGCCATTGGCTTCAATTAACTAATTAGTAATTTAATGATATTAGTACCTCCAGTGTGTAATTAGAACTAATTAATGTGTCTAGTCTTCAGACGACTTTGGAATCTCCTGAAACTCTTCTGGATAGTCTCCTTGTTTAAGTTAGTATAATCCTTGCCTTCAGTTCATTTTTGGTGTTACAAGATATTTTGTTGGTCTCTCGCTCAACTGCACCCCACACATAATAATCAATGGAGTTGCAGTCTGGGGAGTTAGGTGACCAGATGTAAGGGGTGATGTGGGTGCAGATATTGTCTGACAGCCATGACTGGGTTCTCCTGCTTGTGTGGCATGATGCAGAGTCCTGTTGCCAGACATGGGGTCTACCAGCAGCTACCTTCTTGAATACACTTGATGTAGGCCTCCATGTTGAGTCTGAGGCCGTGTGGGAACATGAATGGAGGTATAACATTGCCATCACTAATGATCACTCCAAACACCTTCATAATCAGCATTAGACTCCTTCAACTCTTTCTGGACCCTTTGCACTGTCCTCAGATTGACCCTCAAATACTTTCCAATGTTTGTATTGAAGCTTCTGGCATGAATGCCAAGCAGTACAGCATGCCATTTCCAAATTTCTACCCAACTGACCCTACTATACTGTGCAGTTAACAAAATCAGGAGCAAACCATGAACATGTACAAAATTAAAAATATAAAATGGTGACAATTTACCCATCGCGCCCTGTATATGCATACATACAAATATTTTTTATGTATTTGCTTATATATACATATGATCTTTAAATAGGGGATCATATTTTATTCATAAAAAAACAATACAAAAGTATCGTAGAGATTTATTTATAAATTTTAGGTACCTTTCAGTTGAGACATCTTCAGAATAATACTGTCAGCAAGTAAAACTAAGTGGTTCAAAAGAAAAATTATTTTCAACAACTGGTGTTAGAATATATCAAAATTAGGGGAGGTAGCAAAAAGAAACGTTTTAATCAGTGTGATACTTTTGTATTCAATTTTATGAATAGAATGTTATCCCTTTTTAAAGATAATTTTACCCTAGTGTGACAATAATAATCTGTATGCAATCTCAAGTTCTTAGGGAAAGTTAAGTTAATGCCCTTTTAGGCTTCCTCTATGCGAATAGGATTTTATTTTTTGAATAATAAGAATTATGTCACGGGTGGGAGGATCATCAAGATTTTAAAGATGCTTAGGTGGGGGCATGGCCAAAAAAGGTTGGGAACCACTGTAATAAACAAAGATTTTTTTTTTAATTTTTAGGTAAAATTGAATTTTTTTTTCTTCAATATTTATTCTGTTTTTGAAAAGATTTGTCAAATACAGGGTGTCCATAAAGTTCATGTACACTTTAAAAAATTTATAACTTTATTTGTATTTGCGATAGAAATAATCTGTAAAAAATGTTATAAAGTCTAATGTACCTAGTTTTAAGTATAGCTAAAATAACTAATGTGATTTCAGGCATTACTGTAAATCAGTTCGCAAATGTTTTCCGTGAACTGCAAAATTGTATTACACTTTGTATTGCTAATGATGGAGGACATTTGGAAACTTAAATAAAATTTCAATAAAACATTAAAAAATATAGATTTACTTTTTTCTAATCCTTTTTACAGATTATTTCTATTGCAAATACAAATAAAGTTATAAATTTTTTAAAGTGCACACAAACTTTATGGACACCCTGTATTGTATTTGGTATTAACCCTATCTGTACCAACAAATTCATAAATGTTTTAGTTGACTTTAATCTTCACTTGGGGTTGCTGAATAATAAATCAATGATCATCACATGTGCTTGAAATTTGAGAGAATAGAACATTAAGTCCTGTAAATACTTAAGATCTGAACCATGTTCTTTTTTTTTTCTTTTTTTTTTCTTTTTTTTTTATCAAAGTACATTGATAGACTTCAATAAAACAGTAATTTTTCTTCACTTATCTCTAATATAAATAAATAAAGATGACAATAGTCCATAAAAAGTTACAAATGTTTGACATCTCCCACATAATCTCAAGATAAACATATACAAAAAGAAAAAAACTTGATCTTCATGCTTATCAAACTTATTTTAATGTAGTACAAAGGTTAGTGGAAGGAGAAAGATTGTTACATCAACTTTCAAAGTGAAGGAAAGTGTTGCCTGCTTTGAAAATCAGAATTTGAAATCCTGGCTTTTGTCTGGGATGGTTGGTACCAGTGAAAAATGAGCAACTATTTCATTTACAAATAAAACTGGTTTTCTTTATTAAGCTTAGCTTAGTCTGGCATATGTCTTCAACAACAGAACAATTACAACAATCAAGTTACAACAGTGAATAATCTGATTGAGAAACATAATGTTCCAAAACATTTTATAAGTCTTGAATTAGTTTTTATCAAACTTTTATTTTATTTATATCATTTACATGCAGGCTAATTGCCTCCATGTTTGTTGTCATTATCACAATGTTTCAGCTGTTGTGTCCTCTGGCTTTCATCAGTTACTTGTTGTGTAAATGATAACTCCTCATCCCAGAAATTCAGACAGATAATTTTGGAACTCTTTTTTTCTTTTTCTTTTTTTACAAGCAAGTGTTTTATCATTGAACATTTTTTATTTTTCTCAACGAATTGTGGGTTATCAAAATTATTTTATCTGTTTGATAAAAACAGATGCATATAAAGAAAAATTAGTTAGGATTTAAACACAATGTTCTTTTATATTATTCTTTTCTTGGGCTTTGAACCAGATCTTTTCCAAAAAGATTTTTATTGTTTTTATTTATGCGTATGTTTTTCCATTAATTCAAAAAGCTGAGAAGGCAAATTGTTTTGAATTTTTTTTTTTTTTTTTTTTTTTGAGTAAATTAGAACAACCTAAACTGAAGTCAGATATTTTCATTACAAAATAAATTCTTTTTATTTAGTGTTAAATCATCCATTAAAATCTATTAGCATCCATCCTTGTTAAATACCAAAAATTGATATTTACTGCATATTAAAGTATCATTTTTATAGATTTAATGTCTATATTTTTCATTGTTTAGAAGTTAAAATGTCTTGTGGCAGATTTATTTTGGAAATACTAACCTGCCGTTTGAAGTTATGAACTCTGTTTCAAAGGTGCTACTTTGTAATGAGCCATATTAAAAAGTTCATTTGCTTTATCATTTTACCTATTTGACATAATATTAAAGTGCCAATTAACCTCTGGGAAAATTGCTCTTGTTCAGTGGTTAGAACAATGAGCAAGATTCCTAAAGGTTCATCTTCATGCTAAGTAAATCATTTTCATAGTA
This sequence comes from Acanthosepion esculentum, assembly GCA_964036315.1. Lineage (NCBI taxonomy): Eukaryota > Metazoa > Mollusca > Cephalopoda > Sepiida > Sepiidae > Acanthosepion > Acanthosepion esculentum. Next base: position 131,506,777 of record OZ038483.1, on the reverse strand, counting down.
ATTTGCAAATGAGTATGATTTTTAAAACAGGAAATCTTTTTTCTTGCCTCTTATGCTGGAGAGGTTATTTAATAAATTTTTACAATTATCACTTTTACATGCTTTTAATACATGTGTTAACAAACTACAGCCAGTTTGCCAAATCTGGTCTGCTGCAGAATTTCATTCAGCTCACAGATTATATGAAATATGCTATTATCTTTAAAAAAATTTATATTAATTTTTTTATGTAAAAAATGTTATAATAATATTAAAGTCTTATGCTTAAGTATCATTAAGACACTTTCACCTGATGTATAATTAGAAATGATTAACTTAACAGTCCAATAACATGACTCAAAACTAGGTCGCATTACGTTTGCTCATGTAACTGGTAAGGGAGGTGACTCCATCTTCATGATGGTAATAGATGGCAAGGGTAGTTAACTCATGCAGTCTGCATTACTACTGTTTTTTTTTTTTTGTTTTTTTAAATCATTTTATCCCAAGCAAGGTGATAATGCCACTAAGATGCAAGAGGTTACTGGGAGTGAAAGAGAATGAGAAGACTTTAATGAGAAAGGACAATAAAAAAACAGGATTCAAGAAGATGGCAGTGGATGTTGCATTTAAATTTTTTGAAAATCAACGTGGCAGGGGGGAAAAAAAAACTGGAAGAGTTCCATATGTGAAAAGTGCAAGAAAAACTATTAGAATAGGATTTATGGTTACATCTAGCGATTTGAACAGTAAAACTAGACCTAGTCACCAATCTAGTAGTATGCTTAAATTGATGTGGTTGAGGTACCAAGTAGGAGAGCTCGTTAGAGCAATTGGCATGAAAATATTTATAGAAAAGACAGAAGGAAGCCATATCACGGCAGTTTAAAAATGACTGATGTCAAAATGGCCAGGTTAGGATCGATAACCTTACAGAAACTTTTTGTCAATTTTAATATATATATATATATATATATATGGAGAACACTAGACCAGAAATAGCAGCAATATTCAATGCCTGGACAAATGGTAGATTTATAAATGTGCAAGATGAGAAAAATTGTCTGGCACGACACAATGAATCAACTTTCCTAGCGGCAGAAATTTATTCAATATAAACGCTCTACTTCATGCCTGAAAAATGTGAGGTGTTACACCAGTATAATTGTAACCCCTTCTGTCAAGTCCTTGTGGCACACACAGCCAAGATAGGATCTAGACAAGTAAGCCTCAGTCATGCCAATCACGATGGTAGATTTTCTACATCTAAATAAGAATGAAACGTCCTGACACAATATACTACAGCTCCTCCTCAGTTTTTAGTTTGTGAATAATTGCACTCGGCTGGAGATGAAGCACATGATGCATAATCCATGAGATTGTCAGATATATCAGACATGACATGGAAAAATGTACTCCCCTCCTTGTAAATAGCAACACAAACCAGGATGAGTAGCTTCCTCTCGTCATAGGGCACTGAGAATTCTGTTGTACATAATCGCTTTGGCTTTGTCAAATGCTATCTGTTCCTTTCAATCCTAAATTCAGAATGGAGATTTTCTAAGTAAATTATGAAATGCTTTGATGTCAGGTGATTTCAGGTACATGGCAATGGTAATAGTTGATCATCCCAATGAATAACTTTAACTGCGATACGTTCTGTTGCATTGGGCTTCCAAAATTGCTTCTGATTTTTCCTCCACTTGATGCACACCAGTTTTTTCTGTTTTTAAAACCTAAGTTGATGATTTTTGGTTTAATAAATGTACATTTTTGTTGCTTTGATCATTGCCCATAGTCAGATAAAGTGGCTTAAATCTGCTCCAAAATGTTCAAGTGATAATTGTCATCCTAACCAGATACTAACCTCCAAGAGTAACTCCTTATGCCTTCTTACACTGTCTTCTGCTGATACGAAGTGGAAAGATTATATTGAATTAACTGCTAGGAAAATAAGTTCACTGTGTCACTCTACACAGTTTTTCTCCTCAGAATCTTACACATTTATAAGTTGACCATTTGATTAAATCCAAACAATCAGTAATATTATTGGTACTGATCTGGTGTCTCGGCTTCAGTCACTCCCACTACCATAAAATTACCTCCCTGTCTGAGCGTTTTCTATAAATACTTTCATGGCAACTGTTCAGATGAGAACTTCACTATGGTAACTAGATTTTGATTTAAGAAACAATGTCTCACCAGTTGAGTTGGCTAGATGTAACTATAAGTTCTATGCTAACAGATTTCTTTCCCTGCACTTGTGGAACTCTCTTTTAGCTCTATGCTTTCCAGTCAACTCTAATCTTCAAAAATTTCTATTGCTATTTACTGACCTCCTGATTACTCTTCTGTTCTGGTTCTTTAATAATGTTTGTTTTCTAATTCTTCCACACCCAGTAACCCCCTGAGTCTTAGTGGCTTTATTGCCTTGCTTGGGATGAACATGATTTTAACAAAACAAAAAATTGTTCATGCATTGAATATTAAGTTACATCAGGTCTGGTGCTTCTATATATTTAGAGATTCTTGATAAAATTCAAAGAATTTGCAGTGTTATCGGTCCTGACTTAGTAACTTGTCATTGATCACTTTCTCACTGCTGCAATGTAGCTTCCCTGTGCCATTTCTATAAATATTTTCATGATAATTGTTCTGATGGGCTTTCCTCTGGTACCTAGATTTTACAAATTTATGTGTAGTACTAGATTGGCAACTAGGTCTCATTTTACAGTTAAAATGGCTAGATTTAAGCAGAAGTTCTATGTTAACAATTTTTTCTCTTCCGACATATTTTTCCCCCGCACTCAGTAACTGTTTGCTTCTTAGTGACTTTATTGCCTTGATTTTGGGAAAATCATTAAAAAAAAAAATGAAAGAAGGTATTGTCTTTATATTTGGTAACCTTCTTGGAATTTTGAACTGAACCCTTTATCCAATCTGCACAGGTAGATTGTTCTCATTCAGTTTTTTTTTTGTTTTTTTTCCATAACCCCCAAGGGCACCATGCATACTGTGGCTACAGTAGAAGTGGTGTTTCTTGGGCAATGTAGCCTGACAGACCAACCCTCTCCAGGCCAGTTTTGAATTCAGTTTTACCTTCCTCTAGACAGGTTGCTACCCAAGGTTATAGAACCCTGTCTGTCCTGCTATTTACCCATAGCTGGGGGAGAAGAGGATTCTTACCTTTCCCAAGGGTATTAGTACATAAGTGAATGTAATGGATCCAACTGAAATTTGAACTCATCTCTCCAATTCCTCAATCCAGGCCACTATCCATTACTCCACCCTGCCTAATCATATCATCATGTAAATATTGCTAATTTTAAAATTTCCATATTTCTATATGATTGCAGGTTAGTTAATAGTAACTGTATTTAACTAGTTCTTGAAATTTCACTTAGGTCATATATCTTATGGTATCAGTTTCCTCTAGTGACTCTAAATAAATTATGTAAACATGCTCCTTGCTTTTTTTTTCTCTTTTGCTTTTAACTATTATGTAAGGAAATGATGAAAATTATATATCTGACCTACTTCTCTCAAATCTGACCAAATGAACAAGCATCAGAACTTTTTTTTTTCCTTCACGATTAGGATTTATCAGCACCCAGTGATTATAAAACATTATTTGCATAGCATTTTACTATTCAAGATTAAACTGTTTTTATAATAATAATAATAATAATAATCTATTTTCTTTTAATATTCCATCTTTTAAAATTTGTTACAAATTCACAGATTTTTCCTATTCTTGTGCCACACTTGTTGTGATTCTGTCTGCAAATTCGTCTTCCAATTTCTCTTATCCTCTGTTCTACAAGATATCATCAATCCAATGTTATTCCTTTACTTATCTTTTTTCCCTATTTGTATTACTATAAGAAATTGCCACTATCTGATATTTTGAAATAGAAGGAAATCGCTTTATTATCTACAGATTGTGAAATTCATCTATATAACTTGCAATACACAGTAACTTTTAAAATTATTATATTTCTTAATTCATCTTTTGGAACAGTGACACTTCTGACTTCAAGATAAAAACAAAATGCCTTGAGATATTTTGAAACCTTTGTAAAATGAAAAAAAAATCAGATTTCATAATTCTCTTAATTTTCCATCCTTAATTTCAGACTTTTTTTTTTTTTTTTTTTTTTTTTTTTTGATAGATGCTTATAAGCAATCATTTGTCAAAATTTTTTGTTCTGAATTCCCGGACATTTAGATTAGAATGTACCTTTTGCTTAAAAAGTATTCTTAAGGCCATGAGTTTCTCAGAGGAAAATGGATAGGAGCTAGGTAATCAATCTTGTGTTAGCCAAACTCTTAGGTTTTATCAAAACAATGCATGTTTCAATTTTTTTTTTTTAAATGAGGCTTCTCCTAATTGTTCCAATTTTAGCTCTAAATAAAAAGAACTTATTTTGTAATGAAAATATCTAATTTACTAAATTAAATCCAATTTGCCTTCTTGGCTTTTTGCATTAAATTTATTAAGTTAATCCTGTTGTGACTAATTAGAGTATTATAAAATGTAAATATTGTTTATTTTTCTATTGTATTTTGAACTTTTATTTATTTCTCCTGTTTATATTATGTAGATGAAAATGAGTAATTATTTAAAATTAAGCCATTGATCATAACCTGGTAGTGGTAGTTTTATTAAGTGAAAGGATTAGAAAATGATTCATGGATAAATATTTTACAAGACCTCAAATTATATTTGTCTCAGTCACACGTGGGTTGGAACAGTAGAGCAGCTGCCATACATAGACTGGCTTCCCAAAGTAAAAGGTTTGAGTCTCACTTGAAATTTTGTTTACTTCCAATCTGTGCTCTTTACTGATAGCTGTAGCCTGATTGTTTGAATGGTAATATTAGCTGTTTCCCTATATGGAAACACTTGGCATTCATTGTCTGTTGAAATTTATAAAATCTGTTTTTTTTTTTGTTTTGTTTTTTTTAAACAACTTTTCAGAAAAATAGATTTCTCAAGTTCAAAAGCTGTTATTGCTCTTTCTTGTACTGATAGTGGTTTCCTTCCTAACCTTTTATTTGAAGTAGTCAAGATGTTGACATTCCACACTGTCATTATTTCCTCTTTGAGTTAGATGTGCTATCCATTTTAGTTGTTGCTGCTGTCCTCCAGTGACATAGTTATTCTTATTTGGTACAGTTCTCTGATTCTGTAGTGCCAGTTCAAAGAAGAATTCCAGTTAAAGAAAGATTGGTCAGGAATTAAGAGATAATACCTTAACTAACAAAAAAAAAAGAGAATATTACCTATTTTATCCGAGTCCTGGGTATGACGATAAACCCCGTCCAACAGCAAGGCTTCTGATAATGTTTTTGAGAAAATAATGTTGCCAGCTATACGTTTTTGAGAAAATGTTGTCTTAATTTTAGAAGAATACTAACAATCTGATTTAAAGGATTTAAAACATTAAAGTTTTCAGTTTTACAAATATACTAAATTTACAGGAGCGTTTCTCCCAAATATAATTTTTTTCTAGATTTCTTTCTCTGTTGGATATAAATAAGCTTACATTTTTTTATTCAAGAATCTTTTTAAGAGATTATAAAGGCTGAATTCATTGATTCAGTATTTCCTATTAACTATCACATTTGCCATTAACTTTCACTGAATTTAAATAATCATCCGGGAAATTTTATATTTACTGCACTGGCAGTAATTTTCTTTTGTCATTGTTTTCATTTTTTTTTAAATAACTGTTATTTACTGTATGACTTGTCTATTCCCATATGCTATAAAACATTAACAGCTTTGTTTTCTTTACTTTTAAATGTTTTTTTTATTGTTATTATTATAATTTTAATTAACTTTTTCTTTCTCCCTACAGAATCCCATTGAAAGATGAGTGGCTTAATAAATAAATTATTTGACTTCTGTAAAGAAATAAATCCAGCTACTTTGACTGGGTCCATCGATGTTGTCATCATCCAGCAAGACGATGGCACATATCACTGTTCTCCATTCCATGTACGTTTTGGGAAAATTGGTGTTCTTCGAGCCAGAGAGAAAGTTGTATGTATAGTCTTTGTATTCTTTATTATTTTCTAGAATACTTCAATATTGATCTGTGTGTGTGTGTTATGAGGTGGAAAGACTACAAATGAATCCATTGCTAGATCAACTGCTGAGACAGTCGGTTCACTTTTTTGAGTAAGACAATTTTTCTCTCAGGAATCTATCTTGCATCTATAAGTCTATCATTTGTCCATGCTTAGAACATTGCTGCCATATATGGTCTGGCGCTCCACGAAAAGATCCAAAGGAGAATCGGCAATATTATTAGTCCTGATCTGGTGGCTCAACTTCAGTCACTTGCCCACTGCCATAAGGTTTCTTCTCTGTGCCATTTTTATAAATACTTTCATGGTAATTGTTTGGATGAGCTCTTCACTATGCTACCTAGACTCTACAAATCTAAGTGCAATACTAGACTAACAGTGAGATCTTGTCAATTTACAGTTGAGCTGGTTAGATGTAGCTGTAAGTTTCTTATCCCGTACTTCTCACTGGCAGAACTCCCTTCTGGTGCCATACTTTCCAACCAACTTTAATCTGCAAAAATTTAAATACAATGTCAATTGCTATCTTCTCTCCTCCTTTTATTGCTCTTTTCTCTTTCTTCTCATTATTAATGTTTTCTGTTCCTAATTCCTCCACACCCTTGAACCCCTTTCCAGCTAGTGGCTGTACTGCTTTGTTTGGGGTGATATCGATTTATATATATATATACACACACACACACACACACACACACACACACACACACACACAATTTGAAACTGTAACAGAATTGCAATTGAAAATTGGTTTAATATGGAAGCACAAAAGTACATACTGTAAAGCAACTATTTTATTTCATGTATATAACACTTTAAAAATGGTTGAGTGAAATCAGATTTTTCTATCCTGAGAATGGCATTCTCTCTTAAGACATTACAAAAGTCAGGAAAATTTAAGTAAATATTTTGTTTACATTTTTTCATAGAAAAAATATTTGATCATAATGATGGCATTTAAGACCTCCCACGCCTGTTTCCAGGTGGAGTAAACAGTTTTGGTAGTTCATGGCATCTGGATAAAAATAAGACTACCAGACATCTCCACTTTACCTAAAACACCTCGGAGATATTTTTGAGCAAGATTTGTGCATGTAAAAATGTCACGTCTTAGATGCCATTTGATGAGGTACATTAAGCTTTCACCAATTCAAATAACATTTATTAATTTTTATTTATTTTTAACTACAAGCAAAGTATTAATGTTTTTTCTATATAGCTATTTACTAAGCATAGTTTAGCCTGGCACAAAGCCATAATAATCGAGCACCCATGAAGACTGAATTCCCTTCCATACCTGATAGTCTACCAGATTTGCTTTCTAACTGATCTAAACACTTTCAATTTCATTTTTTTTTCCTTTTGGAAAACTAATGCTACCCACAAGAAAGTCAAGACCTGATCTGAGAGGTTACTAAAAAGTTCTTTGCATTAACCATTAACCAAAATTTGCCTAAATGACCAAATTGCCAATTTTTATTGGTAAGGTCTTGTTTACGCTGAGAATTTTTGCATACAAGATATTCAAGATAACTCTGTGTTGTCTTTCTAAAACTATCTACAAAAGCTTTAACAAGAATCATCTAATGTATTCTCTCTTTTCTCTCTCTCTCTCTTCTTTTCTCTCTCTCTCTCTTCTTTTCTCTCTCTCTCTTTTCTTTTCTCTCTCTCTCTCTCTCTTCTTTTCTCTCTCTCTCTTCTTTTCTCTCTCTCTCTTCTTTTCTCTCTCTCTCTCTTCTTTTCTCTCTCTCTCTCTTCTTTTCTCTCTCATCCCTCTCAATGATTAATACTTATAACTATTAATATTCATTGAAAGCATCCATGATTTGATCTTTTCAATTAGTTATGATAAGTTCTGAAAAATTTAGGAAATAAATAAACAGTAAAATATTTAAAATTGACACTTTTTAAAAATTTTTATCAAATGATAAATAATTAAAGGCATTTAAGCAAAACGTATGGGATGAAGATTTTGATTAGAAGTGGCAATATGACTGTATCTTGGTGCTTCCTCTAGCCAGGGGTTTTTGTAATCAAATTGGTTATGTCATCGTCCATGAAGGATAAGCTCCCAGGACATAGAATTTGAGTTCAAGTCTGGTTGGCAGCTACTTGTTTAATATTAATTTATTTTATTTACCTCCCCAGTCACTTTGCTGATGGCAAGATGGTCAAATCCAATATCTTAATTATTTGTCCATTTAAAATTAATTGTCTATTAAAAAATTAATGCCTGGCTATTCATATCCAAATATGCCAGTCTACTAGGGCAGTTATCCAATCCCTGTTGTAGACGCCTGCTCAAGGACATCTGTGTTTATTCAACAGCGATTGAGCCCATTTGTGATTTATACTGCAACTATGCTGAGTGGATTTTCAGTTTCTGGAAGAGTGCACATTATCTGGTGTGATCAACAGTATTATAAAATGTATTCAGTTTAAATACAGAGGGAGTCATAAAAATGACTTCAAATGCCCATACACTTTTCTGTTACCCAGAAGTTAGCCTTCTCAATGCAGATGTTAATTTTGATTTCATTGAAATTGTGCATATGTAACTTTTGCATGTGAGCATGTGTATTTTAATTCAATGATAGACCAAAAAATATTTCTACAAACTTTTAAAAAAAATACTTTAAAAATTATTTTATTTTGTTACTGGTTAATTGCTAAAAATTACAGTCATTTTTTAATTTTATAATATATATGTCTTTATTTACTGTTTTTATCATTTTATCCCAAACAAGGTAATAAAGCCACTAAGATGTAAGGGGTTACTGAGTATTAGAGAATATCATAAAAAAAAACACTACTAAGGAGAGAGAACAGGAATGAAGAAGACAAAAGATAATGATTTTGACTGAGAAGTGCAAGAGAAGAAACTTAGCATGAAACTTATGGTTACATATATTAATTTCAAATGTAAAATGAGACCTAGCTGCCAATCTAGTACTGCACTTAAATTCATAAAGTCTAGGTACCATAGAAAAAAGTTCATCAGAACAATTACCATGAAAGTATTTATAGAAAAGGTACAGGGAAGCTATGTATGGAAGTCGGAAAGTGACTGAAGCTGAGATATTAGGTCAGGACCAATAACATTGCAGATTTTTCTTTGAATTTTAGGAAGAATTTCTTAATAGGTAGTAGAAGCATCAGACCAGATGTGGCAGCAATATTCAAAGCCAATTGGTAGACTCCTAGATTTGTAGGATAGATTCTGGCTAGAAAAATGTACTAGCACAACATGGTAAAACAACTTTTCTAGCAGCAGACCTAGCAATTGATTCAGTACCTTTTCATTTTAAAAAATTAACAGGTTTCTCAACAAAAAGAAATTGGTTGTGACAGTTTAATTCTCATTGTATATGTTGAATTTTTACCTGAATTCAATTTTGTGGTGTGGTCATTAATTTTTATTTTTTAAATTTTAATCTAAATTCACTTTATCATCACAAATGGTACAAGTACATGCAAGTCATTCACACAACACAGACATATGTCTATCTCTTGCATATGTGCATGCAAAGATATCCAGAGGCAGTGCATGATGGACAAAATTAACATTTCTTTTATAATATAGATTAGTTAATTTAAAAGTTGGTGGGGGTATTTGGCCAAGGATGTTAAAAGAAAATTGCACTAAGATGAAGAAAAGACAAAGCAAAGTGTAAGAACATATTTTTGTTAGCCACTTACAAATTATTCTGTCTATTAGTCATTACTTAACTTTTATAATTATCTATAGTCAGTGATATTGTTCAAATTTAATTTTGTTGTCACTGTTTAAAATCAAGTTTCTAACTTTGTATAATGTATTTTGTATCACATTTCTCAAATACCTGGTTCTTTGGATGTTTTCTCTCTCTCTCTCTCTCTCGTCCTGGGTACGACGTTAAACTGCATCCAACAGCAAGGCCTCTGATCAGGAGGTTTTGAGGAAGCGTGGAACCACCTCTTAATTGCTGGTGTTCCCAGGTCCACCCAGACCCGGGGTGGTAGCACCTGTCGGGGTCCCAGCTATGGGCAAATAGTGAACTTCCAGATCTTTCCCGCGTCCTGGGTATGACGACAAACTACATCCGCGTCCTGGGTATGACGACAAACTACATCCGCGTCCTGGGTATGACGACAAACTACATCCGCGTCCTGGGTATGACGACAAACTACATCCGCGTCCTGGGTATGACGACAAACTACATCCGCGTCCTGGGTATGACGACAAACTACATCCGCGTCCTGGGTATGACGACAAACTACATCCGCGTCCTGGGTATGACGACAAACTACATCCGCGTCCTGGGTATGACGACAAACTACATCCGCGTCCTGGGTATGACGACAAACTACATCCGCGTCCTGGGTATGACGACAAACTACATCCGCGTCCTGGGTATGACGACAAACTACATCCGCGTCCTGGGTATGACGACAAACTACATCCGCGTCCTGGGTATGACGACAAACTACATCCGCGTCCTGGGTATGACGACAAACTACATCCGCGTCCTGGGTATGACGACAAACTACATCCGCGTATTTGATAAATATCATCAACAAAATAATTGCTTTTTTATAAAGATCACAAAAGACCAGAATGAAAATGAAAAAATATTATTACCAGTTCAAAAACAATATTACCAACTATACTTTTTTGAAAAACAATATTACCAACTATACTTTTTTGAGAAAAAAAAAAAAAAAAAAATTTTCAAAACCCAACAGCCTTTCAACCTTTTATACAAAATAACCAACTTAAATTAATAAGGCTTCGGCATAAATTGACCCAAATAGGAGTTGACATGCCGTTAAATCCAACATCCATCCATCTCTCTCTCTCTCTCATATTATATATATATCCTAATTGTTCTATATACAAAATAAATCCTTTGTTTCTCTGCAGGTGGACATCACAATCAATGGCAAACCTGTAGATCTTCATATGAAACTGGGAGAAGCAGGTGAAGCCTTCTTTGTCCGGGAGGTTGAAGGACCTGCTGAAGAAGTAACTATTTATTTATTTATTTACTTAATTTTTGATCTTTTGTTAAACCTCTTTATCCTACCATCAGAAATAATGGAACAAGAGGGTATTAATGGGTTAGAGGTAAAAATCCTGTAATTAATATATATAATTTTTAAAATTTTTATAATTCTGGATTTTGATGGTGAGCATAGTTAATTATAGGGGGATTATCAGCAGTTAATGTTTTATAACTTATTTATCTTATATTAATCTCTTATTTTTTGGGTTACTGTGAAGTTTGGATTGCATGCAAAAAAAAATGAATGAAGCTTAATTTTTTTTTAACTTTTTGTGTATCCTCCTCGTCCATCTCTCTCTCCCTGAAAGCATGTAACTTTTTTTTTTTTAAAGTTTTTTAATAAAGTCAAATGATTATGCTATCTTGAAGCTAAAATCAATGTTGCTGCATTTATAAACAAAGCATATCCATTAATAATTTTGCCTCATCAAGTGAATTTATCTGTTTTCATCTAATATTTCATAATCTCATTTTGTGTTTTGTTTTTTTTCTGTTTTACAGTTTCCTCCCTACCTGGCAACATCGCCAATTCCATCTGGAGCAGAGTTGATGAAGCAACATTTACAGTCTGAAAGCCGTTCAATTTCTGATGAAAACTCTACTGGGGATGGACGAACACTATCTGAAATATCTGGCGGTCATGTCTTGTCTTGCATTATTAGTGGGCGAGAGAGCTCTCCTGAAGGTGGCACCAGTGAGAGTGAAGGACATGGCCATACCAAGAAACGAAAAAAACGAAAAAACATGAGACGCAAGACAGTCAGCAAGGCTGTTGATGGCAAAAAACACAATGAGGAAGACATCTTTGAAATGGAGGATGTCTCCACTGATGAAGACTGTAATTTGATTCGAAACCCCTCTTTGAATTCTATTACTGTGGAGGATAAAATGAATCGTACAGATGATTGGGCCAGCAAACAGTATCAGTATTTTCATCCAATGAGTGACACTGAAGTCTTACCACATGAGTAAGTGCTTTTGAATTTTTTTTAGTGTTGGAATTTTTTTTCTTTCTAGTCATTTTATTTTAAAAGGATATCTACCCTCAGCCAAAGGAATAAGCACTTTTTCTGTGATTTTTTTTTTTATCTAAAACTCCATTTATATATCTGCAAGAATAATGAATTTCATAATAGGATTTATTGGCTTACATTCTAAATTCCTTAAATAAGTCATGATTTTTTTTTTTTTTTATATATGTCTCTGTTATATTTTGGTCATTGTACTGAGAAAGGTCAGACTGACCTTTCTCAGGTTTGTCTCATTAGATAACCTAAGGCCATTGAAAGGAAATCATTATTTGATCCACATGGATATATTGTTCTCATGACTTCACCTGATCTAATAATTTTCTGGGAGGATTTCATCCTTCCTTCTGAAGTTGTTCTGTCTCTCTGCAGAACTGCTGTAAATTTCAGAACTGATTTCCTGACCAAAATACAACCGACATATTACGTCTGTCAGTAATGTATTCAGCTATTTTGAAGACCTTTTTAAAACTGGTTGCACATCTTTGGCATGACAATCCTCTGTAGTTACTAAGTTGACAATGAGACACCATTGAGTGAGCTTGTCTACTTTGACTATCACATTTACATTGCCTGAACAAGTAAATTTTTTCACATTTCATGCAGTGTCTTTCTACAAAACCATACATGGAAAGAGCACTGGGATAAATGAGATTGCAAGAGGAGTAATCTCAGGTGCCTGTTGGCCCAAGCTTTATATATATATATATATATATATATATATATATATATATATATATATAAATAAGAACTAACCAAATACAACATACCATTAATCTGTCCCTTTGCTTTTTATCATGTTTATCTTGATCTCTGAAGCTTTAATAAAGCGAAACGTTAGATTGAGATCTGTTTCCTACTTGTTCTTTATCTTATTGTTTTATCAGTCCTATCCACATTTGATCTTATATATATATATATATATATATATAATGAAATGGACTAAGTCTGACAATTATTTTAATATATTTATTGTTTATATGTTATTTTTATAGATAAAAATATTTAAGTAAATAAATAATGGGAAATTTGTAGCTAAATGGTATAGCACATCAAGCTATATGACTTGCGTGTAGGATACAGGTTCGATTCCTGTCGGAGAACACATATTTTCTATGAAATTACTCGGACATTCAGGCTGGTAAATGTTGTTCGTACTGTTTACTGATATGGTATGCCTTGACCTGTTGGCCATGAAAAGCTTCACAATTGTACAAGGTTCTATTTTGCCTTTAAACTAAATCACTCATTCAGATCTTTGTCGATATCTGCTCAGTTTCATATTCGAAACCTAAAGAAAAAGATTTTTAAAAAATGGATGTTTTTAATGACATTTTGTTCTATTTTTTAAATTATTATTTTTTAGTAGCTACCTGTGTTTAAGTAGACACTCCATTTATTTTAAACAGTATGTATTTTGTCTACTGCCCTGCATACTTGAGAAAACTTAGTTTTCTTGAATACACCAACCAGTAGATGAAATAGTGTTTTAAATGGAGTATTTACACAAATGTAAGTATCTACTAAAAATAACATTTCAAGTTATATATAAACTTTCGATGATGTTAGAAGGATAGGAACTTTCCTAACACAGAACTTATAATTTTGTGGATCAAACAGATTACTGAATTTAAGTATCATTTAAGGAAAGTTAGAGATTAATGGCCAAAATGTTTGATAATCAAGAGTAGGAAAGAAAATATGTTGAGAACATTACTATTTGTTTCTTTTCATTAAGCCAAATAAGTGCAACACAAGAAATCCTGCCGTAAGTTCATTTCAGTGATTTACAGATTGAAACAATAATGCTAAGTTATAAGTAGTAGATTTGACTTTTATCATAAGTAAAAGACAGTTGTATCATAATTTTATAACAATTTTTCAAATGGTAAAAGTATCCACAAACCTAAATGTTCTTATGAACCTTGAAATGAAGTTTCTAACTACAAAAACTTAGGATATTTAAAGTGATAAAAATATTGTAGAAAAATAAATTTATAAATAACAATGTGTTTCCTTTAACAAGAACTCTAATGGAAGGCTTAAGAGCTCAACTTCATTAGCAAACATATCAGTAAATTCAGTTTTTAAATAATAGTAAAGATTTGTCACTGCTTGTGCCACTTGTACAAACACTGTCAATAGTAATCATTTGCACAGTCAACACAATTGTACTTTTTTTTTTAATATAAAATTTTATCCCATTATAAGTAACAGGCAATAATTCTAATTTCAAACTTTAACAAAAGCTGTCTCTTTTAATCAGTGATCTAGTTAGTAAATTTAAAGTTATTGATGTGATAAAAATGTTCTCAGTTTCATATAAAGTGATGTTGGTCTTGGGGTTAAATTAGTACCATATTTGTAATGGTTTTAGAATAGTTTCTCAGTCATAGTCACTAACAGATGTTTGCATTCAATTCAGAGAAATGTTAATATTGGACAAGAGACCTTTCCAAATTTGAGGTCAGCTGTAATTCTCACTTGTCCTGTTGACTCACTTCATCTTTGTACATCCATTATTAACTGGATGAAATCTCATTTTTAAAAATGTCTGTACTTTTCAACAATTGTCTGCAGCTACCTTCACTTTTTTAATTATAAGCTGATTATAATTGTCAGTTGGATGCTGATGTTTCAAATAGTTAAAATTTGAAAAATGAATTTGCCCATAAAAGTTTGTTGGTAGATGTGGAGAATTATTTTTTACTCAAACAAGACTCCCCCCCACACACACACAGGATAGAATGTGGTTATTAAATTGTATTTATTCAGTTCATTGATATGTGTAGGATACATGAACCTTTTTTTTATGCCATGTTTCTTCAAGATTTTCACATTAATGGCTCTTCAGATTTCTTTTTTTTTTATTATCTGTGAGTTGCCTTTTCTCTCTCTCTCTCTCTCTCTCTCTCCCAAAATTAACTTTTTCTCTCTTATTAGTAGCCACCAAAGGCTACAGAGCCCAGTCTAGCCTGCTATTTAAGCCATAGCTTGGGGAGAAGAGATGTATTTTCAAAGGGCATTTGTGTGGAGAATAGACTGGAATGGATTGAAAGCTAAATGAGCAAAAATCGACTTTTTCAGGAAGAAAAAGTAATGTTTTTATATTTAAAAATTTGTAATGAGGTTAAAAAGAAAACCTTTAAAATTGCTACTTTTTCACTCTCCTTGTCTCACTTCTCTCAGCAATATTTTTTATATTTGATGTTCCTGAAAATGTGACCAATTTACAATCCAAAATGAAACCCAAAAATTTATTCATCACTTTTCATTTGCATTACAGGAGGCAGGGACTCTTGTAATATCAATTTAAATAAGTTCTACCAGCAGAAATACTTATAAAATGAACATCTTACTGAGGATTTAAATTTTCAGTCATTCAAGAACGGGATAGAATTTATTTGCTGTATTGATAAAGATTGAAAGCTAGAGTATTTGTCTTTTATTGTATTATTAAATTTTGGTAACATGTTAATGCCTTAATTACAGAAAAATAAATTTTGTTTTTTGTTTTTCTACTGAATGGTCTATTTGTTTTATTGATGCCTCTAAATTGAATGCTGTTCTTTGACTTGTTTGTTTCAGTTTACAAGATGATAATATCAAGGATGTAAAAAGTGACACAGAAGTTGACAAATCCCACAAAACCAGTTTAACCTCTGATATGATAGAAGATCAACCAACATGGGAATGGGGTGACCTTCCAAAGCTCACAGAAGCTACAACAGTGACCAGTAGTTCAAGCCCAGTTACTACCAGTAAGTAATATTTATCTCCCTTATCAGTAGCATGTATCTTGCTTTCAATGTATTTTTCTCTTATGGATGTATTAGAAGCCTGTTAGATTTTTAAGGTGGTTTTTTGGGGAAATTATTTCAAGATTTGATGTTTTTGTTTTTGTTGTTTTTTTGTTTTTTTTTAAAAAAAAAGAAATTTTGATCCTTAGCAGAGCAATCATGAATAAAATTATTGCATAAATAACTTGGTTTTTTTTTAAAATTTCTAAGGAATTATCTTTTCTATTTATACAAAATTATTTATTTTAAGATTTGAATTATTTTTATAATTTTCAATAGCTGAAGTTCTCTAACAATGTAACATAAGAATACCCATTAAGATAGAGATGCCTTAAGATTGGATACCGTTTTTAGTGTTATGATTTCTGTTGTTTTACAGGTCGAAAGCCAGGAGAGTCTGAAGCTGGTGGCATTTTTGGTTTTATTAGTAGTAAACCAAAGACAACAGCACCTAACAAACCACAACAGGAAGGTATATATTTGGAAGAGATTAACAAATTGGATGATCCTGAAATTGCAAAGTATTTTCCTAAAAGGTAGATGGAAGTAAATTTTATTTTCATACTGGAATTTATCTGTAACTTAATCACTTTCTGATCTTTCTAAAAAGAAATTTTCTGTTCTCGGCTCTCAAATTTTTCATAGCTCAGCCTTCGTTATTTTTTCTTTTAATACAAAAATTAAAGTAATCTTCATAATGTCTGTATGTCTACAAATAAACTTGTATTAATTATTCTTTGAAACTTTATATCACTAAAACAACAAAAGTCTATTTTAAAAATAATTACTGTATTTAAGTCTTTATTGCATTAGATTTTACCAGCATATAAAGCATTTAATAAATTCTAACAAAGTTAATAGCAAAAATTAGTTGTTTTTTTTTAAATTGTTATTAAAGACAAAAGAGTATTTTAACTTTTTGATAGTCTAGAAGATAGATTCAATAAAGAAGGTTACTGTATCCTGTCAGGAGTCTCTACAAACTAGCTTTGTGACAACAATGTAATTTTTTTCTTGTTAATATTGACTATTTGATAAGTGATTTACAACACCCAAAATTTTTTAGAATATATCAGACTATAAAAAGCACTTTTGCTGTATGTCTGACTTATTATTTTCCCTTTTGTTTCCTGTACCAGATTTTTAAAACTCAGTGCATGCTAATAATAAATTCTAAAGTAATATATGTATTTGCTTTTTCTATCAGAAAGATAATTTTGTGGTTTGTTTTATTTCTTTCTTTTTTTTCTAGTGATAAGATTTCTTTAACTTTTAAGTTAAACATTGCTTCTGAGGTAACAACCCTTTCTTACCAAACCAATAAGAAAATAATATTTGGTATTAAAATTAGATCTGAATTTTAGCATGCATAGGGTTTTTATTTTTTTATTTTTTTTTAAATTTTATCTTAAAAGATATTTAACTTTGTTAAATTTTAGATTTAACATTTTCAGGTAAGTCTTTTTGCAAGACTTTTTTTTTTAATTATTTATGGAATGTGTTAGTTTTTATTTTTATTTTTTTTTAACACAAAACCTCCTGCTGTCCCTATAACTTGATTTTCCTAAACATTTTTCATTAAATTAAAATTTACTGGATTCTTTTTTCCTTTTAACTACGGTTGCCTCTCGACTTTTCCAGTTTCCCAAATTGTTGGTGCAGAGAATGGCATCAACATTACTGAGTGTGCCTATCAACAAAATCACTAAAAGGATCGTTTTTTTTTGTTTGTTTTTTTAACAAAAATGGTTGGCTAGGATATCTATCCATGTTCATGCATAATTCACATATACTAATTTTTTTTTTTCTTGAGACAAGCAAATCACAATTCAACAATTCCTAAATTTTCCTTTCTCCCCCCCCCCCAAAAAAAAAACTTTGAAGATTTCTTTTGCAAGTTGAGAGGGGAAACAGGAAAGTGACCAAGTTTACATATTCATCATTAACTCTTTGAAGTATTGTGGGTTAAATTTTGCCCCACGTTTGTAGTGTTGGAATCTGTGGTAGGTCATTTTTAACACCTTTATTTTCATATATTTAGGGATATTTTGTCCCACCATTTTGTGCCTCAAAATGTTAAAAGGAAAAAGATAAAAAATAATTCTTTGAATACACTTCTCTATTTTTTTCTCTATTTATATTTAAAGGAACTTTATTCTCTATTATATATTAGAAAGGTTTACTTTTATTTAAAAAGGCAAATTTAAAATCTAAAGGACTTTTTTCTTTCTCTCTCTCTCTCTCTCTTTTTCTTTCTCTCGCTCTCTTTTTCTTTCTCCCTGCTGCTCTCGCTCCCTTTTTTTAACATAAGCAAATTCATATTGATAAGACAAATTCATTTTTAGCAACCTATGTAAGACTTTTGTAAGTGTGCTCTACTCATTTCTTTAAAGAAATCCCCACTTTCTATAGAATGGATTTGCCAAAATATTATGGTACTAATAAAAATAATGAATTCTATAGCTATAGTATAACAACTGTTGGAATGATAATGACTTCTCAAAATTAGAAAAGCTACCAATGAGGTGCATTCATTAATGTTTTGACTTTGCCCATCTTGTATTTGTTTTTACAATTTTATAAACAATATTGACTGATGCCGAGAGAATTTTGCATTAAGATTATCGCTACTTGATACTCAATTGAAACTACAATTTTTTTTTTTTTTTTTTTTTTTTTTTCTACTAAAATTTGTCAGTTTGACTCAGAATATTTTTCATAACAGTAATTTTTTTTCTTTCTTTTTTTTTTTGGAGGTGGCATCTGGAGGTGTTAGTTTTTCTTTGAGTTTATAGTGTTTGTGTGTTAGCCTGCAAAACCTGATGTATAATTTGTTGTGTAGTGTGTATTCTTATCTGAGCAATTGTACATGTGTAAATTGTACTTTAATTTCATTAAAAGTTAGATCTGTACTATATTGTTCCAGAATTATTGTATATAAATATAACAGAATACGTAAATTTGGAAATGAAGAAAGGTCTGAAAGGATTTACATCCTTGTTTCTATCCTTAGGAGTTCAACAAGAGCTCAGGAGAATGTATATTTGTTAATGACCAAACACCAGAATTAACATTTTAGAATCTAACCTGAAATCCCAATATAGATAATAATAGTCATATGTTCAAAATTGTGAAGACTTTACTCTAGTACAAGCTTTATCTTTTCTAATAGTCAATCACATCTTTATTGCATTTTAAAATACATTGTTTGGTTTGATCAAAAAGGTATGGAAATTAAGATTACTGATTTTGAATGCTTATGATTTTAATTCCATAAATAACTTGCACCCAGCTATATACACTAGCTGTAGTTTTACACACTGCAGATCTCTGGAACTTATCCAAATATTATTTTCAAAAATCTATCTTGATTAGGATTTGAAATTTTTTCAAATTCCATTTGATGTGTAAACATAAGTTACTGTTGTTTTTCTTACTTTACTGTTTATTTTTTTATTTTTATTTTTTTTTTATTGAATGTTTCACATTTTTTTAGATGAGGTCTGCTAGATTAAGTTTTAATGTTTTAGTTTGACTATATGTGGCTGTATTTTTCATACTTTCAACATTTTATCCTTTCCTTTCTTTTAAGTCAGAAACTAGACAAAAACTGTACATAATTGCAATGTTTTTCTTTTTTTCTTTTTTTTATTCATTAGTTTTGAAAGTTAGATTTATTAATTCTAAGATTTCTTGTTCAATTTCACTCTTCTATAGGGAAATAATTATTATACAAATGTTAAATGATGTCACTTTGGTGATTGAATCTTCATTTTAATTAATTTTCTTGTATTTTCATTAGGAATCCATTGGGCATGAACGACTTGTTCTTTTTTTTTTTTCTTCCTCTTTGATATAATTATTTCTGAGAAAACAGAATTTTGATGTTAATTGCAAAAATAAAATGAAAATATAAATCTTCTTTACAAAATTTGTGACAAACATACTTTATTATTTACTTAGGCTTTTATTTATATATTTTTCTGAATAGTTGGGGAATATTGAGATTGTTAACCAAGTTTGCTCATAAATAATGTTATTTATACATAATACATTTTTTGTACTTCCTTAACTATTGTCCAACTGTTTTAGTATAAATATAAGATAAATTCACTGTATAGATGGGAAGGTGTTGAAAAGTTCTCAGCCCAACCCTTCCTCCCCAAAAAAGTCTGATCAGACTTCAAGAATTAGGTTGGGCAGAGAACCTTTTCGTACCCCATGAGATATGTGTGTGTGTGTGTGTGTGTGTGTGTATATATATATAAAATTAATAAATATGCTCCACTTAACACTTTTGTTGCTGTATTATTATAGCATTGTTAGCTGTGCTGGCCTGTTTTGGGGACAAAAATAGGAAATTGGCATTTACTGAAAATAAATGACTGTAAACATGCTGGTGGTAATTGGTGTCACCATTTTGGTTTTGATTGGATATACTACAGTAGAGACTAAACTAAACAATGCTCCCAATACAAAATATAATAAAAAAATATGTTACAAAGTGACTTTTATGCTACCATATATTTATGCTGGTTCGGAAGTAGCACTAAGTGCAAGTTAGTTTCTAACCAAAACAATAAGGATCAAAATGTATCTGCAGACTATGTAAGTTTCATAAAGATGTACAAGTACATTGAAAGCTGTAGAAGTGTTAATTCAATATTAAATGGCAAACATTAATGATGACCAACTTCATAATCAATATAAAAATCTGACAATTAAGAGAAAGTCCTTTCCGTTTGAACAACTCTATTCTAATTAGGTTTACTCGAGTTTGTTTTTAGTTGAAATTAAATTTTCTTCTCATAAATAGTATGCATGAACTCTTGGAGTTGCCATCATTTAAGAGTTTAAAGATTTTTTTTCAAATTACACCTTTCCTAAGATAAAATACAAAATTTATTAACTGCAAAAAATTTTAAAAAAAGAAAAAGATTTTTAAGTGAACACTCAAGTCCTTACTTTATATTGAAATAAAATCAACTTTTGTTGATCAATGAAAATACACATTCAGATTAACATCTATTTATACTGTAACTATTTACATTGTTATTTACTGTTGGCCTCATCTTTATTGCCATATTCACAACATTTTGGCAGTTGTACGCCTCGGTTTTCTTAAGTATAATATGCATTGTAATTTCGAACCAAACTCTTTATTTAATCCACGGGAGTAGATTGTTCTAATTCCATGTGTCATGCCTCTTTTGGATATCTCAGTTTCAGTTAACTCCTTTCAGTAACTCAGCTTTCTGCTGTGGCCAGGTATTGAACTTACAAAACTTTGGGCCAAATCACTTTTTGGTTCACTCAACCAACACATTTATTCACTAGGCTATGTGTCCAAAAACGGCATGGCATGTGGAATTAGAACA
This sequence comes from Acanthosepion esculentum, assembly GCA_964036315.1. Classification (NCBI taxonomy): domain Eukaryota; kingdom Metazoa; phylum Mollusca; class Cephalopoda; order Sepiida; family Sepiidae; genus Acanthosepion; species Acanthosepion esculentum. The sequence continues at coordinate 131,485,454 of OZ038483.1, read as the reverse complement.
ATCTACCCCCGTGGACGAAATAAAGGATTTGGTTCAAAATTCCAATGTATGTCACCTGAAGAAAACCAGAGCATACAATGGCCAAAATGTTGTGAATATAGCAATAAAGACGAGGACAACAGTCCAAATGATCTCAATAGTGTAAATGTTTAGATTAACTCGGTGCAACTTACTTCTTTCTTAGTTGATGCATATGGATTCTCATTCCACACTAACATTTCATTTCATACCAAGTTCTTCCATTTACACTAGTGTTACTCAACACTTGACTACTTAATGGTCATTTTCCTCTAACTTATTTTTAATCAGACTTAATGCTTTCATTGTTTTTTTTTTTTGTTTTTTTTTTAAATTTTCTTTTATTCAGTCTTCCTATTTTCTTTTAACCTGTTAATCTTTTAACTTTCACAATTTTCCCTAACATTTCTGTTCAAGTGTAACTTAAACTTTTAATCTAAAAGAAATGTTACTTATGGATTTTTTCTTTTCAAATTCTTAAATATTTACTAAATGAAAATATTTGACCAAATACTTAAATTTTGAAGTCATAACCTTTTCTTGAGTATATACTATAAACTGATTACTCATTTGAAGTTCAATGTATGATAAATATTTTAACAAATCAAGGCTTTAGTTTTATTCAGTTCATTTTCTATACAGCTGGCAGCTTTATTACTTTATCTAAACCTGTTACCTATTGAGGTTCTCAAATTTTTAGTTAAGTCAAGAATGTTACTTGAGCATCATCTTATTTGGATTGACTTATACCATAACTTGGATTCTCCTGTTAAGAGCTTTCTTTATTTTTTTTTAATATTTATACGAGGTTTGATCAAAAAGTATTGTGCTATAAAAAGAAAGCTACAACATATCATTTGGAATTTAATTTCCTTCAAAGTAAATAGTTTTCCTTAAGCTACAAACTTTACTCAGCATCATTTCCATTGATGGAAGCATTCCTGGAACTCCATTTCTGGGATAGTGAGCAGCTGCTTTGTCACATCCATTTTCTTGAATCCCCCTCCCTCCCAACATCTTGCAATCTTGTCCCTTTCAAGTGGGATTTGATTTTTGAAGAGGTAAAAGTCACAAGGTGCAAGATCTGCAGAATATAGTGGTTGATGGACCTGGGGATGTTGTCTTTGGCCAAAAACTGCTGCGCAAACCATAGTCACTGATGGAACCTTTGTGGTGTGGTGAGACAACCACACTGTACACATTTTCCTTCCAAGCTCTGCTATACACAACAGAAGTGAGCAAGAACATTATAACTTACTGTGTATACACAACAAAGTTCAAGGTCAATCTGTGCAAAGCGGCTTCACTCTGCATACTTTAGCTCTGCTACCATAGCAACAATCCCGATACTTTTTGATCAGACCTTGTACATAGGTTCCTAGAGTAAGTATTCAGAAAATTGTTTTCTTTTTATATGGCTGATATTCTGTATTGAACTTAACAAAATCTAAATCTGGTAACATAAATTAAAGCTAATATAACTTTCTTATAAAAAATATAATATTTGATTGGCAAATAGTCTGATGCTACATGGGTATCACAGATTTTATAGTTATTAGCCTAATTACTGAAAAGAAATGATCTTTTGATCTCATTTCAAATTAGTTTCTATCTGCTGTGTTCCATGTAATGAGCATCAATTAAGATTCCATTAACTGGAATCGCATCTCATCTCCTTGGATAGCAAATTGTTTGCTTTGCAATTATCCCACTAAATATACAAATGTCTGACAGGTAATTCGAATAATAATTAATCTTATCAATAACCAACTAAAGTGATTACCTGATAATCATTTTCTTAAAGTTATAAATTAACTGTTTTTATCACATTCCTGTTCACTATATTAAGAGATCTTTTAAAGAGAATATTTAACTATAGGAGTTATTAATATATCTTTGTTTGTTTTTTTTTTTAAAAAAAATGAAAAAGAATTCAGTGTATCAAAAGTATTTTCGGTATTTTTTATTTTATTTTTTTTATCTCAGAATATTTTGAAATCTGTTTTTTTTGGTTAGCATATATAATGCTGTACCAATGGAATCTTGAAAATCCTACCTTTTTGGGGCGGGGGGCATGGTGCTAGTCACAGTCTTCTTTACCTTACGTTTTAAAGCATCATAATCAACAACTAATGGTCATTTCCTTTTGGGCTTTATTTCAAGGGACAAGTTAGAACTTCTAAAACATTTCAATCAGATTTTGGCAGGATGACCTTCTTTTGCTTAATTTCCTTACATTTCTGTGAGCAACTTTTATGACTTTGTGAGGCTTTGTGAAAAAAAAAAAAAAAAATGCCCTTAAATTGCCAGAATCTCAAAACTTATCTTATAAAACCTGAGAAGAAAAGTACAACTAAATATCATCAATGATATGATATAAAATTAAAAATTTTCTGGAGTTGGAGATAATCATCAGATATGCGCCTGGAGTAAGCTGTAGGGAAATATTTTTTGATACACCCTAATAAATTTTTTTTTTTTTTTTTTTTTTTTTTTTATAAATCTCACACACACACTGTTCCAAAACAGAATTTCTCCTCACTGTGATTGTTAACGACTACTCTTTATTTTCTTAATTTAATGATTTTATAATTAGGAGTAAATACATTTGTTTTCTGTTTAAATGATACATTATATATATTTTACTAAATTTAACATAGTCTCACATAAGGCTATAGTAGTATAGGGTACCTAGTAAGAATCAAATTCATTTCAAATTAATAATTATCTTTGTTTAGCTTATTAAACATTACCTTCATTGCAAGGTACTGTAAATACTATATTATATTTCTTCAAATTGTTCTCACCATGTGTACTTTTATTTTATGCAGAGGAAATAGAGGGGTTACTTGTATTATATATCTCAAAGGAGGCTGAATAATTTTTGACTTGTTTCAAAAAAAAAAAAAATTTCCTTTTTCTCTATCAAAGTGAACATGATAAGTTAAACTTGCCTGAATGTTTTTGAAACTTTAGGGCATTATTTATCTTGGATGATTTTATAATTACAGACACAAGCTAGGCTTCTATTAAATCTGCATTACAATGTAAATTAGCTATCTTTACTGGTTGTTTGTAAGAAGCAATATCAATAAGTATATGTATCAGGTTACCCCTAACGAAAAAAAAATTTTTGTACTATTGTTCACCAAATATAAGGCCCAAGAGCCACTCAAGATAGAGAGTTACTGAATTAGGTTATTGTAATGGCATAGAGGAAGTAAGCAGTGCATATTAGGAGGATACATAGAGTAGATTACTACAAACACCAATCTTGAAAAGTTTAAGTTTGTAGTTGTCGGAGAAGCATCCTCTTGGGTGTCTGTTCCACAAAGTTATAGGTTTTTCTTTTGTTTTCTTTTTTTTGTTTTTTTAATAATTTCACTCCAAACAAGGCAATAAAGCCACTAAAATGCAGGGCGGGGTTGTTAGAGAATATCGGAAAAAAACACTATTAAGGAGAGAGAACAATAAAAGAACAGGAATTAAGAAGACGGAAGATAATGATTGACATTGCATTTAAATTTTTGAAAATCAAAGTTGACTGGAAATTAAGAAGCTGGAAGAGTTCCACAAGCAAGAAGTGTGATAGAAGAAACTATTAGCATAGGACTTGGTTACGTCTGTCCATTTCAGCTGTAAAATGATGAGACATTGCTGCCAATTTAGTTCTGTACTTAAATTCATAAAATCTAGGTGCCATAGAGGAAAGTTCACCAGAAAGATTACCATGAAAATAGTTACAGAAAGGGCACAGGGAAGCTACATTATGTTGGTGTGAAAGTGACTGAAGTTGAGATGCCAGGTCAGGACCAATAGCATTGCAGATTATTTGTAATTTATCAAGAATCTTTAAATATATAGCAGGAGCACAAGACCAGACGTGGAGAAGAAGCTGTCATGTCTGAATTTAGGATCAGAAGACAAAAGCATAAAACATTTGTTTAATTAAAATTTCTTCATTAATATTGGTTCCATCATTATCAATCCCCTCCTTCCATTGATTGACAAGCTTCATAATACTATTTTTGGAAAAGTCATTTGACTTGGAGTCAAATAATGCCAATAGGCTAGTTTTCATATTTTTATGTCTTAAGAAGTTCATCAAGATGGTTCTTCCAAGATCAGAATAGGTGATAATCAGGTAGAACAAACCCTGAAGAATAACAAGATGAGGAATATTTTCAGATGTGATCTTTAATATGTGGGGAAATACATTAAGATAGAACGCCACAAATTGTGACTGATCTAATTGTGCGTATTTTCCTTCAAAGTTTAAACTGTTGACAATGGATATCTCCAGTAATTTATTGAGTCAATCCCATTAAATACCAAGCTTTCCATAAATGGACATCCATTTTGAATTGTGCTTTAAGTTGTTCACCATTACTCTACGTCAAATGTCCTTGTAAAAGTATTCATTTTTCATCACTAGTTACTAATATGTCCCTGCCCGCTCCCCAGCAGTGATGAAATACATTCACAAAAGTACCCAAAAGTAAAAATGTTCACAATTGTTTTCTGGTTGGTTTCTGTCAAATCACTGGCAACTGGTTTGTCCCTTTTTCAACACTTTTCCAAATTATTACAGGTGACATTGAATAGCTTGAATTTTTTTTTCTTTTTTCCTGAAGCTTCTTTTCCCACCATAACAGGACTAACCCAGACAAGCTGAAATTCCCCTTTCTAAATCTTCAATACCTTTTTCACCAATTTCTTTCAGTTAAAGAATTTATCCTATAAATACCATGACATTCTGCAACATCTTATTTAAACTTGTAGAGCATTCCATGTCTCCATAGACACATCCATTTTTAGGAAGGTCATGTTAGTAATGAATTTAGTTGACTTGTATCATAACATTATCCTACTGATTAAAAACAGTAGAAACCCACAGTGTCATTATTTAGGTATTTTAGTATGATAAAAATTTAATTTCGTCTATCAGATTTTGGACATTATTTGTGGAAAGAGCTAATAGTTTGAGAAAAGTAAATTATTTTGTATCTATATAAATCAATGTCACAATATCATTTTTATATATGCAGATTCTGTTTTTTTTAATTTTTTTTTTTATTGAGCAAGAAAAGTGACTTTTTACCTTGATTCAGAAAGATAACAAAAATACAAGTTTGTTGGTAGTAAAATTTTATTATTTATAAACAAAATAAAATAACTTTGTAATAATTTGTTTTCTAGAAGTTTTCCTTTTTCTGAAAATAGTTTTGAATAAGTGTTTAAGGCACACAGTGCCAAGTGCATTGAAAATTACATAACTTAAAATCATGTTTCTAGATTTAATTCAAAATTTAAATAGAAATAAATGATAAATCCAAGAACATATTAATTGAAAATCCTATTTATGTTTTGAATATAAACTGTCTAGAGATTATATGCAAAAGAGGTATTGTCAAATATTTTATGTAAAATTCATAGATATGTGTTATCCAATGAAATAATTTGTACTATTATGTATAGCGAGTAAGCATGAAAGCAATTAAGTCCCAATTTTCAATTTCAGATTGATATTTAGTATTTTTTCAGTAATTATAGCAATTTGCAGTGTCAAGAGATTATTTGCAAGAACTAGAATTTAGTATTATGGCTAGTAAAAAAAGAACTAACAATGAATGAAAAGAACTATATAATCAAAGAAATTAGCAAAGGAAAGTCTTCGCTTCAAATTTCTAAGGATTTGAAAAGGGATCATCGAACAATCAAGAAAATATGTCAAATGGGAATTCAACCAAGGAAAAAAAAGTCTCAGGCTGAATTCAGGAATTTAACAAAGCGAGATCTATCACATATCCGAAGAGAATTAATAAGAAACCCAAATGTGCCAAGTGCGTTCAGATTTGAGGCCGCTGGAGCTCCTATAGTGTCAAGGGAAACAAGGTATAAAGCATTAAGGAAGTTTGCTGATGTAAGAAATCAAATAAAGAAACCCATTTTAACAAAAAACATAAGGAAAGAAGATTGCAGTGGGCAAAAAAATACATGAAAACTGATTTCAGTAAAGTGCTTTTTACAGACGAATCAAGGATCACCCTGGATGGGCTCAAGGATGGGTTTGCAAGCAACATGACTCAAGAAAATTTTTTAAACGCCGACAAGGCAACGGTGGGATCATGATATGGGCTGGGATTATTGGGAATGAGCTTGTGGGTCCATTTAAACTGAAAGACGGGGTTAAAATGAATTCCAAAAGTTACTGTGGTTTTCTAAAGCAATATTTCTTTGAATGGCTTGATAACCAGTCTTTATCCAAGTGTAGATCTATGATCTTTATGCAAGACAACGCACCAAGTCATGCATCAAAGTTTACTAAATCTTGGTTGAAAGAAAAGGGATTTGTTGAAGATTCTCTTATGGACTGGCCTTCAAATAGCTGTGACTTGAATCCCATTGAGAACCTATGGAGCATCCTCAAGAAAGATATTTATTCTAATGGAAGGCAATTCAACAGCAAGTGTGACCTCTGAGAGGCAGTTAAAGTTGCTGCAAACAACTTACCAGCCGCTAAAATTGCAAATCTAACATCAGATGTTGACAATAGGCTGCTAAGAACTATTGAAAAGAAAGGAGCATTTGTGCAATACATTTTAGGAGGTTCTTATTATTTTTTGTTAATATATCTTTTATTTTTAAAATAAAATGTTTTTTATGTTTTTCCTTTAAGAAATTGACAAATTTGTTCTAAAATCTTTTCATATTATTTTTTACATTAGTTTTACAAGGTATAATGATAATAAAATAAATAGTTGCAAATAAACTACTGACAGTCAAATTAGTCTGTTTTGTTAACTTAGTAAAATTTTTTCCAACCAAAAACAATAGGTTTCTCTATCACTATATATCTAAGTTAATAATATTGAGTAGAATCTAAAGAACATCATAATAGGACTTTTAACATTAAAGACGCAACTCTTTATACCAATTCATAACTTGCATATAATCTCTAGACGCAGTTTATAAGATAATAATAGGTAAATATTTTGAGGCACTCTCAATAAAATGTTTTAGGCAATTTATAATAAATAAATAAAATTTTAAAAAAAAACTATACTTTTTTTTTTTTTTTTTTTTTTAAGCGTATCACCCCAAGCAAGGCTGGAGGCCACTATCACGCAAGGGGTTATAGAAGGGTTGGAGGAAGAGCAGATAGGAGTGGTAAAGGAGAGGATGTGGAGAAAGAGAAAGACAGTGGGTCGATCAAGGCAAGGGGGTTACAGAAGATTTGGAGCAAGAGCAGATAGGAATGAAAGGTGAAAGGATGTGGAGAAGGGAAGTGGATAGATCAAGGATTTAAAATGATCAAAATTTTTCCCAGTCAGGAGGAATATAAATTCAAAATAAAGGAAGACATCATCAACCAGAAAGATACCAAATTCTGGGAGGATGGATTCATGAAGCTGCCTCAAAAATGGTGAATGTAAAGTAATGGAACAAAAATGGCATAAATATGGTTGAATTGATTTATGTACAAATATTTAAATATTGTCTTTGAAATTCACTTAAAAATGCTACAAACATTTGTTCTGACTAAATATTTTGAATAGGTAACTGATTTTTAACAAGAACTACAAAAATTTTAGCAAGCAAATATTTTAGGCAAATTATAATAAATAAATAAATAAAAAAATCAAATGAAAGATGATTTCAAAGGAATAATGCACTTAATTATAAATTTCCTAGTACTTTGTACTAGTTCCTTTATTATTTAAAACCGCAAAAATTATCTTTGGTTGTGAGGAATGTAAACTAAAAATAAAGGAATGGTCAATATTTGCTCACTCAGCTTTGTGTTGCCTAAAACATTTGCTGAAGATGCTAATATTTTAAAATTGCATAGCAACAAACTTGTATATAAAAATGATTATAGTTCCCTGCTTTAGAGTAATGGCTAACAAGCTAATGTTGCAAGCCTTTACAACTGTACTGAGTTCCTACTTTCCGGAGCATCCCACATTTGTAGCCTTGTAGCAGACTGCGACAAGTACCTGTCTAGAAATAATAAACCCTATTTGAAAATAGATAAAATGAGACATTGTCTCCACATTGAGAAAATGGCCATAAAACAAACTATTTCTGAAACTGTTTCATAAAATTACTACATGAAAGAAATGATTTTATTATAAGCCATGAAAGTTTTAAATTGTACATATCATTCATCAAACAGGTCTGCCATTTTTTTTACTTTTATTTTTTTATTTCACATATTTTAGGCAATTTATTGTGAATCCCAAAAGTGAAAAGTAAACAAAAACTTGCTTTATGGTTTAAAAAAATGAAAAATGCTGGCCTGTCATAGTGATTGACTTTTAAAAATGAAACAATTTACCTTTTTCTTTTTAATAAAGAACCTTTTTTTTTTTTTTTCTTTTTCTTTTTTTTTTTTTTTTCCCCTATTTGGTAAGATAATTTCTAGCACTCATTGACCTTTTTTCATGATAGGTTATGCATTATTTTTTGAGGTACCATATTTCTAATGTGGAGGTATTCTCATTTGAAATTGCATTATGAAGAATTTATTTGAATTATATAAATTGACTTATTTTAGTGCAGGTAATTTTTTTTTTCTATCTCTTTTTTTTTTTTTTTTTTATAAAAAATATTTGGCTATTTAAATTTTAACAATTATATCAAGTGTGATAAAATAATGGGCAAAGAAGAAAATTGTCATAATTTATATAACCTTTGCTAATTCTAACATACAAAATTAAAAATGTTTTTGATAATAAAAGCAAATTCAGATATACATAGCATAAAGTAGGAAAATTGACTCCAAATGAAGAATTCCTGATAGGAAATTTAACTATTTTTGTAGATGTCAAATAATTGGCCAAAAGTAAGTGGAAGATGTTTATAGATGCAGACAATATGAGGAAATCTTTAATGACTAAAACTAGAGATGTCACAGAAAGTACTTCAGTTCCCTTTATTTTTCTTAGCTACACACCATATAAACAAACAACTATCATTTCGGTGACACATAATTTTGGTTTTCTCATCAGCATATCATGTTTTCTTTTTTTTTCTTTTTTTACTTACCTTTCCTGCAATTTTTTCTTCTGCATGTGGTTTTTCACTTTTATTGCAAGTTCTCTTTCTTCTTTTTTTTTTTTTTTTCTTTGGCCTTTTTTCCCTACAGCCATTTTGAATCCATCAAGGACAAAGAAGAGGATAATGAGTCTGGGCGTGGAGCTTCTCTCCCCCAATCCCCCCATTCTGTGGAGGGAGCAATTGGGGGTCCATCAGTGAATTTCCTTGAGTCTGAAGTCAGACATCTAGGAGAGGTCTCTCTTTCCTTGTGCGGAGGATTAGGAGACTCTGAAGGAGTCACCCTGGAAAAATTCATGCAAAAAGTGCTTACATTTGACGACCTCTCTGAGACTCCAACTATTGTCAACAATCCAGATCTAGTTGTCAAAATACATGACAAGTGAGTTTTCTCCATTGACGTTCTTTCTACTTCTGCTCTTAAAAAGAGATATCTAGAATTCATTCTCTCTCTCTCTCTCTCACATTGCTTCGGACAAGGATGACCATAAACTTGTTTTTTGTGCCTTTATTTGTTTTTCATTGTTTGAGATCTTTCAAGAAATATCCATTTCAAAGGACAGATAGAATTAAAATTAAAACACTTATTTTTATAAGATTCTACTAAATGTATTCTTAAATCTTATTATCTAGCAGATATAGAGAAAATTTGTTTAGATGAAAAAAACAATTAGAAATTATTCAAATTATTTTAAATGTAGTAATTAGCATGTACAAAGAATAAATTAATGAATGAATACAGTAAATTTTAATTCTTTTTATCATGAAATTCATGGAAGCTGTCAAGTTATTAAGACAGTTTCAATCATGTTTGAAAGTTAGCATGATGACTGCTTGTGCTCTTCAAATGCTAACTTTAAAATGGCTAACTTGAGCAATAAAAAATTTTTATGAGTCAATTCATAGCTGCAACTGAAGTTTTAACATTGTTTTCACACTAATAGTATTACTGCAGATACACTTGGTTGACACCTGCAGATGAAAATATGTCAGAAAATGCTACATATGAGATGACTCTTGGTCTTCGTAACAAAAAAAATATTAACATTTATTAATATCCATCACTTATACATCCAAGAATAAAACTAATAACTCTCATGAAATTGCTATTAGTATGTATCACACAAGTTTCCTTTTCTAACCACTTACATAATAAATTCACACAAGTGATGGTATTGCTATGGGTTCACTTATTACACCAATACTAGCAGAAGTTAACTATAACAATGAATGCCTACACAGATACAAAATAGCCATCATAAATAACTTCATAATTACAGCACATTTAATATCCTCTACAGGCACAATATTCTATAACAAACTTAAAATTATAAAACAAACATTGACAGTAATTTCCCTAACTATATAATAGAAAACAAATGTAAGTACATTTAGAAAAAATAAAAGAACAAATGCAAACAATAAAATATAAAAAAAATTGCCATTAAACTATTTCACAAAAACCAACCATATATGAGTAAAGAAAGTATAAGAGAAATATATATATATATACACCTATTGACAGAAACAAGTGGATTAAACTCCTCTCTTAAGGAAAAAAAAATTGAAGATCTTTAACCTGATCACCACCAACAATACAACAAAAAAATTCAAAACTTCAATTAACCATTGTTGTCTACAAATCCACTTGGCCACTTAGAGAATGTCTCTCTAATAATAATACACCATATGCATGGCTACATAATGACAACATTATCTTGGCAATTAACTTGCCATTATTTAATAACTCCATTAAATCACCTATCACCTATCACCAGCATCAGGACACATGAAGGATTCTCATATATACTTATCAATAATACAAAATAGCATACAATATAAACAGAAACTAAAAAAGAAAATCTATAAATACTAGAAGCTATAACCATGAGAACATCAACCCACAATCAATAAAATTTTCAATTTAGGAACAGATATTAGGTATATTTCACAACTTAAAAAAATACAGGGCACCATAAAGTGATGCATGAAGACACTAGACTTGGAAAAAAAAAAAAAACCCTTCATTGCCCCCCCCCCCCATTTCCATGTAAAGATGCAATACGTAAAAATCACTAAAGAAATAAAATGCATACCAATAAAACATTGGACAATATATTTTCAAACTCTGCTTGGAAATCAAGAAAATGATCCAAACTATAAAATGAATATAAAAAAAAAAAATTGTTGGTTTTGCAATCAAACAAAGATTCATAAATAAGAAATTGCTGCCCAAATGCACCAAAATGCACATGCACACATTCCGTACTTAATAGCAATTATATGCAGGACCGGCTCTCTATAACCATTACCTCATGACAAGAGTAACTACACTTGACGGTTTATAAATATTTAGTTGATGTAACCCCCAAAATATTGTCTTTAAAACGCTGCTTTATTTTTCAGACAGTTTTCTTTGTTCTTTCTGAATGACTTTGGCTTCCTTTTGTTAGTATTTCTCATTCTTTACTCTTTATTCACTTGACCTTGAATATGTTCAGGTAATTATTTGACACCCATCATTTTTAATACCTGTTCATACACCTAATTTGATACCTTTTCTCAGGGTAACAAACTGGCCATATTTCCTTGCAACTATAAATCTATACAGAATAAAATGGCAAATAAAATAGCATACCATTGTCTGTGACATTAGTAAGATTACAGTATATTCATTGGAATTACATTTCTAGACAGTTTCAGACAACACAAATCATATATATATATATATATATGATCAATGCAAATATAAAATTTGTCATTTAGGAGACAAACCTGTGTGTAATTGTTCACCCCCCTCATCAGTTCTCTTATTTGCATATTTAGTTAAAAAAAAAATCTATGCACATTTTTATTGGTGTTAGGTTGATTATTCATTGTGTGTGTGTACACCTGTATATGTGCACATGTATAGGATATCATGATTAATTCTTCTTTTCATAATTTTCTTGTCTTTATATTCTCTCATTATTCCTTTTATTATATCATCACTTAAACATTATTTTTAATGGATATCCATATTTGAGTAGATGCTCCGTTTATTTATTAAACAGTAGATTTACTTACTTTCGTCTACTGACCTGATTATTCAAGAAGTCACGATTAAAGAAGATATATGCCCTCCCACAGGATTTGAACCTACATCCCCCTTGGCAGGAGAAACCATTGTTAAATCCAAAGAGCTTTAGACTAACTCAGCCATAAAGGGTTTCGTTGATCGAATTAATTTTGTTTCATCACATCTACACAGACTGTCAGCCAGTGGTAATGGTAATATTGGCAGTTTCCTTATAAGGAAACATTTGGCATTCATTGACTCATGCTGCTTTCAGTTTAAATTTATAAAATCTTTCTAAAAGATTAAAATTTTCAGGAAAATAGGTTTTTCAAGTCCGCTAACTGTTATTGCTCTTTCTCATGTTGATTGGAGTTTCCTTACTAACCTTTTGTTTCAAGTCATTTGAAACATCAACATCTTGATTGTCATTATTTTCTCTTTGAGTTACATGTGCTATCCATTTTAGTTTTTACTGCTGTTGAAAGTCCTCAAGTGATGTGGTTTCTGTTATTTGGTACAGTTCTTTGTTTCTGTAGCACTTGTCCACAAGGTTTGAAGAAGGATGCTTCTCACTAAGACCTACAGGGATCATTCGCTCAAAGCCGTTTTTAACCATTGATCTTAGAAAGTGGTTGCATACAGCTGACAGTTTAAATATTTCTGTATGACTTTGGCACCATGCATGACATCCATATGAATTTATGAGGCTATTTAAAAACATAACTAGAGTTCTTAGGTCACTGTTTTGGTTCTGTAGCAACTTGTGGTGTTGAGTGAAACTACCCCTAGTGTGACCTATTCTATGTTCAATTTCCTTACCTCCTATACTAAATTTGTTATAACTGATGCATATACTGAGGTATTTGAAGTGTTTAGAATGTATTAATTCAAGGTACATTCTTTCATTTCAATTCCAGATCATAGTTCATGTTTTGGAAAGCTTTATCTTAGCATGGTTTTTGGAGTGAACCACGCTAATAGCCAAAAACTGTCAAATCTGAAATTTTAAAAAATCAAGGGCGTTATGCAGATTAATGAAAGCCTAGCAATGGTGTTGCCATATTGTGCAAACCAGCTGGGAAAAGGTTTATCAAAATCAATTCCGAGAAAACTGAGAAATCCTAAATTTTGCTATGAAGCTATTAGTGTGGTTCTGGGTGTATATGTCATCATTACACACCCCTTACAGAATGAACGACAAATTGGGCTGTCGGGAGTTGATTTTCATAAAATGATGAGAACTTAGTTAATACAATGTTCGTTAGTACTTTCACCCTAATGAATTCAATTGAGATATTTCTGTATATATGTAGGTCTTGATGACTACCATTTTGTTTCAATAGTACATTATTGTGCAATAAACTACACATTTCTGGGGTGTGTTTCTGGTTCTGGTTCTATCATGAAATTGAGAAACTTGTTATTGAATTTGAGGAGAAGAAAAACTATTTTAAAAGTTCAGCTTCAATGTTAACTGACACTCTTTTCTTTTCTTTATTTTTCTTTTTTTTTTAAGCTTAACTTCCTCATCAGCAGATTCATTATTGTTTCTTTGGAGACATTTTGTAATGATTGGATGTGTATTGGTATATGCTCTAGTTTCATAAGCATCTTTAGTATGGTCAAAGTTGAAATATGACGTTTTGGGGTTTTTTTTGAGACCAGGACATATCTTCTACGTTGGTTTTGATTGTATATCCTGATATTTTTCTTTTCTCAAGCTTTCAACACATCTTTGCTATCTGTCTATATTTCTGAGATGAGGTATTATGTACGCTATTTACATTATTCAGACTATTGTCCTCATCTTTGTTGCCATATTTATTACAATGTTTCGGCCATTGTACACTCTGGCCTTCTTCAGGTGGTTGGAATGTCGAACTGAACCCTTTATTTCACTTATTAAGGACACATTGCACAGTGGATAAGTGTTAGATCCAGTGACAGGACCCAACGAGTTGTGAGTTCAATACCTGGTTGAGGCAGTGGAGAACTTGGAGAGGTGAATTAATAGGAGATAACTGATAACTGACATCCATTAGACATGGCACGTGGAACTAGAACTGTCTACCCCAGTGAGCAAAATAAAGGTTTCAGTTTAACATTCCAACTACCAGAGCGTACAACGGCTGAAACATTGTGATATCTATGGCAACAAAGATGAGGACAATAGCCCGAATAATGTATCGTCTTTGCTGTTTGGCTTCATTAATATGGTTTCCAATTTTCTGAAGATGTTGATTTCTCAGAGCATTGACAGGGTTTTTATTTTTATTTCTTTCCTTTATTAAGTGTTTAGTATTTTCTCTTTTTCTTCCTCCCCTGTTCCTTTCTTATATCAATCTTTTCAAATTGAAATTATCATCCCACAGGATTTTTTTTTTTTTTTTGTCTAGATATTCTTGGAATGGTCTTGTATGTTTCAGTCAATAAAGATATAACATTTGATTCCTCATGTTTTGGTCAAGGTTTAGATGTCAGTTTGGACTCTAGTTTATCATGGAGTTATAATCTTATATTTTGGGTTTGTTTTATTTTTTATTATATCTGGAAATGAGCTATTTTCTTGGCTAGTGTTGTCAGTTTAGTTACAAGTAGTCTGTAATGAGATTCAGTATAGGAATTGTATACCATAACATCTGTCACAAACTGCCTAAGCCAAGTTAATTCCTTTACATCACACACACACACACACACACACACACACACACACACACACACACACACATATATATATATATGGACTAATAGTCTAAGATCATCAATAAACAGTGGATCAGAAATAAAGGATAAACACTTGGCATGAATTGAACTTGGTTTTTTACCCCCCTTGAAATGTTTTATGATCAATATTATTTTACTGATGACTGCAGTTCCTTTTTATTGCAGCTATTCTGACTAAAATTGGCCATAGACCAACAGTTTGAACATGACAAGAAAAAAAAAAAAATTAAAACAAAAGAAATAAGTCAAAAATTAATAAAGTAATAACCGTATGGTGGTGGATACTGTCCAACCCACTTCCCAGAATCTGACCAAACCTTATATTCTTTGGAATTCTTTCTTGGTTGGGCCAACAACTTTTTGTCACCCCACTCATAAAGGAATCAACCATCATCTGGATCATTGAGCCAATGTGAATGATCTTTTCCTTAGCTGCATTGTATGTGCTTTGCCAGGGCTACATACAGTTTTTTGAATTTAGAGTTTTCCTTTTCCTTGAAGCTACAGTAAAATATACCAATAATTATGTTCTTAATACAAATAAATATAAAGAATAAATATCAAATTAAGTTATTGATATTCTATATTATGAACATTTGCTGCATTTATTTTTTTAACAGGTTTTGTGGTCCTCCACTACTTTAGTTATGTTTTTTTTTTCCTCTTTGTGAAACAGTATCACCTTTCTTTTTTCTTTTTCTACAAAAATATATTACTTTTTATTTTCTCTTTTATTCCCCCCTTTTTTTTTCAGTTTTTATAACTGGCAAACTGCTGCACCAATTGTTCTGTCAATGGTTTCCTTTCAGAAAAATCTACCTCAGGTAAGTTTTTTTTTTATTATTTTATTTTTTTTTTTTTTATAAATTTCTTGTTAATAACTTAAAAAGAAAAACCTACATAAATATTCACTATGGACTTCTAGTAAATATACTTTCAAATATGTCAATTACAGATTATGAAATAAGTCTTTAGAATTTCTTGAAGTTGCTTAATTGATTAGTATTTAAATGATTAATAGAAAGAAGTACTTAGAGCTTTTTTGTTTGTTTGTTTGTTTGTTTGTTTTTTTCTTTTTAATGCGATGCTCCTTCATGTAGACAGACATGGCTCTCCACAGATATATTTTTTGTGAATTGCTATAACTTCTTAGGAAATATATTGGTTTTGTTTCCTATTTCCCTCTTCACAATTTTGAATTCAGAGTAATCATTCGCCTAGATTGGGTAGCAGCATAATTTCTTTTCTTTTCTTTTTTTTTTTATGGCTTATCAACCCTTGCAGGTTATTTAAAGCTGGATAATATTTTTTTTTTTTTTTTTTTTTTATGATTTAGTGATACAAGTCTTACTAACCTGTAGCTTGGGTGGGTGGAGAAGTGGAGTCATACCTTTACCAAGGGTATTTTGCATAAGTGAATATAACGAGCCCAACTGGAATTGGAAATTGGCTTTCAAGATGTCAATTAGGAATGCATAAGATAATGAATTGTAGTTATGATAGGATAAAGAACAAATAGTAAATATTTATCAATCTAACATGTTTCACTTTTATTAAAGCTTCATCAGAGAATGAGATGGAGAAAAAAAGAAATTCTGGTATTTTTATTTTTGTGTTTGATCTTCATTGGTTAAGCAGGTTTCGCATGCATTTGACGTGTTAAACAGCATTAGTATAATTTATGGTATTCTGAACTTTATATATATATATATATATATATATAATCATGTAACTAAAATAATTATATATCCCCCCCCCACACACACACACACAAGCACTTAAAAAATATTATTTGAGCTCCTGTAAAATTTTTAGGAGGCACAGTGGAGTAATGGATAGCAGATTGAGGAATTGGAGAGCCAAGTTTGAATTCTAGTCGAATCCATTACATTCACTTACGTGCAAATACCCTTGGGAAAGGTATGAATCCTCTTCTTTTCCTCCTCCCCCAGCTATGGGTAAATAGCAGGACAGAGTTCTATAGCCTTGGATGGCAACAATGAAAATTACATGTTAATCAAATTTTTAAATTTCAAAACAAAGAAAAAAAAATTTTCAAATTTCTTATATATATGTGTGTGTTTGTGTAATTTGGCAGCAACTTTTCTTTTAAACATGTAGTATTGAATGTTAAAGACAACATAGTCTTGCATATTTTCTTTTGAATTTTCTCATATTCTCTAATGAGACTTTTTATTTGAAAATGATTTCGAAATAAGTATTAGAGAATATGAGAAAATTCAAAAGAAAATATGCAAGACTATGTTGTCTTTAACATTCAATACTACATGTTTAAAATATATATATATATATATATATATATACACACACACACACAAACCTAACAACTTTCTTTCCTGTTAGTCATCCCTTAAAAATTCTTTAACTATTTTAGATTTCTTGTCAAGCAAAGCTGCAAGTATTTTTCCCATTTAAGCTATCTTCATTTTATAAATAAAAATAAATTGAATCTATAATTAATTTAAAAATAAACTAATAATTGATAAGTTTGGATATTTCAAATTATGTAATACTTAGAAATTTACAATGACGTAATTTTATATATAAATAACTGGTTCTAAATTTAAATCTTGTGACATTTATCTTTAAACTCTAATCTGTCAATTTTAAACTTGAAAATTAGAATTCAGTCATCAAGAAAGAGCATAAATATTGATCTGCTATTAAGTTCATGATGGGGTCTGATGAGCGTCTTGACATTAACTTCATGAGTTGACAAATCAGATAATGTCACCTGAACTTTCCTTGATTAATTGAATATAAAATATTTAATTTTTTTTCTTTTCCAGCCAGTTGTTGATAATTTAGTCAAAGACAATATGCCAAAGAAAGTTGACAAAAAGAAGAGTGGTGGGGGTATGAGCTCTTGGTTCAAATGGGGGCGAGGTTCTCAGCAAGACTCTCAGCAAACTATACCTCCACCTCCTCCACCCCCACCACCTCCTATTACAGGAAACCCAACATCCACAACCAGTGCAACCACCACTGCCACCACTACCACCACCACCACCATCACCATAACCACCACCAGTACTACCACAACCTCCACTACTGCCAGCCCAGCTGTAACTGTGACGGGAGGGGCCATTACAAATCCAACTTCTACTGCAACCAGTGGAGGATCATTACCTTCCCAGCCACAAATCTTGTTGACGTCATCCAGTCTACCAGAAGTCTCCCATATGATGGAAGATATCATGGTACCTAAGCCAAAGGTAGAATAAATAATATATACTTTTTTTTGTCTCTTGTTGAAATTTTTAAAAAATATTTTAGGAAATATTACTACAATGTCTGGAATTAGTAGTTAACTACATTGACATTTTTACTAATGTTTACTTAGTACATGGCTTAAGAGTCACCCAAAGTAGAAAGATGCTGAATGAAGTGTGTGATGTGAACGTAAAAGGATGAAATAGGAAGTGAGGATATGGAGGATAGATAATGGTTGACCCTTGACATGAAGAGGTTAAGATTGTTCACATAGTAGTCTGTTCCAAAAAACAATGGTTCTTGGAGGAGGGGGCTGTTTGAGTGGGCCTTCCTTCATGCAATTGGAATATGGAGGGAATAAGGATGATTTAACTCCATAGCAGGTCTTGGATGTAAAAGTCTGAACTGGTGAAACTAATGAACGGAACTTGTCATTTGCTATGGAAATATTGATAGCGATAGGCTTGCAATGTTGCATCTATGGGGAGGGGGCTGTAGGTTAGAAAATAAGCCATCACCAACAAGGCCATGTAAATAAGCTTGAAGGCTGGAAAATGTGGATTGGGCAGCTCGAGTTCAGATATGATGGCAATACTCCATTTTTTGGTCTGATCTGATTCTTGTAGAGGTAAAGCATGGCAGGAGAAGTCCGATACTTTCTGGAACATTAGAATGAGCTGAACATTTTTCCAGCATCTTTGTGGCAGCATATTTTTGTTTAATTTAAATGAGTTATAAAACTAAACTGAAGTGAATTTCTGAAACTCTAATTATATGGATTTAGCTTTCCTCCAGGTAGATATATAATAGCCTGTATAATCAGGTAGTTTTGACACACATATACAGATAGGTTGATATTGATTAATATGCAGAAATATGCAGACTGAAATGATTTTTAAAAGAAAACTTTACGTGAATTTTAAACCTTTGCACAAATCTGTATCGATTGTTTCATAGGAAATTCAGTAATTGCATCCAAAATAACAAAATTTTATAACTGGGATCTCCTTTTTCTTTTGTATCTTAGTTGATTTCATATTGCTACTTTGTAAGGTTGGATATTGATTGTCCAAAGTAATGTTTTTGGACACAGATTTCTACAGGCTTATTAGACAGACTTTAGGTGAAGCCATACAACTCTTTCTTTCACTAGGGGATGGGAAAATATAATTTGCAATCAGATATTTTATTGTTTAATACACAGTAGGTTCATACTCATTTTCTCAGCAAATATTTTTTTAACTTCTTTTCCCACACACACACACACACACACACACACACACACACACACACACATTAATCCCCGACTGCTGTCAATTCAATCGGGTTTCGATCTTAGCTAGATTTCGGTTGAGCTCTCTGGGGAGGAAGTGTCGGTTTGTAAACAGTGACTATTACAGCTAATAATGCAAGACTCTTTGGTAAATCGAATCGAGTTGTCTGTCACTGTTTATCTAAAAATAAATACGCTTAAATTCACCTTCATCCCTGCCGTGCGCCAACGGCTTAGTGGTAGAATCCCTGACTGACGCCAATTAGATGTGTGTAAAAGTTTCCTTGTGAACCTATGATAAAGTGAAAACCTACAAGCTGAACAGGACACACACACACACACACACATATATATATATATATATATATATATATATATATATTCCATGCACTAGCTAGGATAATTAACAAAAAAGTATTATACAGAGATGAGAAATTAATAATCTTAAGAAACTGCAACAGGCAAAAGAAAAAAACTGATAAAATCAGAAAAATTATAAACAAGATTCGAAATCAGTGTTCAAACAAATTTAACTTCTTAAATGTAAGTTTGAACCTTTAAAAAGTATATATCTGCTATGGCTGAGCCAACTTAGGGAGATAACCGTACGGAGTTATTGGCCTTGATCGGCGAGTTTGGTCTAGTGGGGACATCAATGGCAGACACTTAAACACGCATGCAAAACACGGCTCTATTCAGTCATCTTCCATCTGCTGGTTACATATCGGTATTACCAAAAACAAAGGTTTAAATAATAATAATAATATCTGATCTTCAACTTGATTATTTCGCTATAACAGCAGTTATATCAACATCCATCATTCAAAAAGACAAATGACATAGACAATTCATCCAGCCATCCACCCCCACCACAATCAAACAAATCCCACAATCCATCAGTCTTGATAGGCATGTGAAACTGACCATAATCATGCTGCGTTGATTTCCACATATATGCACCCACACAAAAGGTGGGGCTGAAAAGTTCTCTGCTCAATCTACTTCCCAAAATCTCACCAAATATGAGATTTTTTTTTTTTTTTTTTTTTCTTTTCAAGTTCTTTCTTGGTTGGGCTCTTTACAGGACTCTCTTGTAATATGTTCACTTATGAAATGATAGAAAAAAAAATATCAACATAATAGTTGATATCCTGTTATAAAATATTCTAAAAAAAAGATTTTGTTTTAATTACATATTAATCTTTTTTTTCCTTTTCCCATTTCAAATAAAAATGAAACTCCTGAATTAAGAATTTTAAAGAATCTGCTTTTAATTTAAAACCTTTATGCCATCTGAATTGTAAACCATTACCAATTTGTATTTTTTTTTTCCTTTTCTCCTGATCAGGAAGATCACATCATTGATGTGTATGGAGTTACCTCAGAGCCTTTGATCTACAGTGATGCCGAAACCGACATATCTGAACGTGAGTGCGCACAGTCAGGTACCGCTTCAAATTCCTCTGAACCGCAAGCATCAAGAGAAACCAAAAAAGATAGATTTAAGAAATCTTTACGTCTCACATCTGTGGAAATTGTGAGTGTTCATATTTTTCTTTTTAATCTTTCTTTATGATGTTACTTATAATCTAACATCAGTTTTACATCATCTTTTTCTTTCTGCTACATTCTGTTTAATCCTTTCTAGTTTGTCTTTTTCTTGTATATCCTTGTTATTTTATTTGTTGCTATTCGGACCCGCATGTTCACTTTGTTTCGACCATTGTACACTTGAATCTCTTTTAGATGTCTGTCTTTGTACTATGTAACCTTCTTTGAATCACACAAGCCAAAATTTTTATCATAATCTGACTAATTGCGAATTCTTTTCCCATTAAGTTCCAATGTTCATTATGTAAAGTTCCCCTTTTTGAAATTTGCACTTTTACTTCATTTTGTCCTCCTTACATTTCTGTTACTAATACTGAATTTCCAACAAAGTTATTTACTGTCTAGGAAATCATTGTTTTCTTATTGGCTTACAGGTCATTGGGGAGGGAGAACATTGACACTGGAGGTGTTAAATCATATGTCTGCTTTGTCTCGATCCTCTCCTTCCACAAATTGTATCAATTGTTGCTTACCTCCATATAAATTTTAAATTTGAATATTTAATCTTAAATTCCTTTTCAATTTACATTGCAATTTCCTTTTTCGACTTTTGGATTTTTGTAAATTTTAAAAATTTTAATTTCTTGGTCAATTTATTTTTTTTCTATATATGTTTTCTTTCAGCATAAACTTGGCCTGAATGAAGGTCGAAATGAAGTCACATTTTCTGTAACAACTCAGTATCAAGGCACTTGCCGTTGTACGTCCCACATCTATCTTTGGAAAACTAACGAAAAAATTGTTATTTCTGATATTGATGGAACAATTACCAAGTAAGTAACACAGACAGACCATTTCTACATTTACTGTATAAAAGACAGACAGACCATTTGTACACTTTCAGCAGTATTATGTTAAAAACCATTTTGGCAAGTATTCTAAAAATAGCTGATGGATGTCACAGGAAGGATTTATTAAATGATTTAAAAAAATAAATTAATTCTACTGATTAAAAATTTTATGACCTTAAATTGTGGTAGCCTAAACATATCCTGTTGCCCTCTCTCTGTGTTGGTGTGCACAAAAACTGGGGAAAATTCACATGTTCACAAGAGAATAGAAGGTGAAGTTAACAACACGGCAAGAAATAAAAATGCAAATCTTGTTTCCAATATATTTCTTTGTTCAGGGATTCCTTTTACACAATCTGGGGGTGGGGGTAGGTAACACTTGCTGGAAAACCTTCTGCCGCTACAGACTACGCAACTGTCCATCTCTACATCCTGACACATGCGCCAGCTTGCAGTTTACCCATGGGTAGCTTGAAACTCTTTCTAACAGGCAAACTCCTCTGCCCATTTTAACTGTAAATCTGCTAATATAAGCCCGTGGGCAGAACTTCCTAACTTCCAGCCAGGCAGCACTTAATCCCAAAAGTATTTTTTGTTTTTTAAATCTATTCATTTTGCTCAGCACTTAGCCACCAGGATGATCTTACTTCATAGATTTTATTGTTTACATAGTCATAAACAAAACTGCCTTGTTTTGAATCCAGATAACATTAACATTCCAATTTACTTTGTGACTGTTTGATCCCAACCAGGTTCCCTTGTGTCACAGTAGTAAGCGGAATTAAACAATGACCACAAATATATTGTAGGACTAGCTGCATTGTAAACTATTTAATGGTAACAAACGTTTTTTTTTTTTTTTTTTTTTTTTTTTTTTTTATACTGTTTACTGATTTTATATTTTTTATTAATTCTGTCACTTCACTATTTTGGATCTGAAAGGTTTCTCTGGCAAAAAGTAAACTAATATTTCTACATCAGTTCTTTCTTTTAAGATATATATTTTTATTTCTAATACAAAATAGGTTTAATATTACATAGACTGTAACCCTAAACAAATTTGTGTTAATCAATACTTTTGAATTTTTTTTATTTTTTTCCTGTTTAAGTAATAATCAAGTAATTTTTTTTTTCCAGATCTGATGTACTTGGACACATTCTGCCAATTATTGGTCAAGACTGGTCTCAAAGTGGTGTGGCACAACTTTTCACACGGATTTATGACAACAGCTACAAATTTGTCTATCTAAGTGCTCGTGCTATAGGACAATCCCGAATAACCAAAGATTTACTTAAGAATATTAAACAAGGCGACCTCGTTCTTCCAGATGGTCCATTGTTACTTAACCCTACATCTCTTATCCGTGCTCTACACAGGTTTGTCTATTGTCAGTTTTTAAAATATGCTTTTTAATGTACTTTCTAATTAGAAATTTGATCTATACATTCTGGATACCATATATTTAAATTTTGGGAGAATGTAAAATCCTCCATCCCGTAGATGAGTAAATATTTATAGCATTTAGTGGTTATCATTATTTATTTATTTATTGTTAGCAGCACCCAAACTGTTTTGCCTTTGAGATGAATGCGTTGAAAAAGATAATCTTATTTTAGCTTCAAAACTTTCAGCCGTCAGTCTACTTTATTCCAGTCAAATGAAAGATACAAATTTTTTCAATTATTTTGTGTTTTAATCTGCCTCTTAATTTTTTTTTAATCATTTCATCCCAAGGAAGGTGATAATGCCAGGGGTTACTGAGAGTGAAAGAGAATGAGAAAATTTTAGTGAAAAAAAAGGCAGAAGATAATGTCACTAAGACACAAGGGGTTACTGCGAGTGGAAAAGGAGAAGACTTTAGTGAGGAGAAAGGACAATAAAAGACTAGGTTTCAGAAAGGCAGAAGATAATGTCACTAAGACACAATTGGTCTTGCATTTAAATGTTTGAAGCTTGAAGTTGTTTGAAAAGTAATGCTGTACTTTCAGCAAAGAATTAAAGAAATATTCAAATGTCGAGTTCTATAAATTCATTTTAGTAACAAACTTTTAAACATTAGAGGAGGTATATCAAATTGTTTTTCTCTTTGAGAAGCTATTTTTGTCTATCAGAAGTTTTGAGTTTTAGTTTAACTCTCTGCAATTGTTTCTTTAGATCTTTTAATGTTAGAATTTCTGCCAAGAAGAAATCTTGACGTCAATCTCTTAAATCACATTTTCTCTTTATTTTCAGGGAAGTGGTTAACAAAAATCCTGAAGAATTTAAAATTAGTTGCCTCAAAGATATTGCTGCTTTATTCCCTAGTAATCCATTTTATGCTGGCTTTGGAAATAAAATCACAGTAAGTTTTTGAATAATTTATTTTATTGCTTGATTCAAAACACCAGTGTTGCTAAAATCTTTATATACTTATTATTTAGTTGTTTATTGGTTCCATATATAATTTTTATTTTAACATTACTTAAAATAATAAAAAGCACATCACTTAAAGACTTCCAACAGTAGCAATGATTAAAATGGATAGCACATGTAAGTGGAAGAGAAAATAATGATATAACCAAGATATTGATTTTTACACATTACCTTAAAGGAAAGGAAGGAAACTCGCATCAATATTAAAGTCATAACAGTGGACTTGAGAAGGACCCTTTTTTTTTTTTTTTTTTTTTTTTTAAGTTTTAAGAGAAACTTTATAAATTTCAACTAATGGCAACACTAACTGTTCAGTTAATGAATGTCAAATGTTTTCTATTTGGAAACGGCTATTCTCACTGTTATATTTATAAAAATTAATAAATTTAAAAAAATTAAATCATAAAAATCCAATCTCATTTTCTTTAATCAGATTTCAGAAACATTACTAAAATTTTATATTTTAATTTTAAAAATTTTCTTCATTATTCTCCCCTTTTTGAAATTTCTAATGATTTGAATGCCAATACAAGAAAAATTGGATTTGGATTATTTTTAGTTCTTCTCAAGATGCAGAATGTGTACATGTGCCCCCCCCTCCTTTTTCTTATACTCTTTATAATGTTGCATCATCTGTTAATTTGTTGATTATTTGTTAATGTTGCATTATCTATTCTGATTTCTTTCTTAAAAGCTAATTTTACTTTTTTTTTTCTTTTTAGGATGTCTATGCTTATAAAGCCCTAAACATTCCTGACTCTCGTATCTTCACCATTAATCACCGTGGAGAACTTCGACATGAACTGATTCGCACCTTTCATTCCTCGTAAGTAAAGAAAATATCTTTTTAAATTGCATGTGTACATGTCTCCATAAATCCTTTTGTGTTTAAAGTTGTAATGCGTTAATATACAAGTTAATAAAATTCAACAATGCCAGAGTTTGTCAAAGTCATTACTGGTTTTAAAATATTAAATATAAATAAAAAAATTTTTTAGAAAATCATGAAATAAAGTATATTTAAATACAATATCCAATTCTTCTTCCCACAAAAATTTGTTCAAATTTATTTTTAATTTCCTTTTCTGGCCAGCTAATTCATTTAAATTACATTTTTATATTATAGGCTTCAAGTAAATTAAAAAAATTTTTTTTCTCTCCTCTCCCTACCCTGGACTTTATTTCTCTTCTCTCCCTTCCCTGATCTTTTTTTCCTTCTCCTCCTCCTCTTCTCTCCCTTCCCTGATCTTTTTTCCTTCTCCTCCTCCTCTTCTCTCCCTTCCCTGATCTTTTTTCCTTCTCCTCCTCCTCTTCTCTCCCTTCCCTGATCTTTTTTCCTTCTCCTCCTCCTCTTCTCTCCCTTCCCTGATCTTTTTTCCTTCTCCTCCTCCTCTTCTCTCCCTTCCCTGATCTTTTTTCCTTCTCCTCCTCCTCTTCTCTCCCTTCCCTGATCTTTTTTCCTTCTCCTTCTCCTCTTCTCTCCCTTCCCTGATCTTTTTTCCTTCTCCTCCTCCTCTTCTCTCCCTTCCCTGATCTTTTTTCCTTCTCCTTCTCCTCTTCTCTCCCTCCCGATTTTTTCCTTCTCCTTCTGCTCTTCTCTCCCTCCCGATTTTTTCCTTCTCCTTCTGCTCTTCTCTCCCTCCCGATTTTTTCCTTCTCCTCCTCCTCCTCTTCTCTCCCTCCCGATTTTTTCCTTCTCCTCCTCCTCCTCTTCTCTCCCTCCCGATTTTTTCCTCCTTCTCCTCCTCCTCTTCTCTCCCTCCCGATTTTTTCCTCCTTCTCCTCCTCCTCTTCTCTCCCTCCCGATTTTTTCCTCCTTCTCCTCCTCCTCTTCTCTCCCTCCCAATTTTTTCCTCCTTCTCCTCCTCCTCTTCTCTCCCTCCCGATTTTTTCCTTCTCCTCCTCCCTTCCCAGTTTTTCCTTCTCCTCCTCCCTTTCCCAGTTTTTCCTTCTCCTCCTCCCTTTCCCAGTTTTTCCTTCTCCTCCTCCCTTTCCCAGTTTTTCCTTCTTCTCCTCCCTTTCCCAGTTTTTTCCTTCTTCTCCTCCTCCTCTTCTCTCCCTCCCGATTTTTTCCTTCTCCTCCTCCCTTCCCCGTTTTTCCTTCTCCTCCTCCCTTTCCCAGTTTTTCCTTCTCCTCCTCCCTTTCCCAGTTTTTTCCTCCTTCTCCTCCTCCTCTTCTCTCCCTCCCGATTTTTTCCTTCTCCTCCTCCCTTCCCAGTTTTTCCTTCTCCTCCTCCCTTTCCCAGTTTTTCCTTCTCCTCCTCCCTTTCCCAGTTTTTTCCTTCTTCTCCTCCCTTTCCCAGTTTTTTCCTTCTTCTCCTCCTCCTCTTCTCTCTTTCCCAATTTTTTCATTCAAAAATTTAAATGCAACCATTTTCTTCCTGAACCTTTTATTGTCCTTTTCTCATTTCTCTTCCCTAAAGTTTTCTCTTTCACTTCCCTACTGGCATTATCATCTTGCTTGGAGTGAAATGAATATCAAAAAAAAAATAAAAGGTTTTACTGTGCCACTAAATTCACAAACCAATACTTTAATCCCCTGGGATATTGTTTTATGGGCCAACAGCATAAGTGATGAAAGCCATGTACGGCTATATGTAAACAATAAATCCTGAAAGATTTAGCCATCCTGGGTATGACGATAAACTATGTCAGGCAGCAAGGCCTTTGATCAGAAGGTTTTGAGGAGCATGGAATCACCTCTTAATTGCTGGTGTTCCCAGGTCCACCCTGAACCCGGGTGGTAGCGCCTGTCAGGATCCCAGCTATGAGCAAATAGTTACCCTCCCCTCTCCAAAAAAGGGGTCAAAATACTATGAAAGTATAAAAATAGGTTTTAAGACCAGCAATAAAAATTTTGGCAACATTAAATAACCCATTGAGGTCGATATGCTGTAAAACAAACCAAACTGAAAAATTTGGACAAAAGTGAACGTGGCAGAGAAGTGAACGTGGCAAAGAACGCCTTGAATTGACTTGGCTGATCTTTCTAGATATTGAACTCCTAACCTATTTTATTGGCACATCTCTTTTTCGCTTTTCTGTACACTCAGCTAAAATATATAAAAATCTATTTCCATTTAGCTTCTGATCTGATCACTGAAAATAATTATTTTCCTATTTCTTTCAGGTATTCCCGTTTGAGTGATATTGCAGACCATTTCTTTCCCCCACTGCACCAGACAGACAAAGGCAGTCAGGTGCACAAAGATCAGCAAGTGGCTATTGAGTACAGCAGCCCCATCTACTGGCGAGAACCCATTGTATCACTTTCAGAAACTGAGATCAACAAATTTAAAGACATGACCAAGCAGAAAACCAAAGATTCTGTCAAGCAAAAGAGGTGACTGCCAGGTTCGACTTTAAGTCGACCTTGTTCTGGTGAAAATGCTCCAGGGTTGGATACAAGAGAAGATTTTGTCCCAAAGGGACAAGTGTCTACATTTTTCCTCCCCTAAGACCTTTTAACAGTTATAAAGAGAGAAAAAAAACAAAATCACTTGCTCCTTCTCTTGCACCATTTTTTTTTTCTTGTTCAGCCACACTGAACTGGTGTGGGTCACTGTGCTCATAGCTGCAAGCAGTTATACAAGAGGGGAAGGACTGCAAATCTTACTGTCAACTCACACTTGTGTGTACCATTACTTATATATATATATATATATATATATATATATATAGATTCAATGATTCATCCTCAAAAGAATGTTACATCATGTTCTGTGATAAATACATAGTACGTATCACATGCACATAGCTAAAAGCTTTCTCGGATATTTCTGAAATGTCTCGATAGTTCAACACCAACTTGTGATAATTTATTTTGTTTTACATTGATTCCAATCTTACACCAAAGGATTTTTTTTCTTTATTCAGTACATTTTTTTTCTTTTATGGACTGAAGACTTTCCTTCCCAGAACTAGTAATCAGAAATTATTTGCTAAGAGTTTTTTGTTTTTTTTTAACTGACATTCTGTAGATAAAGAAATCTGTGATTCCTTTTCCAAAGAAATTCAAGGTTTAATTACCAGACTGAGATATTGAGATGAGAACTTGGCCTTTGGTTTATTAGGCCATTATTCCCTGACTGAGTCACTTGGAAATGAATACAAAGCCACACCTCTTTAACATTGTGATTGATCATGGTGATTTTAAACTAAAGCCATATCTTTTAAGGATTATGTGTGATATAATATTTGGAATTTATACAAACTACACCTTCTGACATTGTGATTGAAAAAGGGTTCTTCAATTTAAATTTCTTTTTAGCATTATGATTGGGCAAGGTACTTTGCATTTATGCAAATTACACCTTTAAAATGAATGTGATTGGACAGGTTCTTTTGGAAATAATTGAAAGCTCTGCCTCATTAAATGTGATTGGATAAACTGCTTGGGGTTTGTATGAATCCATTTCTATATAAAACTCTGTGATTGGCCAAGTGACTCCGCTTGATTCAGATCAAACCCACTCCAGCTTTGATGAATCAAAAATGAATACCAATTATCTGTGTTTAAAGCAATTCATTGTGCAGTTGCCCTTGAAGAAACCAGCATTCCTGTTTTTGTAACTGGACACATAGGAAAACAAAAGTGTGTTGTTTTTTTTTTTTGTTTTGTTGGGGTTTTTTATATGAAAACCTTGTCTACTTGGCTTTTGAAAGGAACTCGCAAACAAATTTTTAAAAAAGGACTTTAATTTTTATAGAAAATATAAACAAATCTAACCAAAGGTATAAATTTTCAAGAAAAGTTTCAACTTGGTGGATATTTTATTGGAATCTTCAGAAGAATCCCACAAATAAAGAAAGGACAATATTTGAAATCCAACACTGAAATATGAAGAAATGACAAAATCATTTCATAAATATCCTAGCACTTTTCTCCAACCCATTCGGTCAAATCAAATTTATATTTAAAAAATATTTGATTGCAAACACCAAGGGAAGAGATTTGGCAAGTTTCAATTCATTCCGATAAATTTTTATTAATTTTTAATAAACTTGTTTTTGTGTGCTGAAATGCTGAGTGAAACATTTTTTAATCACCAATACTTGATAGAACTTTCTACTGCCATTGTCCACATTTGAAAAGGAACACTTATCAACCAGTAGCAAAATTCTGTATATCTCTTCTATATCTGCTAAACTACTGTTGTGCTAATTGAGACCAATTTCATTAAAATAAGTACAACTACAAAAGTTTTCGTACAAAGACAAGTACCAAATCCAACTTTTAATCTACCCTAACTTGGGTGTTTTGGATGAAAAAAGAAAATACCAAGAAACTTTCAAAAGTTTTGTTAATATTACAAACCACACACTTTGTTGTTATTTAAGTCACTGGTTTCAAATTATTTGGCAGTGCTTTTTGATTGAAATCTGTTCGCTGTGTATCTTGGGTGTAGATCAGTGATATTTCTTTTGGTATTTTGTGCTGCTCCAAATTCCCCGCTGCTCTCCAATCAAATCTGTGTGGGACTTAACAAGGATGTGGACAGCCATTTTTCAAGGACTTTTTTTCTTTTTAATGAAAGATTTCTCATGTTCCCAGAAAACTCCAAAAATGTTTTTCCAACACTCTTTTCAGAATTTAGAGTGGGGAAAACAGGAAAATCTTGATGAGGCAAAAAAAAAATCACTCGGTTGGTGAAAAGGCTACTTCTCTTTAGTGTAACCCTTGTTTAGTACAAGATATAACCTAGTCCTACAAGTAGAAAAATATTTTGGTTAGTCCCAGAGAAAATACGAATATGAGTTTCAACAATCAGAATATTTTAGATTTTCCACTTTAATATGAACTTTTTTTTTTCTTTTTCATGAAGTGACTGGCTTTAGAAAATGCCTCATTTGGGCTTGATCTCAAGAATTCTAAATAAAATTTAATTTATTTATTTTATTTTCATGAATTTTCCTCATGACAATCCAGCATAATTGATGCCTGCCCCTTTTTTTTCATCTCTTCTTCCTGTACCCAGAACAGGAGGCTGATGATAAAAATACAACAAACGTTTAGCAACATAAATGCAAAAATGGCTGAAATGCTTTATTAAAAGCCAAACAGGAAAAAAAGGAAAAAAAAAACAAGGGAAGTAAATCTTTTTTTTAACACCTGGCCTTATTGGAAAATATTGTAAATAACTGACTTGATATGAGAGGTGACAATTCTTTTATTGTATTTGTCACTTGCCATATTCGGCTTACTAATCTTATTTTACAGCCACTGATGAGTACCCTGAAACTTAACCTCACCAATAAATGTTGTTTTTTTTGTTTTGTTTTTTGTTTGTTTGTTTTTTTTTTAAACAAACTTTTTACTGCATAAAGCTTTTTTGAAATCATAGACATTTTTTTAAATTTTAAAAATGAAATCCTGTTACCATAAGTATAGAAATAAAATCAAACTTTCTTAATTATGAAGAGAGTTTAGATCTTGGTTGTCTGAACTACTTTCAAATTTCTTAGATTTTAATCGAGTGATTATTAAAAAAAAAAAAAACTTCCTGGGATTCATGAAGGAAAGACAATCAAATTTATAAAAATAAATTGTTTTCATCATTTTAAATTATGAAAATTTAGATGGTGTTTTTTTTTTTTTTTTAATATTTTGTTTGCTATCTCAAGATTTTTTTTTATACAGGTCACTTTGTTTCCTTAGGGGTTATCAAAAGATCTTTTTCTCTCATTCTGTGACTTGTGCTTCACACATTCACACACAGATGCAAATACATGCAAGTATGAATCATATTTGTTTAACTTACAGATGTATATTCAATAACAAATATTTGTATATAAAATAGAAATGTAAAAAAAAACAAAAAAAAACGGAAAAGCTACAATTACAGACAGGATGTTTTTTTTAATGTCCTCCACTTTTCTTCTTGCATTTTTGTTCAATTTTGATGATGGCATCTTTTGTTTTTTTTTATTGTTGCTTTTTGTTATTTGATGTCTCTTAACTTTGAACAATTAACAAACACTAAAACTGCATTCAGGTCAAAAGTTGGAATATTTGACAAGGGTTTTTGCAGGGGGGGGGGTTAAAGGAGTAATCAAGTAAGCACAGTTTAATTCTGCTTTCTTTTTTTTTTTTTTATTTCATAATTCAGTTTCTTTTTTCTTTTTTTTCTGAAATTTCAATTTATACTATTTTAAGCTGAAAATCAATTACCTTAAACTAGAATTACTGACAAAAAGTCATATTTGCTAAAGATTCATATTTTTTTCTGGTACTATGACAATGCAAACAAATTTCTGACTTAACAACTACATGGGTTAAAAAAAAAAAAAAAAACCATTACCTTTTGCAATGACAAACCAATAATAACTCTGTTCCAAATTTTTTAATGTAATAATAGAATGAATTTTGTTTTAAACGCACCATAAATAAAATTTATAAAAGGTTATGTCCGAATTCTGATGATTCCACATATTGTGCAGAGTTCTTTGGTCAAGAAAAAAAAAAACTGAATTTCAAATTTCAGTTTTTTAATTAAAATTAGACAGGAAAAAAATACTAATACTAATAATAGATTTATTTTTCTTCAGAAAATTGATATTTCCTTTCAAAACTTAGCATTTTGCATCTTGATTGAAGCAAATTGAAAACAATGTCTGTTTCTGTATCCTATTTGGAAAGATAAAGCTTATGCTACATCAGTACATTTTTCCATATTTAACCAGAGTGGCACTTCTTTTAGTGCTGAAGTAGTAGTTACAGTTTGTTCTCTGAAGATGGCAGTGTCAAATACTAATATAGATTATAGTACCCTTTAAATATCCATGAAATAACTTATTTTCAAAATTAATGTTCAAGGCATACAAAACTTGTACAGACCTGAAATAAATTCATCTTAACTTATTATAAATTGTGGAATTTCCAAAAGTATAATTTTGGCCCATCCCTGTGGGCATGTGAGATTGAGATACTTCATCCATCCATCAATCAATCAATCAATACCAGAACAAGTATTTAGCTGTAAAAAAAAAATAAAATAATCTGGTGAAAGACATCTACAGATTCCAGATCTTTGAGTTAGCTGGCATATTTCTTCTCTTGGTGAGGGTTTTTTTTTTTTTACTTGGAAGGAGAAACAATGCCTTTTTATTTTGTGTGTGATCCTATTTAAGAAACCCTATACTTAAAATGTTTTAAGTATTTGTATGTGTTAGCATAATGTACCTTTCTTTTTTTTCTAGTGTTAGGCATGTCATCTAATAAGTGATTTTATCAACTTTCAAGTTTCAAATCTGATTGATATTAAACATCAAATGAATCAATTTATCTCACTGAAAACCATTAATAAATAGAAATAAAATAATCTTTTGAACCAGAAAATTAGGAAGTTTATTTTCAAATAACTTTAACATGCATTGAAGCCAAAAGTTCTAAAAATCTTCCACACGTTAATTCAGCCTCATTTTTATCTTAAAACACTGGTTTTCTACATTCCAATAGTACATCAGTACTAACTGCAAACCTGTTATTTAGCCCCTTATTTTTTTTTTTTTTCTCTAATTCTGAAAAATTACTTTACCTGCTTATTTAATTTTTTTTTAAACAGATGGAAACAATCCTCCTGTTTTATGTTAAAAGATCTCTTCTCCAGATGAAATATTTTTTCAATACACACACACGCACACACGTCTCATTTTAAACATTATATTTAGTAGATACTCTGTTTATTTGTCTACCAGCCTGAATGATCAAAATCTTAAAGGAAAAGATACACCCTCTGGCAGGATTTGTACCTGCATCTGTTTTCAGGTGAAACCATCATGACAATTCTGTCAGAAAGCACATCTTTTTCTTTAACAAGATTTCTCTTCTGCTATAGATGAAAATAAATATGCTGTTTAATAAATAAAGTGTTTACTGAAATGTCTCCACTAAAAATAACATTTAGTGATAAAAATCATTTTCTTTTTGTGTGCATATGTATGAATGTGGATAATTTTTTATACATACATTCTTATAGATATTTTATAGTAAAAGTGTGGATAATTTTTAACTTCCCCCTCATAATTTAAAATCTTTTTGATATTGACTGATTGCTTGTCTAAACTCTTTATGTATGCAAAGAAGTGAAATTTATTCTTTGTGTAGTTTGTTTTACTTTCAAAATATGACCCTAAACAGTGACACTAAAAATTACCAAATATCTCACCATTGATCAAAATGGTTCATCTAATTTCTATATAATTCTGTACAAAAAAAACCTGGCATTTATGCAGATCAAGATGACTTTGATTTTATCTGATTATTTGGCTGAGAATTTTAAATCCTTCACTACTGCAATTTCTTAGCATTTCACAAACCCTGCAACATTTGTACCTGCAATAGTTGGCATGTTTGATTTAAAAGATATTGACCAGCATGTGTCACAAACTTTGTCATCTCTAGGAGTCAAGTTAATCAATCTTGAAGCTTGACATGTTGATGCCTTTTGGATAAAAATTAATTTCTTTAGTTTTGTCAAGAGTTGCTTGCATTCCCAACAAACCATTCTTTTTCCATTAGTTTCCTTTGTAACACATTTTAATTTCTTTTATACAAATATTAAAGTTTAAAAAAAAGCATTACCTTAGTTTTCATAATTTCTTTATGGGAAATATTTTTATAAGTTGACAAACATTTTTAATCAATCAGTTTCTTCACTTATTGCTGGCATCTCCAATTTATAAAATACTTTTCATGGAATGTTTAAATGAACATTTTCCTTAACTTTATTCTCCTGCACTCACCACAAAAAGCATTACTATGGATAGAAGAGAAAATTATATACACATGAGAAACACGAAATTAGCATGGGTATAGGCTATTTCAACTGACGCCAGTCTTAAAATTGACGTACTCAGCGTCAGTATATATATATATATATATATATATATGTATGAAATTAAAATTTAACCACGGCTTTTTAATCTAAGGGAGGTAACTCATATCAGTTGATGAATCATATTTTTATTTCAAAATAATTCTTCAATGAAGTTTGAACACTGCTTTTAATTCATTTTTACCAAATAACTATAAAAAGTCTACCAACAAAAATCGTCAAAATATCAAATATTCCAACTTCAATACTTGCAGATTTTTTTTTTTCCCCCCTTTTCAGATTATTTATATTTCTCTGTGGATAAAAATAATATTGACCGTCAGAGTGAATAAAAATTTGTTGCAATTTTAATTTTTTTTTTTTTTTTTTTTTAATCCAAGAATTTAAAAATCTAAAACCGGACATCAGAATCTGGAATGTTAAATTAAGTTCATGATTTGACTGTAATTTTGTCATTTGTGTTTCAACAGCTTATGGCAAGTTAAATAAAATCATTAGCCACATTTTTATTTCAACAAAATTTGACATTTACACTTTTTTTTTCTTTTTCCATAAACAAAATCATTTCAGTGTAAAGATTTTTTTTAAAAAAAAATTAATTTTCTTGCCTGATGTAATTTTTTTTTTTTTTTTAAATTGAGTTAAAAGAAAAATCTTAAAAAAAAAAATTAGAAATATTTCATAGATCATGTATTTAGAAAATCCATTTTCATTAACAAGACAATAGCCTGATAAAAGAAAAAAAAAAGCATTAATTAATGAATTTGGTCACAGAAATTGAGAGTTCAATCCCTGGTCCAGGCAGTGCGTACTTGGGCTCAGTTGAAACAGTAAAGAATAACCAAGTAGTACTAAATATGAACATGACGAGATCCCTGGACATAGACAGCAGAATGAGAACAATTTTGTCGATTAAATAAAGGATTCAGTTTGAAATTCCCTCAAGGTTAACCAAATTGACAAGCACCTGATGGCACGACAAAGTCTGCAGGTAAATAAATTAGGCAGAAAGTTAATCACAAACTTGAATTCACATCTGCAATTCTGATAGTAAACTACAAAATTCAAGCCTCACTGGATGACCTACATTCATAAGTTTGGCAAATTATCTCACACACAAGGTTTTTAAAAAGGAAAAAAAAAGCAATAATAGATTGAATGATCTTTATTAAAATTTATGATCATGTTTCTTCACAAAAAGAAATTTCTATACAATACCGAGGAACTTAGAAAACTTGATAAGTTGAAAGGCAGAAAAGGCTATGTACAAGCAGTAATAAAATACAGGTAAGAACCTTAGCAGGTCAATTCTGTCATTGTCATATCTTAATCGTTCTTCTTCATTGATTGGCTGATTTGATTTCTTCAAAGCATTTCAATTGGATAATAGAGACAAGAGCCGCCAGCCAGACTTAACAAATATGAGTTTTTTTCATACAGTGAACAGCAGCTAGACACTAGCTCATTTGCAAACATGCCACTTAACACCAGCACTTTTTTTTTTTTTAATTGTAATGTACAGACTTAAGAGAAAAGCAAAGGTCACTAAGCATCAAAGCAGTTAACAGAATTCATGCACAATCGTCCTGGGCAATGTAGCTTGCTCCCAACACTTTAGTCAGGTCAATAATACAGTTGAGAAAAAAAAAAATTTTTTTTTTTTTTTTTTTTAGAGAAATGGTAAAATGTATTCTCCTTTAAAAATAAAAACCATTATCACATTTTAATTAGAGTATGAAGGGAAGAAAGGAAAATAAAGTCTCTTCTACAGAGTTGGAGAATGATGGACAAACACTATAAAGATGTTAAATGCCTACAATAGAAGTAACAGCCATGATCTGCACAGTATTATTTGATTTCTGACACACGCAAGCAGGATACTTGCCTCCTGGCTAATCTTTTACAGGACATAAAAAGATTAAAAAAAAAAAAAATTATCCCCCCCTCTTCCCAAATCAAAGCCAGGTTATTTAATGCATTGACTGCCAACCACGATTTATCTTGTGCTTGGAATTTTCTCATGCAATTTTCATCTGCAGGCGCCAACAATACTTTTAGCAGGAAAATGTTAAAACTTCAGTCGAAGCTATAACAAATTTTGCTGGCTATTATAAACTTGGCGTTTGAAGTATGATTTCATAATTGACCTCTGGTAGTCAACACCTTAAAGAAAAATGTAAATTATAATAAATGAAAAAAACATATCCATTATATTTTAATATCTTTATCTTACAGCCGATGAATTTTTTTTTTTTTTTTTAACCAATCACTGATGATTTTACACTTACTATTTACAGCACAAATATCTCAAAATATAAACAACTAAATTCTAAAAAGAAAATTTATTTTGATTTGAATCAAGATCTCTTTCTATAGCATTAATAATAAATCAGCACCATGTGTTGGATTCTGTTTAAACTACAGTAGGGAAACAGCAGTAGTGTTTTGGGTGTCCTATTTTGACAGTAAGGGTCAGAAAGCTTGTCTGATTAACCATTACTACAGACTAGTCAGTTTGATACCAAAACTAAGCAAATAATGGTTTTTAAATTTCCAGAGCTCAAAACAAAAACTTTCCAAATAATCCAGACAGAGGAGCTCCGCATCTTTGCTGAAGAATTCTCATATTCTAATACAAAGCAGCCCCAATTCCTCCATTTCCCAGAAATAAGAAAAGCACCCCCACCTTTCCTACCGAGAGATTACAGTACCAGTGTTAGGATCTATTTGCTAAGCAATATCACTTGGAACAAGTGAGAAGAATCCACAAAAGCCGCAGGACAATTTGGTCAAAGTTGTTTATTTTTCTCTTTAGAGAACACAAAAAAAAAAAAAAAGGAAAAAAAAAAAAAGAAAAAGTGAGACAAGCAACAACTCGTCCCCCACAGAAAAGAGAAAAAAGCAGTCACAGTCAACTATAGTTATTAGAACAATTCTTACTTGTAATCATCTTAAAACCATTCTATCACAGCATGATCCTTGCATAGGAGTCCAGTCACCTTTGATTTGTCAACAATGGAATCAGAAGTTAGATTTCCAAGTTGAAGTGATTTTTGTTAGCACCCCAGTAAATTATGGCTGTTTGTGAAGATCTGTCAACACTTGGAGATATGGGAATTTGTCAGTGAAAAATTCAATGTTAGTGAATAAAACTGAAATGTCAATTTGTATTTAACCCAGGTTGGGATGTGGTACGTGGAGTCAAGTGAGATTTCACAATACATGGTAGATAGATCGTTACAGAAACCCAGCTCTATGCAGATGAGTTTGTGAGAGAAAGAAAAGAAGGCTGTAAAATGGTGGTGAGTAAATTTTACAAAATTCTAAAATATAGGAAAATTAAAACTTAAAAAATATCAAAAAAAAAACAAAAAAAAACAAAAAACAGATGATAGAAAATTGATGTTTAGTTAAAAATTGTTCAGAATAAAACTGATGGTATTTTAGAAACAGCTTACAGCTAATCCTCAGCTTGGTTAAGCAATGGAATTTCTGCTTATCAGATAAATAACCAATTAAGAGGAGGAAAAAAAAAAAAAAATGGTTTTTAGAAGAGCTTTAAAGAAATAAAAGGGAAGGCAAATTGTAGCACACCTCCCCAGTCATATAAACTCGCTACAGAAAACTGGTCTCCTTAAATTTATAAATAGGAAAGACTTGACAGGTTTTCAACAAAAAGATTCAGTCTCCAACCAGTAGACATTAAAGAGACTGGGTAAACAAAAAGCTTACACATTGAAGACAAGAAACAAACCTGTTGTATACTAAGGGAGTTTAAAAAAAACAAAACAGCTTTTCTTTAATAAAAGCTGTCAATTTGTTAAACTAAATTTGTGGATAAAGAAAAGAAGAAAGAAAAGATAAGTGTTTGAATCATCTCTTGAATCAAATTTTTGGTTGAAGACCGAGACATTATAAAGAAAAAGTTTACAATTATTATTTAAATGTCTTTTTTTCCAAGTTATTTAACAGCTTTAAATCGCTAAACTTTAAGCCATGCTTGCATGTGCACATAAACAATTTGTGAACACCAGAAAAGCCTACTTGATTTGTGTAGGGATCAATTTTTAACATCTGATAAGGATTTGTGAGTTTGTAATCAAAATATTTTAATTCAAAAGAAAGGATAAAAAGGATCTTACAAAAAATAAAATAAAATAAGGAAAAAAAATAAAAAGTTAAAATGAAAAAAATGTGTGAAATTTTTGTTGGGATGAATTTTTTTTATCTGATTTTCTGTGTGGCATGAGAGTTTTCTTGCTTGGTTATGTTTTTTACACTGTAAAAATTCCAACTTAGAATTTTGCTTTCTTTCAATGTTTATTCACTTGAAGTCTAACCAAGTTGCTCGATTCCTCACTTGCACTCCAAGAAGGTGACTTATTAAAGAAAAGAGAACAATTTAGTAGCAGACAAGGGTTATAGCAGCTTGGGAGGCTCGAGCTGGTGTCTCACTGGCAGCACACTAACCACACTTGTGTGTAAAGGAAACAGCTAAGGAGAGAGGCCCTAACTGCAAACAATACACACACACATAGGCAGGCAGGCAGGCATACATACATACATACATACATACATATACACACACACTTTGTATGTGTGCATGAACATACACAACTGAATGTATACATAATGCTTGTATACAACCACATAAGTTCTTACATGCACACAATTATATATATATATATATATATATATATATATATATATATATTATAAAATGTGTTTTTTAAACAGATACACATTGGCAGCCACAAAGATATCATTCACAAAGATGATTTTCATCATCATTAAAAAATTAATCATCATAATCATCACATCTTCTTCATCCTTATTATTATTATTATTATTATCCTAAACGGTCAGGTCACAGGGAAGGGGGGAGGCCTGAAGTGAGGAGAGGGGCAGTTTATTGACAAGAGATTCTCATCCACACTGGCCCCTTTTTCTCTTTCTTTCTCTCTCCCCAACTGCATACACACTTCCTCCCTCCCTGAATATCCAAACTTTTTTGAGCCCAGCCCCAACATCAGCAGCAGTCAGTCTTTTCTCATCAGAATGGGTTACCTGCTGATTTGAAAATAAGACCAAACGAAAGAAAATCCGTGAGGGGTCTTTTTTTGGGGGGAGGAGAAAAAAAACAAAAAAAAAAAAAAAAACAATAGAAAAGTAATTTAATGTTTGTCTGAAGAACAAAGGATATTGGATGAAGAAGAAGGAATTTCAGGGTCATCTTTTCAAGAGAGCCACACGTGGTCACAGAAGCTGGACAGAGGCTGTGCCAGAGGGGATTTTTTCTTTTCTTCTTTTGAGGCCGAGGGGGGGGACAGTTTTTAGTGTTTCGTTCTTAATATAGAAGATACCAGATTTTCGTTTTTAAACCTGTCTTTCCAGATATTTTTTTTAATTTTTAAAATATTTAAGTCATCCTAATGTCACAGATGTGTGTGGGCAAAGATGAAACAAAGAAAGAAAGAAATTGTTTTTTGTTTTCCACCTGACTTTGTATTATGAATACAAATTTAAAAATAACTTCTCAAAACATTATCCATTCAAGGTCATAAAAGAAAAAACAGTTTTCATTAAAGCAGAAAATCCAGGATGTCAAGGAGTCACACCTCAATTGTACAAATGTAATAGAAAGTTACACAGTAGAGATGTCTTTGGCCACATGAAACCATGCCAGAAATTGTTCTTTAAAAAAAGAGGAAAAGTGCCTTTGGTTAAAGGATTTTCAAATTTGATTTCTGCTCTCGATTTAAAAATAGACAAAATGGATTTTTTATTTTATGCTACAACCTAAAGATTAATGTTTTTGTAAATTAAAGTTGTATTCAGGGTATGAAGCCAGGCTTAAAAGAAGAAGAAAAAAAAATCAATTTCTTTTTCTCCCGTTTATTCATCTTTGTTGACTGTAATCCCATTGAGCACCTGGTGGTCTGTGCCATTTTCCATCCGAGCAGCTAGCATCTTCTGCCGTACTTCAAATACTTCTTGAATAGCTTTACGGAAGCACAGAAAATTATAATTGATGATACCTAGAAAAAAAAAAAAAAAATGCAAGTTAAAAAAATATGTAAAAAAAAAAGAAATGTAAAAAAAGAAATGTAACAAAAAAAAAAAAAGAAAAGAAAAAAAAATGCAATAAAATTTAATTC
This sequence comes from Acanthosepion esculentum, assembly GCA_964036315.1. Taxonomy (NCBI): domain Eukaryota; kingdom Metazoa; phylum Mollusca; class Cephalopoda; order Sepiida; family Sepiidae; genus Acanthosepion; species Acanthosepion esculentum. Next base: position 131,445,278 of record OZ038483.1, on the reverse strand, counting down.
CAAAAGAAGTAATAACATCCATCAGGTTAATAAGATTTTGAACTTTTCCCCGACCTTGTCCTTTCTAAAAACAGAAGGAAAGAAAGGAGGATAATTATGTATAATAAAATTCTCAAAAGAAAATTCACATTTGTTTTAGTCATTCAAAACCAACACACAAAGAATTTTCCTATTTCTTTTTTCTTGATGAAAAAAAGTGTGTGGGTAACTGCCAATTATACTGTCAACCTAAACCACTATTGAGTGTTAATTTATTTCAACTCCACTTTTAAAGACGTTTTTATTGTTCCCATTCTGCCTTGTTTCAGATGGAATTGTTAAATGTAAGTTATTTAGTATGTAACTAAAAAAACAACAAATTTTTTTTGTCAATACATATATTAGGTTGAAACATTTGAGGTGTTTCTCAATAGGTAGTATTTGAACACATGATTTAATTTCACACATAACCAAAATTTAAGGCATACATATTCTGAAAGGTGGGACTTTAAGACATATTGTTATGATTCATAGACAGATTTTGAATTTAAATTATTTTTATTTTCATTAATGAAAAGAAGAAAATGAAACATTTTCAGCTTTTGATGCTCTTATTTCTGGAAAGAAAAAAATGCTGCATAAAGTATTTTATATATATATATATATATAAAATAAATAAAAGAAGAAATGTGCTGATTATGGAGATGATGCCATAGCTAAGAATACTTTTCATAAGTGGTTCACTAGATTCAAAAGTGGAAATTTTGATCTGGAAGATCGAGAATGTTCCAACAGGCCTGATGGTCAAATTGAAACACTGATTAAAAATAATCTAAGACACACAACGTGAGAATGACAAATGAACATTGTTCAAGATGTTTGGAAAGACTTGGATACATGAATAGCTATGATGTTTCAGCACTTCACAACTGAACAGAAAAAATATTTAACGGGCTGCATTTACTGTTGAAATGTAGCCAAAGATAACCCGATTTTGAAAAGAATGATCACACTGGTGAAATTGGAAGGGCATTGCATATTATGAGCTCCTTCTGAAGAGAATCTAACAAATCACATTCCCAATTAGACCGATTAAAGACAGCAATTGATGAAATGCATCCAGAATAGGCTAATTCAAAGGAGCTCCTTCAGATTAACACTTATTTCAATTCCTTTCAACATTTTCTTAAATCAAAAGAACTTCAATTCTTTAGCAGCCTATATATATATATATATATATATATATATATATAGTCGAAAGTTCTTGTGTATTTAAGGAAGACCTAATACAGTTTCTAATTTTAAAAAAACCATAACATTCATCCAGTGATTGGTAGGTTAATGCATCTTTAAAATTTTGTTAGAGAAGGGATTTCGCCATTTTATATCATTAACTTTACTAATTTACTTTTTGTATGAATGATTCATAGTAATATAAATTGAACTGCACCATATATTTGAGATTATATATAAATAAACCCACACGCACTTAGACCAGTTCCTTATCTAGAAGGATGCCAAGTTCTGGGAGGATAGAATAATAAAGCTGTCCTAAAGAGGATGAAAGGTAGTGAAACAAAATGGCACATACATGGGCTGAATAAATCTATATTGCCATTGAAATTCATTTTAAAGCGCTATAAACTTTTGTTCCAACCCAATATATACATACACAACTCAGTATCTGCAAAGTTGGTTAGTTTAGGGCAATGATTCCCAAGAATTTTTTCTTCAGGCTGCATTTTTGGATTGAAAAGTACTTAAAATTTAAAAAAGAAAAAAGAAAAAGACAGAGGGTTAAAGGGAGATAACCGCGGATTCATAGTCAGAACATTATCATTGATAATTCTTTCCTCTAATTTGCAGACCCTAGTTACTATATTCTTAATATTTGATATAATTAAAAAATATCACAATGATAAAATCAGTCAATAATAATTTATAACTATTTATCCTGGGATTCATGCATGCAATTATAAGTAATCTATAATAATATTTTTAATTCTGAAATCATATTTATTTTTGGCATGTGAATTTTTTAAAAAATGTTTCTAAATCTTTGTCTTTCAATCATTCCACCTCACCATTTGGGAACCACTGGAATCGGGGTAATCAGTCAAGGAAGTTGAACATTTTGTTCTGTGTCAACAAAGACATTCATTATGATCTAGCTAATAATTTTTGTAGGCAACTGAAATAAATAGTTTGCAATTATTAAATTCTACACAAGTCTAAACTTATGTTATTATAACAAAAAACAAAAAAAAAAGTTCTCTTTGGTATACAGGAGAGTAAACCTCACCAACTCAGCATTTGTTAAATACAGAAATGTTTCAATATTAAAAGGGAATTAGGCTTCCAAACTATCAAACATTTTTATAAACTGACAATTACCAACCATGGCCCATCAAAGTTAAAAATCCATTTTCTACCAGCAATTCACAAATGATAATCAATTTGGCAGTCTTGGTCTGTCAAGGTTGACAAGGTGGGCAATTCGTTTCTCCTGTCACTAAAAAGAATAGGGGGGGTTTGGCTTATTTTATGGCACATTTTCCCAAAGATGTATTGCTGGTATTTTTACTATAAAAACCTAGTTTTACACTTTGATAATGTTTTGATACCAGTTTGCAGTTGCAGTTTGTTTTGTTTTGTTTTACGGCATATCAACCTCAATGGGTTATTTAATGCAAACAAAATTTTTATTGCTGGTAATGTTTTTCTTCAAAAATCTATTTCTGGGAATATTTTTCCTTGAAGAAATCTATAGCTGCTAATATTTTTTTCCAAAGAATGTATAGATGTTTGTATTGCTGGTATTTTTTTTAAAAGTATTGCTGATAATTTTTCCTTCAAAAATTATTGCTGGTAATAATTTTTTTTATTACAAAGTATTTCTAGTATTAAAACCTATTTTTATACCAGTTTGGTTTGTCTTATGGCATATCAACGACAATGTGTTATTTTTTTTTTTTCAAAAATGTACAGCTAGTAATTTTTTCAGAAATGTATAGTTGGTAATATTTAAAAAAAAAAAATAACTTACCCTGTTTAACAAAGTTATCCTCCCGCAAGATACACACCAAGGCCAGGTATTTGTTGACTTCTCGCAAGTACAACACTGTAGTGTTGTTTAGCTTGATGATGGATGCAGACTTGTCATCAAACGCATTCAGTTCATTGTCATCCTGCAACCTGCACAATGGAAAACATGCAATTTTACATAGAGTTAGTCATATTTGTATTAATTCCTGACTATCCCTACAGCATTTTCAATGCATTTCTATAGAAGACTCATTAACAATACATTTATATTATACATTTAATAAACATTTTCTAATAGTAACCCACTGACAATACATTTTTTTCAATGATTTTCAATGTACAACTTACCATGAAGAAAGACATCAAGTCAAAAATTGCCAAACAAAATTCCACAGTAAAACCATTTTCAATAATTCAAGTTTATCATGTCATTTTATATATAGGGGATTCGTTTTTATCATGGCTTATCAACCCTTTGTGGGCTATTTAAAGTTGAAATACATCTTGGCTTATAGGAGATTGCTTACAGTATCGTGTTCTCAAGAGGTCAGCCATCTAAGTACTGACTGGCTTGACACTGCTTAACTTCAGTGATCAAACAAGAACCAGTGTTTTTCTCATTCTATACTGCATCACAAGAGTTAATCAAAGTTTTGGCATTTACTTAATGAAGCCTACCTGTGATATCATGCATTGCATAAACAGTTATTAAATACTTGGTAAATAAATGAGGAATGCTAGAGAGGATATTTGGCTCAAAAAATTGATTGAAAGGATTTTGTTATTTGTGATAATTGATGAGAGACAAGTATGGCTGTCTACCTCTCTGACTATTTGGGAAATTATCTAATTGCTTATTGAAACAAGTAAATAAGTCAAAACAACCAATGGCTTAATATTCTGATATTTGAACATCAATGGATTTTAGTTGTTATTTCTTGATTTATCTTTATATTTTTGGGAGTTCTACTGATATCAACAAATATCATAAAATGTTTGAATCATTAAAAAGAGGCCTTACCCATATATACAAGATATGTCGAGGACAACATCAATCATATCACAACACAATTCGTATGACTGCATATCAACAGGGGAGCTGTCCGTAGCAATGTAGATCTTGCTAACCACATCAAACAGGAAAGCTTTTTCAATACCAGAATTCTGAAATAGCATAAAAACGTAAAATCTATATAGTCAAGATAACATTTCACTAATAATTTTTGTTGTGGTTATAAAATGGTTGATTTGTGCGAAAAAGAAGTTATCTCCCATTTATTTTATCAGAAGAAGAAGAAGATGATTATTATTATTATTATGATTATTATTAATAATAATAATAATAACAGATGATGAATACAAAGATTATTGTGCTCAAAATTCAATTCATAACCAAATATTAATTAGTGGAAAAAGAATTAAAGAAATACTTCCTTTTTAAATTCAGTTGAGGTAATTTATTGAATAATAAAAAAAAAGAATAAGAAAACATTTAGAAATTATCATCTTGGAAATCTCAAACTAATAATTTTGCAATGGAAATATTCTGGTCACAGTGGTTGGTTTGCAATCAATCACATTCCTAATTAGGAGGTTTTAGCAACTTTAAGAAAATTCAATATCTTAATAATTAAGATCTTGTTATTTTGATCAAGATAACAAATAAACAACTAGAGGAAAATAATTCTTTTTATTGTTACTGTATGGTCAATTCATTCTATAGTAAACTTTCAAGTGTACAATTCACAAAGAAAAGATCACAGAAAATGGTGAGGAGTGGGGCAGAATGAAGAATATATTGACTGGTTCAAGCCATTATCAGTAAGAAGCCACATGGGCCAAATTCATTGACACATTTTTTTTTTTTGGTATCATAAGGATGCTCTCTAATTGTTTGAAAAAACAAGAGAAAAATTGATACTAGCTTGAGTGACATTTGCTTGTTAAGCCTTTCATCAATGTTCCTTATCTATTATGTAGACAACATCCCTTTTCGAAATAATATCAGAAAGTTACAAAACTGATCTCTTGGTACACTCCATAATGAATCCCAGTGTCATGAGAGAGAAGCAGATTCATTGTTTGACAATGTTTGGCTAATAATTGGCCGTCTTGAATGTTCATCTTGAATCAGCACACAACCTACCTGGAAAAGTACACACCATTGAAGAGAGAGGGAAAAAAAAAAAAATTGATGAAACATTTCAAGAGTATAGATCATTGTTTCCCACATGCTGCGGCACACCTCACAGGTGAGGTGGAAGAGAATAGCAGGTGAGGCAGAATGATTGAAAGACAATCAAAGATTTAGAAACCTCTTCAAAAAAATCCATATGCGAGAAATAAATAGGATTTCAAAATTTAAAATATTATGTATTACTTTTAATTGCATGCATGAGTCCCAGCAGGGTTCCCACAGGTCTGTGTAAAAAAATTACAAGACTCTTCCAGGATTATGTTAAGTTTCAAGAACTGAAACTGACACACCCACACACAGTGAATGGTCATCACTTTCATAAACACAAAGTGATTTATCTCTTAATAGTTTCTCAGATGAGATGTTCAAAGAAAAGCTACAGTTGGTTCCAATAATTCATGTCACATGGATCAGTTGAAAGCAGTGAGGAAATCCAAGTGTTGAAGGCTAAAAAACTGAATGCAGACCTGGTTATGTTACACATTTTGTGTAGCATTCTACACAGTTTGGAGTTCTACTACACTTGAAAATGTTGAATTACACACTTGAATTCTTAATGCTACACATTTCAGCTATCTAGACTAATCATGATTTGTGAATGTCACAAAAATTTCCTGTGAAATATAATGGTTTTAATGAACAGAACTATAAATAGAACTTTTCACAAAAAGACGATACATTTTAGCCACCCCCTACTAATCATGGCTTTCATTGCACATGGCATAGAAGACAATGATGTTAATACTTTTTCAGTTCATCAACTTTAGTATTCAGCTCCTCTTCCAATTTTGATATCTCTATGAATTTGTCCTTTGCAGATCTTCACATGGCATTGGACTTGGTGATAAGTGTGAAGTTCTGAGTCTCTGCATAGCTGTCAACTGACTTGAGCAAATCTTGTGTGCAACTTTCAAGTTTGTGTTTTTTGGTCTTCAGTTCTTCAATTGCCATAAGCATGGATTTCCGTTTTTGTCCAGCTGCTTTTTCCTGCCTTTTCTTCTCAGTCAGCAAAGTATTGGTTGTATTCTGTTCTGGCACAGGAAGCACTGCAGAGAAGGGCTTTCGTCATGAGAATATTTCCAGCACCTCTAACTGTGGCCAAATAGTCTGTGATAATGCACTGTGCAACCAGAGTCTTCCTGTTTCATATTATCAATGGAAATTTCCTTATTGACTGAGAAACCTCTCTCTACCAGGGCCTGTATATGAAAGAGTACCAACAATCAGTGAACAACTTTCCAGTTTTTGTTATTCTCTGTTGCCAAACAAAGAGTAGAACAATGTCCAGATGGTCTTCATGCTTGCTGAAATTCTTGAAAGCACTATTTCCAGCAGCCTCCTCCTCCACAAACTCTTTGTACTGAATGAGGATGTCATCATAATCAGAATATTTTCTATCCATCATGTGTGAAATATCTTTTTAGACTGTTTTCTGTGGCAATTTTTTTTTTCACAAATGGATCCAGGGTTCAGCCATGCAAGTGACCTTACAAGAGGATATCTAAGGGGAGACTTTACCAGAAGTTTCTCAATTATGGTGATGAACATTGTTGTAGTTTTGCAAACAGATCTTTTGTTGACATTTCCTTTTTTGGATAAATTTTGCATAACCATATCCACCAGAAATCCACACTCAGCCTTTGCAGGATCTCTATGCATATTTGGGTTTGACAAAATTCTTACAAAATCATTCAGTTTGGAAAATGTAATTATCTTTTTAGTGTACTCTTCCTTCACAAATTTTAACAGTTTCAGGATCAGGCTAAAAGATCATCTGCAAGGAGAGGAAGCAATGATTTATCACTGATATTTTATCAGAAATAGTTCAATGTCTTTGGAAACAGACACAAAAACTGGCATTTTCACTGGAAATAAAATGCCATTCACATTTAATAGCACCCCAGAGTAGGACTGGGGACATTTTTCTGTTTTTTTAAGTTAAAAAAATTTGATGACACCTAGCCAAATGTCTCAGAGTCATTCACATGTTTTACATTCTCTAGTCTTCTATGATAGAAATATAGAAGTAAAGAGACAGGGTAGCCAGAGTGAACTTTTAATAAAAAGCCAACCAAAAGTCAAATAAGTTTTTTCATCATTTTCTCACACTTACACCAAGAGCTAAAGGTACAGGTCATTATCAGTGCAAACTTTAAAAATAACATTCTTCTTATTTTTTCAAAGACACATTTTCTATCCTAAGACACTTCAAAGGCACATTTTTTATCATTCTTCCCATCTACACTTTCTTGGAGTCAAATTTGATTCTCAAACTTGTTACTTCTGGCAACAATTTAGATAAACGTAGTTTTACACATTGACAAGACACATGTAAAGTATTTATTTTTTTCAGCATGAACTCACCATTGACTAAAGATCAAAAGGATTTTTTACTTTTGAAATTGGCATCTATATAATTTCTTCAATTGTTCAAATTTCAAAAACACTAAATTTTGTATTTTATTAGTGTAAAATAATTTATTATTTTCCTACAAATTCAATGAGTATGAATTTATCTTTAATGAAGATGTTTGTCTCTGAGGCCTTTTATTTTTTGCTTTTCCTCTTGTTGAATGAAGGTAGAAGTTAGGAAAAGACACGTCCTCATATTCTTTTTTGTCATCTAAACGAGAAAATACAGTAGTAACTACAAAAGGTCACGTACTCGTTCTAATCAAGGAAACAAACCACTGTTCGCAATAATTACCATATATTACTAACAACTAAAAAAAAAAAAAAAAAAAAAAATTCTTAAAAGACAATTTTTAGCTTATTAAAAAGCCAGATGTCTGGGATTTGGCATTTTGATTTTCATGAATTGAGAAAAGGGATAGGTGGGCAGCCTAATTTAGAAAATCCCAAAACATTTCAAAGACTTTTTGGGTTACTGCTGTTTATCCAGGACTTTTTAAATCCTAGAAAGGGCCATGTCAATTTTGCAGGACTTTTCAAGGTTTCCAGGACCTGTACGAACCCTGTCCCAGTAGTTATAAATAATTATTGACAGATTTTATCATTGTGATATTTTTGCATTATATCAAGTATTAAGAATATAGTCAGTACAGTCTGCAAAATGGAGGAGAGATTTATCAATGATAATGTTCTGACTTTGAATCCACAATTAAATCCCTTTAACCCTCTCTCCATTTTTTTTTTATTTTTAAATATGTTTTAACACATAAAATTGGGTGAGGTGTGAGCAAATTTTAATTCTGAAACTGCAGCCCAAAGAAAAACAAAGTTTGGGAACTACCGGTCTAGATAGCAAGCTTCATGCGAAATTTGATGCAGGTAGGTTGCACAAATATGTCAGTCATCATAAGGATTATAGAGGCAATTCAAGACAATATTACAGGAGAACCTTGTGTAATAATTGAACATTGGTAGATATCAAAACCCATTGGCAGACAGGCTGGGTACCAATGAGTATTAGCCACGTGTGCAGAATCAATCTGTACCAGCCATTCCTAATTATCCTTTTCAGAACAGTAAAAGCAACAAAATGAATGAATTCAATAATCTGAAGAATTCTTGTAAAGATAAGAATTCTTCTTGGAGAAAGGAAAAAAAAAAAAATTACTTACAGAAATGAGCATATTTAGTAAATTTTCCAGGGTTGGTAGTTGAGGTATCAACTTCTGCACGACTTTGCTGAAAGCTTCAAATATTGAATGGTCATAGATACTGGTCAAGTAAAAGCTGAAGAACAAGATAAAATAGTTAAGGATGTTAGAAACTGTAAAAACAACAGTTTGGTACTAATTGGGTTAAATGTTTATTTCTAATTAAACTAATGAAAATAGTTTTCGAAATAAGAAATAGTTTCACAGGTCATTTGTAACAAGCTAAAATTGAACAGCTTTGCATGGTAATGAATTACATGTGTCCAACATATTTTATTAAAATATAAAACTGTTTTCTACTGTACATTCAGTAGAATTTTCAAAATAGAGGGAGCTGAGAACTTCTGCTCTCTCACTCACTCACACACAGAGATGCAGAACTAAGGGTTAGGGTTTTTAAATCGAGTTGAAATCAATCCACTCACACTTTGTTGTTGATTAAGAGTATATAAACTAAACTTGCCACAATAAATTAACTCTTGCATGTAATTTCATCATTTCTCATTTATGCCAATCAATGACAGTTCAAGTTCAAGTGTAGATATTTAAGTATGACCAATATATGATGTTTTTTAGAAGTTATAATACACTTGCTATATTTTTAAAGATAGTTGTAATGATACTAATAAGCTTCATGAAAAATTTGATGTAACTACCAATTAGAAGAAAAAAAATTTTTTTAAGTTTTTTTTTTTTACAGTTGTATGGGAATGAATAATGTAGTTATCTAAAAAGTGTATTCACAAAAAAATTAATTTGCGTAAAAAGAAATGTTTCATCATTAGGCAATATATATATTATATATATCAAAACTTACTTTCTAGTGCTAGGATCTTTGTAGCTCCACATGGAAGATGTAGGTTGAAATAAATTGAAATAATGACTAAATAAGAAGCAAATTTTTCACTGTTTTTCAAAAGCAGGCATTTTCATATGATTTTATATTGGTATTGCCAAAGATTTGCTAAAAAAAATTAGCATACATGGAAAAAAAAAAAAAAAAAAAAATATGCCCCAAATTTAATAAAAACAAAGTTTTATCAAAGTCTTTATTCTATTATTAAGATCAAAAGAATATTTTGATGCAAAAATTCTTTTTCGGAATCCTTTTCAGAACCTTCAAAATTTTGGTGTAAAATCTGTTTCTCCAGTGTCAATGTTGTGCCATAAATTTGTATGGAAAATTTTAGTATCTTTTTGCTGTGCAAAATGCACCAATTTAGAAATTCTTGCAAAAATCAAATAATTGTCAGATTTTAATCAAACTTTCAGGACTTATTCACAAATGAAGTACTTTTTAAGGAAATTTTTGTAATTTATTTTTTTAAATCTGTTAATCTACACTTAATTTTATAATATTTTGAGATACTCTTTTTTTTGTAGCACTTAATGTTTATATTAGTTATAAGGACAAGACGTCTGAGAATTTAATCTTTAGTACCCTACATTATTACTTCTTCCGCTATATATGTGGCACCTCAAATACAAACTGCAGTAGCCGTGATCTTGATTTAAGTCAAGGTTGTTTTTTTGCTGTTATAGTAGGATGTGACAACACAATTGTGAAATTTAAATATACTGTTATTTGGTTATTGGAGTCAACTGCAACGGCAGGACAAATGCTTTCTCTGGTGACTGAAGCCTAAAGAGTGTTTAAGGTTCACTGTCCAAGCACCTTTTCCTGAAGGTGAACGTTTTATGGAACGTTATGCTCCTAATGCAAAGGATTTGACTTCTCGAGATGTTGTTTCCAGAGCCATGACCATTGAAATCAGAGAAGGCAGGTCAGTTAGATTAAATATTTAAAACAGTTTTCTCTAATTACACATACAGATTTCAGTGGAATCTTATTTTAATGTCAACTCGTTTATTTTCACTAACTATATAAAAGTTGTAGTTGGATAGTTTTGGTGAACCAAACCTGTCGTTATATAGAAAGTAATCAGTTTGATGTAATTACATTTGACGTCCTTGTATGAATCCTTATCAAATATGAATTTTCTACTCAGATTTTCTTAAAAATCTTATTTCTCATGCAAATCCCAGTTCATCTTTTTTTTCTAGAGTTGGAAAAATAGTTATATTGCTAAGTTTCTTTTGGCCAACTTAATTGTCTCTGGTGTAATCAAAAAGGTTTGCAGAAAAGCAAACTCCTAAGGATGCAAGTTCAAATTTTACCACATTATTCTTTATTTCCTCAGCTTTCATAATGATGATGATGACATAGGAGTTGAAATAAAAAGAAAATGAAGACTAAAGAAATATTAGTCAAAAATGAATAATGGTTGACAATGCTTCATCTAATAATAAAATTCAAGATAATATTACTACTATTACAACTAATGAAAATAAAGCAATTGAAAGTAAGATGAAAGAAATATTAGTCAAAAATGAATAATGGCTGACAAGGCTTCATCCAATAATGAAATTCAAGATAATATTACTACTATTACAACTAATGAAAATAAAGCAATTGAAAGTAAGATGAAAGAAATATTAGTCAAAAATAAATAATGGCTGACAATGCTTCATCCAATAATGAAATTCAAGATAATATTAATAATGAAAATAAATAAAACGAGAAATTAAGATGAAAGAAATATTTGCAAAAAAATAATAATTGAGAATGCTTCATTTAATAATAAAATTTAAGATAATGTTTAAAACAAATAAAATTAAATTGAAAGAAATCATAAACCTTTTCAACTTTAGATTTGCCAGCTGATTTTCAAATTCAATAAAGTCGATTTGAAAGCAATGCATTTGAACATGTCATGTGTTTAATGCCAAGAGCCTTGGAGAAACAATTAGAAAAAAGAAATAAAGTGTTACACTACATTAGAAACTGAAACCAATCAGCAAATCTATACTTTGTTATTAAACACCATAACACGTTATTACATTCAAGCTTTTTGCTCAGATGCACATCAATCTTCTGTGTGAATTTGAATAAAGGGACGGCATCTGGTCATTGTACTTCTATTTTCTTCTAAAATCTTGACTTAATGGCTGGTAATGGTTCCAGCCTTATCTTGCTAGGATTTCATGATGTAGCTGTAAGCCTTACATTTTCAAGATTACTGAGTAATTATAGAAAAAAGGTGCTCACATTATATTCAAGTTTTTGTTACAGTTATGTCCCCCTCAGAAAAAAAAATTTTAAAAAATTCCCAAATATAAGTCTATAGAGTTGTCAACGTCTCATAAAAAAAACTCACCTCTGCATAAAAAAATGCTTTTCTTTGATATTTTGAACTAAAAGTAATATTTGTTCCAAATCGGATTAAACTTTAAATCAGCTAATCTTTCTCAAAGTTTCAATTATGTTGTGTCGACAGATTTGGAAAAAAAAAAAAAAAAAAAAAAAAAAAGTATTTTGGTTATTGGAAATATTAAATTTAATCTATTAACTTGAAATTAAAACTAAAAGCTTCAAGAAAGATTTTTCATTTTTAAAAATGCATTTTAAACCTTAGGTATCACTTTTCTTTGGAGGTACCTAAATTGTCAATTTACAGATTGACTTATATGAAAGGTGGCTTGGTTAATGAAAGCTTACTTAACCTAGAAAAATGATTTTCAGTATTTAAATTTTTTTTCTAATGATTACAAAAAAACTAATAACTGTTTAATTTTTACTCTTAAAATCCCATTAAAATTGTCCTTTCAATTGGAATAATATCAATCAAACATTGCGTACCTGAGGTAAATCCCTTCAAACCCTGCATCCACGAGATCATCATTTGCTCGCTGATGAATATCACGTTGGGACTCAATTTTTTGGTCATCAGACAGTCCATCCACTTTATGAATGAACACTTCAAATTTTATGTCTTGGTTAATTTTATGTGCCCGGGTTACAGTCATGTTGAGCTTATCAAGAGCTTCCACGTAGTCATCCTTAAAGGAAAATAAATAAAAAAAAAAATCAAAACATGCAAGAGATATGTACAATTTCTGTAACAATGCTATTTTAAACGATATTTTTTGTGCATTCATTTTTGCCCCTATCATAAAACATGTAGAATTGCCTCCCTTGACAAAATGCGTCAGCGCATGTGATACTTAGTAAGACATGTTATTGGTTTGAAGAAAAAAAAATACTTCTATACTAAAATGTAAGCAGTCTAGAATTTGAATGTAATATTTTGGTAAATACGATCAAATGAGCAGCTTTATATTTTAGGGTATTTAAAAAATTACATTAACAAATAGAAATATTACAACTTGGCTTACATGATTATTTTTCTTACTTTGCATAATCATTAAACAAATTTCTATTCTAAAAAGCAGTAAGCAATTCATGACAACATTCAGGTTACTCATGCTTTTAAGTTAGCGATACTTTTAATCTTAGCTTATTGAGTCTTGTTTTAAAATATACAAACTAGAAGTCATGAAGTAAAACTTTATTCTAACCTTTATTTTGATAACTGTTTTGATGAGGTTATATTTTAGCCAATAGATTCTAGAAACCCACTTATTTAATCCTGATTTTATAGTCTTTATTCAAAAACAAGAGACAGAAAAAGTAGAATGGATTTTTGGAAAGGTAAAATCTAAACATAACAAGCATTCACAAAATTTCTCATACAAGACAAGAAAACTCACTAGAAAGCATAACTTTTTTTCCTTTTTCTTTTTTAAACCATATTTTTGAGAACAAACCAGATTTGAAATATATAACACCTTTAATGATTCCTAGAGAAAAAAACAGTTCATTTTACTGTTTGGAAAAACTTTGCCAACAAAAAGTTGTTTTTCATGCTAGAAACCTTAGAGTCCAGTTTATTTATTCCATCAAAGAATTAAATGTTAAATTCTTACATTTAATATTAAACAATGAAAGATGCATTAATAAGGCAGTAACAAGATTGAACACTTAACTAAAAGAAAGAAAAGAGAATATAAACCATAAACTGATGAAGTGAGGAGGAAAAGAAATAAACAAAGCATTTTTTTACCTGTGCATCAATGACAAAAATCAAGGCACCACAACCACCAAATATTTTCACAGCATCAAAAGTAGCATCAAAGAAATCGATATGGCCTGGCAGATCCCACACTTGGAATTGTACAAAGGAACTGTTTGAAATGTCTACAAAGACATACGAAACAAAAAAAAAGTTTTAATAAACATGTATCCAGTATTTTCAAAATATTTTTAATGTTTACATGCCATATTTATAATCAGATTTTAAAAAGTTTAATTTGGAGTTAAATTCCTAATACATTCTCTTAAAATATTAACATTGTAAAATTATTATAAAAAACAATGAAAATGCTAAAATGAAATCAATGCTCGTTTTTTTTTATTGTTTGTTTCTTTTTCGCTCTTATAAAGTCAGTGTGAAAACTCTTCTTTTAGACTGGGATTTGAACTCTACTGTCTATGGTCCTCAGTGTTGTAGTTATTGGGTTGACAGATGGCATATGTCAAGATGTTATTTCTTAGCTTAAAATAAATTAACATTTTAATAAGAAACTGATTGACAAAAAGGCTTGACACTGGAGATGGGCTCACCTTTTCATCATTCTTATAGATAATATCTGCATGTGGTCAACAAACTGATTCATCTGAATTTTTCTCTTAAATTCATTACTTGATGCCATCCACGAAATTACAAAATTTATTAATTATTCAAAACTATATAAAGTGCTTCATCTGAATAAGAGCAGAAATTATTAAAACAGAAGTTGGAAAGAGAAGATACAAAAGATGATAAAAAAAAAAAAAAAAAAATAAAAAAAAAAACGTTGGGTATATAAAAATTTGTGATAACAGATTGCAGAAGAGAAAACAGCTTTATGAACAGTGGCTGTAAAATACCCACTGCCCAACAAATCTGACCAAACTTAAATACTTTGTGGTGGGGATGATATTCCAAGTTGGGCTGATAAATTTTTAGGACTTAATTATATCAATAACAAATTGAAAGCTCATTGTGGTGCTTTCTTTTTTTATTTGCTAATAATGCACAAAAGTCAAATATTAGAAATGATAAATTGGAAGGTTGCATCAAAATAGTGTTATGCATTTTTAACAGGATTTGTATTTATTTACATAGTCTATGAATTCTAATATGTATATACAATAAAGAAACTAGCTAAAAGAAAATCTAAATTTTAAAATGGTTCAATTTAGCACAAAAATCACTCCAGCTAAATTTGCAATGTATAAAAGTGACTGTGTGAATTGGATCTAAATTAAAAACCAAGGATAATTTATTAAAATATTTCAGTCATTAAAGTGAATTTATCACATGATAAACAAAAACATCAATAACACTATTTTATAAACATACTCCTTTATTCCAGCATTAATATGTATAAAATTGAACACACTACCAATTTAAATGGCAAAATATACTTTCCATATAGACGTAGCCATTTTTGTTAAAAGTATAAATCAGCCCTGATGCACTCACTGCACAAAGAAAAAATTATTCAAAAACAAAGCACTCACCATCTTTAACTATTTTATTGGTACTCTCAAGAAATAAGGTTTCATTGGGAGACACTTTATGGAATACAACTTTTTGTATTGAAGACTTCCCACTCCTGAAACGGAACCAAAGAAAAAGAACAGAGAGTCAATCAAAAAGAAACAATTTTACAAAGATTTGAAGTAAATTCCTCAGGTATTAGGGAAATTCAAAGCAGAGAAAGATTGGTTACCTTCGTAGACCCATCAGCAGGATGCGAGGCTTTTCATCAGAGCTGGAACCCACAGCTTCATTTTCCTGGTCAACAGTGCCATATCCAAAGTCCTGGAATGAGCCAACCATAAAATCTCCTCCAGCCTCATCTTCATAGGACTAGAAAGAGAAAAACAATAACAATTTCACAAAGTAAACAACCAAAATAAAAATATTTGTTCACCAAAATAAAGTACTTCTTACCCATCTCAAATAGAATTGTTTTTATGCAAAAGAAAATGTAAGGTATCTGTCATGGCAAACTTTGAACATCTACTTAATAGGGTCATTTTAAAATTGGGCCAATAGAGTCACATCTTTAACTTAAGGATGATGGAACAGAGAATTATCATGCAGAAAATAAAAGTTTCTTTAAAGAGATATTGGCAGAAAGGGACGTAAATGATATGGTGTAACAAAGAGATAATAGAAAATTATTGCTTATTCACCGTTTCTCACTTGGTGGTTTTAGCGATTGAAGGAATATTATTCTTACAAAATTTTTTTTTGTATTAAAAAGAAGTATTATTATTATAATAATAATAATAATAATAATTATTATTTCCGTTTCTAACCAAATCCTGTGCAAGAAAAAAAAAACAAAAAAAAACTTATCCAATAATTTTATAATTTTTTAGTTTATATTTCATACCAAATTGCTTTGGACTATCACTGAATGAAATTCAAATTCACTTTGATTAGTCGGAAAGAAATCATTTTTCAAAATCTACAATTTAAAACAATAGATCAGTTTTTCTAAAACATTAGCTATGCTAATTTTTCATTGTATGACTTGATGAATTTTCTAGTTATTTTCATAACTTCTTCAAGCTGAAAATTTGAGATTCATCATAAAACTGGAATTTTTAATTTGTGCCTAATGATTGCTATGTGCTTAAAATGGTGAGGAACAAATGTATATTAATTTTTAGTGACTATAGACCAAGTGAGATTAAACATATGCATGTGAGAGGAACACTCTTAAAGTAATAGCTCTTGATTATTTCTTATAAAAGAGGACTACAGATACAGTGAGTACAAAAACCCTGATGGATAGAGCAAGTTTCACTTTTTACCAGTCACAATGTTTATGCATTTTCATCAGCAATGAGAAAAAAAAAATTCTTTTAAAGAAAGCATAATGCATTCATAAAGATTTTTCATCCACAGAAGCAACACACATTTTCACACACATCACTTTCGCCACTGTTGAAATATATTAACTGCCTGTGTTCATATACACTATTTGGTCTCTGTAAATGAATGTCAATGGTGCAATTTTTTTTGATGGATAGAGAAAATTCAGTGATACACACCAGTTTCATATGCACAGATATAAGATGTCATTTTGCCAGCTGCCACAAGGCAAAATAAAAACTACAGATTGGTATTAAGGCCAGACCAGCAACATCCACCCATGAGATGCCACTGACCAACATAAAATCAAAATAACAAGTATTACTTTTGAAAAAAAAAAAAAACATTTTCTAATGTGTTATGAGCCCAAAAATATGTTCAAGTGTATTCATCCAACTACTCCCACAATGCATTAGAAATATTACCATAATTGATACAAGAAAGATTGGCCAGTTAAGTTAAACGATAAAACCTTTTGTGACAAGAACATTAGGTTATCATAAATCATATTAGAAATAATAGAATGGCATATCAATGCAAGCAGAAGGGTAATTCTGTTTTGAGTTAGAGGTTTATGGGCACTCAGAGGGGGAATTTAGACTATTAATATTATTACCAAGCAACTGTAAAAACAGGCCTTTTAAAACACACACACACAAAACAATACTGTGTGGAGATATGAAGGCAAAACATACTTTTCTAAAAAATAAGATGGTATTTTCAATAGTCAGTCATTGTTGGTACCCACTCTCATCAGGATCATCATCCTCTATCCATATTCCTTTTCTCCCCTCCGGTGGCAGTGACAGAGATGGCTGTGAAGGCCCAGCCTACTCCTGAAGAGTCATGAGCAGGAGTCACAAGAGTGTGGGTGGTGGACAGGCCCTCCTGACAACACGTCACAGATCCTCTTCATGTTGACAGTAGGACTTTAAAGTCTCTGTCCACCCTCAAATAGTCCTACACCAGGAAAGCCAATTTGCAGCAACAGTTTCTCAGGCCTCGGGGATGTTTTCAACTGATCCTTGAAGCATTGTTTTGGGCCTCTTTTAAGTTCTCCAAGCAGGATGATATGTGGGACGCATTCTGGACATGTAGACCCAATAGAGCAACAAATCAGAGTTTTTCAACATGTTACAAGACTTGTCAATATTACAAATTAAGTCATGACAAAATTACAAAGAAATTTAACTGACCAATTATTTGGTTATATTTGTACAACATCTATTTTTTATACTGAATCTAACTGATATATTTAACAAAGCATTTCTCTCATTAAAAAAAAAATCTTTCTATTTAGACAATCTTAAGTAGATCAAAGCTAGATATGTATTGATGAAAAACCTTTAAAAAGTTCTACTTTCAGGAATTTCATTATCAGTCATATCCAACCAACACAAACTTTTCTACAGAGATCAATTTTTAACTGGTAATTGTCAATTATATTTTGGACACTTTTCTGCTATAAATGTCAGCTGGTAAGAAAGTTGGTTCACTATGTTGTGCAAGAATTTTTCTCTCCAGAATCTATCCTACATATCTATAAGTCTACCATTTGTCTATGCTTAGAATATTGCTGCCTCAAGTGCTCCAGTGTCCCTGTTATTTACCTTGAGCTCCTTGATAAAAATCCAAAGAATCAGCAATATTATCAGTCCTGATCTGGCAGCTAGTCTTCAATCACTTTCCCACCGCTTTAAGGTTGGTCCTCTGTGTCATTTTTATAAATACTTTCATGGTAATTTTTCAGATGAGCACTTTGATATAGTACCTAAACTTTTTGAATTTAAGTGCAGATGTGCATTGTGGTGTAATGGATAGCAGTTCAGAGTTAGAACTTGGAGAGCTTAGTTTGTTAGATTCACTTATGCACAAATGCTCGTCTGCCCCCAGCTATGGGCTGGACAGACTTTTTCTATAGCCTTGGTTGGCAACCAGTCCATCACAGAAAGAAATGGCAACTTACTGCAGGAAAAAATCTGCCTTGTCAGTCATGTATCTTTTGATAAATGATCTCCCAAGCATGTATTACATATGGCACATGACTGATTGAACTAGACTAGCATCGACATCTCATCAATTTACAGTTGAGCTGGCTATAAGTAACTGTATATTCTATGCTAACAATTTCTTTGTGGAACTCCCTTCCAGCTCCATGCTTTCCAGCCAACTTTAATCAGCAAAAATTCAAATGCAATGTCTCACCAGAATCTATCTTACATATTTATAAGTCTACCATTTCGTCCATGCATTGGATATTACTGCCACATCTGGTTTGGTGTTTCAGTGACGTATTTAAAAATTCTTCATAAAATATAAACACGAATCTGCAATGTTATCAGTCTTGACCTAGCATCACAGCTTCAGTCACTTTCCCATAACATGACTTCCCTGTGCCTTTTCTATAATTATTTTCATTGCAATGAATTTGATACCTCAACTTTATGAATTTAAATGTACCACTAGATTGGCAATGAGGCCTCATCAGTTTGAAATGGCTAAATGTAACCATAAATTCTTTGCTAAAAGTTTTTTTTCACTTGCACTCCTCACTTGTAGAACTCTCTTCCAGCTTCTTGCTTTCTAGTAAACTTTGAACTTCAAAAATTTAAATGCAATGTCACTAGTTATCTTCCATTTTTTTAATTCCTGTTATTTTCTCAGTTCCTTTCACTCTCAGTAATTCCTTGCATATTAGTGGCTTTATTGCCTCACTTGGTGATGAAATGATAAACAAAGAAAAAAGAACAAAAGTTGCCCCTTATTTTAATAGCCAAAAACTTAAACCTTTTCATTAGAGTTATATAAATTGATAAGAACTAGTTTGAGGGACTGAGGCCATTGCTGGAGGAAAAGAATGATTCCCACCATTATTGTTAATTTCTCTCTTATTTGGTGTTAGCATATGATATTCTTTGATAAAAAAAAAAACAAAAAAATAAATAAGAGAAAAATGAAGGAAACAATTTTACAATATTTTTTCATTTTTACTTTCTATAACTGGTCCTGTGATTAGTGAAATTACTTAATAAGGTTTTACTTATTTTTATCAGTTTTAATCACCATGAAAAACAAAAATCAAGAACTGTAAAAATAAATCATTTGCATTTCCCCTGATAGAACTTTATAAAAACACAGTTTTATTTCTTATTTAATTTTGACAAGATTAGATTTTGAAAGAATATTGTAATCTTAGAACTGAAACCAACAAATACCAAAAGGTAAACATTTTTATCCTCATAAATTGCAAATACTAATGAGAACAGATTTATTGATCTAAAAAGTTGACAAGGAATCCATGTGACAAAGGCCTTATTAAAGGATGACAAATGCCTTAATGAAGAACAACAAAGATCACATGGTTTAATTTGCTGATTATTTGTGAAAACTTTGAACTCAATTTGTTCATGAAACAATTTTACATTTGAGGTGATGTTTCAACAATTGGATTACAGATAATGAACAAAGTCCATGCTTTGAACAAATTTAATTATGTTTATACCTCCACATACAAACAAAAGTGAATAGCAATGTAAATGGTGAGGAATCCAGCAATAATATTTTAAGCTTTCAAGATAGTTTTAAAATGATAAGGTTAATAAGACATTACAAACAGTTCATACAAAATCTGGTTAGGTTATTCTTGTGTCACTCTTTGGAAGATAAAATATTAAAATTATTTAAAGAATCACGAGGAAATGAACAATGTAAGATTTTTAACCTTTGCCTGCTGTTCAATGATATCTACAATATTTGATAACATTATGCATGAAATATATAAAAATTAAGTTTCCTATTTGCGTCAATAATACTAACATTATTTCAGATAAGTACTAAACACTGACTTATTTATGCAGTTTAATATTTTATTTCCAAGTAATTGTAGATATACTCATTATTTCAAATTACTGTTCTCATCTTGGTCAGTATAGATGTTATTATAAACAACACTTCGACCAAGTAACCTGTGGTCATCATCAGGTGTCCATTGTTCAGCTGCAAGGAGATATCTGTTGATTGTGTTATTGTTATTTTTGTCCCTGCAATGCCAGTTATTGTTAATTCCCACTGAATATCAACTACAATGAGAATAGATTAAAATAATACAAGCATATTGAGAATTACTTGTCTCAGAGATGAAATACTAAATTATGAAAAGCGGTACAAACCAAATGTCAAAAACTGTCTGACATTGAATAAAAGGCCCCCAAAAGCCCCACTAATGTCCTTCAGGACAGTGGCATAGTAAATATAGGAATTGGTTATACAGGTCTTACTATAATCATAGTGGTCAAGAATTCAATCCCCAGATAAAGTAGTGAAACACCAGTTCAGAAGAAATGAATAATGGGGACAAATTGAATGTTAAAGTTATCCAAGTAGAAAGGGACGTCATTTTAAATTTTTAAAAATCCTCACTTGAAAAATAATGCTATTTCAACGATTGAAGTTAGCATTTTAGTTTGTTATCAGAAACTATCCCCATGTGATTTATAAAAACCAAAATATAAACAATAAAATACTTTAGTCCTACAGTCCATAATGTAATGCAACTGTTGCTAAAAATGATCAATATTTGTACTCATAAATGTCAAAAGGAAACAAAAAATAAATAAATAAAATAACTATTCTTAAAGGATAAATAAATAATAAATTAATGAAAAAACTTCAATTCACCTGATAATTTTGAATAACAAAAATTAAAAATAAGTTTTTGTTACAATTTTAAATAGTTAACTGATGTCAACATCTGGGTCTAGAAAAACTTAATCAGATCAAGATAAAAAGAAACATTCATATGACTCAAGATATTTTCATAAGAATATAAAAGTTTCACTATATGTCTTGGAAGTTTTACACATAACGTATTAAATGATAAACAAATCATAAGACTTGTAAGTCATAAGATGAAAATAGTAACCACCATTTTAGGTAGAAGAAAAAGCTTCTGATGTGGGTCTGTGGGTGTATATATACATATAAAAAAAAAAAAAAAAAGAAAGATGCAGAGAGAATATCTATTTAATATAGCAGTATTTAATTATCCCTTATAATTGATTGATTTTTTTTTCTTTTATTTGTACAAGAAGCCCGTTATAGCTTAAGAGTCAATAAAATATACTTAGCAGGTTTGAAAATTATGAACTTAAGGGAAAAAAAAAAGATTTTTTTATATTTGTTGTATCATAGCCAAGAAAATTTAGAGGAAAATAAAACAAACATTCAAATCAAAGTTAAATACTCCATTATTTCATTAAAAA
Organism: Acanthosepion esculentum; assembly: GCA_964036315.1. Classification (NCBI taxonomy): domain Eukaryota; kingdom Metazoa; phylum Mollusca; class Cephalopoda; order Sepiida; family Sepiidae; genus Acanthosepion; species Acanthosepion esculentum. The sequence continues at coordinate 131,423,338 of OZ038483.1, read as the reverse complement.
CAAGAAACTCTTTTCTAATAACTATTTTTGTTTTATTTTACATTATTATTAAATACTGGATGCCAATATTATTTTTAACTATACATTTCATATTTATTTCCTTATGTAAAAATTACATTCAATGAGTGCATTCTTTTAAATCTTATACATACCTTAAATTAGAAATACTTTAGAGAGAGTCTTAAAAAAAAAGAAAAAGGGACTTGGAAAATAGCATGCTATATAAATTAATAAATATCCTTATTACTTTAAAATGGTACAGGCAGAAAGAGAGACTTCAACTGACAATTATTCATATTCTAAAGTGTACAAGAAAAGCTTATCATTTAAAAAAAAATTAAAAATATCAATGTTTGAATTAGTCATTTGGTAGAATGCATGTAGTCGGTAAAAGGACTAAGTAGAATTTAAATCTGCATAATACTTATACTGATCCAGCATAAGAAAATACTTGCACAAGTCAGATATTTAAAACTGAGGTATATTTATACTAATTTCAACTTCCTACTGCTTGATCTATGGAAAAGTGTAGTTGATTTGAAGAAGTTCAAAGCAAGACAAACTGTTTGATAATCAAAAACACAGTAAAATCCAAGGTGCAGAAGGAAATGTTGCAATCAAGAATTATATTCAATGTCAAGAAATCCCAGTATACGTCTCTGCGATATTAATGCACTGCGCTATGCAAACTGTCCAATTCATCCTGAAAAAATGTTCTTCGTTTATATCAGTTACATGCTCGTGCATGCAAATCATCAACAGGTTTTTTTATTTCAAGTCTTTGTCTGGCACATACGCCACAATGGAATTGCAAATGGCAACCATGACCACCCCTAGGTCTCAGTTCACTGCAAAAAGCTTAAGAGTTAAGACATGAAATAATTCCAGCTTTAAGCAGCTAATGGTCACACTAAAAATATAAAGATGATTTTTTTTTTAAATAAATAAAGTGTCACAAAGAAATATAGTAAAGTGAAATAGAAAAATTAAACCTGGTTGTAAATATTTGTCATTCAATAAAATTGTTAAATTTATGTGCATGCAAAATTTAACAACTTCTATCAATGGATTAATATTCAAATTAAAGCATAAAGATAATTTTCTAACATTATATTGGTCCTGATCTGGCAGCTCAGTCACTTTCCCACTGCCATCTTTGTGCCTTTTCTATAAATACTTTTATGGTAACTGTTTGGATCAGCTCTTCACTATGGTACCTAGACTAAGAATTTAAGCATAGTACTAGACTGGTGATGAGATTTCATCAATTTACAGTTGAGCTGGCTAGATGTAACTGTAAATTCTATGCTAAGTTTCTTTTCTCACACTTCTCGCTTGTGGAACTCCCTTCCGACTCCACGCTTCCCACCCAACTTTAATCTGCAAAAAATTTAAATGCAATGTCAATCACTATCCTCATGATTAATCTTTCCTCTTCCTGCTCATTATAAATGTTTATGTTCCTAATTCTTCCACACCCTGTAACCTTTTGTGTCTTAGTGGCTTTACTGCCTTGCATGGGAGTGATACAAAAAAAAAAAAAAAAAAACATCAAAGAGCACAAAACATTGCATCTCTTTATAAAATTTGTTGTCTCAATATAGCAGTAAAGAATACTGATAGAGACAAAATAATTATGAAAATAACTGTCATCTCGGTTGATGGAATAAACCGATGAGAAATTCTGCAAAAAGAAAAATTGCTACCTTGCTGATGCGTTTATAATTGGATAAACTATTAGCATATGATTTCTAAGAACCCACAAGATAGTGACAACAGACTGAACTGTGATAAAATATGTTGACCAGCCAAAATGAAAAGATAAAATACATAATCTGTTGAAATTTTCAAAAAGACAGTGTGAATAAACAGCATTTTGACAACGAAAGGAGTTTATCTTCATATCTCTCAGAAGATATTAAAATGTCATCAGCAACAGGTTTTTAAAATATGAAAGTTGTTTTAATTAACATTGCAAACATGAAATTAATTACATCATTATATTTTTAAATTTTCATAAATAAATTTGAATACATTGAAGTAGTTGCCAAAATAATTCCCTTCAATATTTATAAGACTAAGTGAATAATATTAATTTATAAAATAAAGTTTAAAGTCAGTTGATTAGATATCTCTATCTAAATCATTAAAGTTTAAATGAAATTTCAGTTTTAGAGTATATGTCAAAATTGAAAAAAGAAAAATATCAAGTTTATCAATTATTTTAAATGAAACATTAAGATGCAAATTTAATGTAAAAAATAATTTTTTTAAAAAATTGTTACTAAATGAAAAAAAAAAAAAAAAATAGCTCAGACATCACCCAAGTAAATTATTCTGCGTCCTTTAAAATATCATTGTAAAAGGGGGTTAAAAATTATTGAAAGACTCATACTGAGAATTGATATAATTACACTATGGCTTATTTGGACTAACAGTTATTTTGCTTCATCTGGTAATTTTTGTTTTGTTACAATTCTCATTGCCACGACTTTGGCTCAAATTGGTTTGACAGTGAATTTATTTGAATTTTCTTAATATGATTCACATAAATTCAGATTAAAATGATTTCCATTAGTTGCAATTGTAAAATGAATTCCAAGTGGCTTTTTTTAAGAATTTATTAATAAAACTTGAGCAGCTTCATAGCAGTTCACATAATGAGCCAGTTATTTCTACAAACAGCATAATCACTGATCAAAAATAATTTCCTTTCTAGTTTTAATAAAATCCTGTTTGTTGAATAAGAGAAAAGAGTAAGAGTTTAGTAATAACAATGGCATTAAAATTACTGGTAAAACCCAATAAAGTAGTTTTGCATAATATGTCATATGTGCAAAATAAAAACAAATTCTAATTCAGACTAACATGATAATCAACATCTTGGTCTTTTTTATGGTGATATTTTAAAAACTTAAATTATTTAGAATCTAGCTCTTTTTATAATTTTACTGACAAGAAAATCTTTTAATGTACTTGAATTGCCTAGAGATGAATATATACCAAGCTGTGGGAAAGATTTTCAGAAAACACTTTTCTTTTTAACTATTTAAACCACTAAGAGGGAAAAAATGGTAAATTATCAAAGATTTTCTAGCTTTTAAAACAATTCATTATTGAATGAAAACTGGAAGTCAATTTTCAAAATCATTTTTTAACTTTAAACCACTACTCAAATTTCTCACAAGTTCAGTATAAAATTTATTCTATGATTTGTCCATAATCTAAGTCTCTTGAACTTGAAGAGGTATACTGCAATTATTAATGACAAGATTGTATACAAGTGATTTGATTCGGATAGTTTAATTCTATGTCTGATTTTACCAACAAGATCCATGATGGCATGAGAATGGATTGACTGAATCATTAGGTTAGCAAAAAAAGACGATAAGTTTGGCTATCATCCAGTTCATCCCTTTCCTGTTTAGGATTGGATTTCTAGTTCCTTCTAAAGTTTACTTCAATTCTATACTTCTAACATCTCCGCCTGAACTCTGAAATTTTATTCACTAATTAAATCTTGACCTCTTCTTGTGTAGAATTAGCCATCCATCTTCCCTGTTATCTTTCCCTTTCTTACATTAATACAACTCTACGCAGTAACCCTCTACCTTGAGTGGCCCTTGTAGTGAATGAACATTAGTTTAAAAAAAAAAAAAAAAAAAAAAAAAATATATATATATATACCATATACATACACATACATACATCTGGCTTTGTAATGTTTAAAAGGTGCCACTATGTTTTTATTCATATCTAAGAGATACAGCCTTTGTATTTTACATCAGAATTGCATCATTTTAAATAAAAATATTCTACCCACTTAAAAGATTATCTGAATTCAAACAGAAGATAGAATCTGGAAGAAAAAACAAGACAATTTTTTTTTTCACCCCAAGCAAGGTGATAATGCCACCAAGACTAGGGGTTACTGAGAGTGGAAGAGAAGGAGACTTTAGTGAAGAAAAAAGTTAATAAAAAGAACAGGTTTCAGGAAGACAGAAGATGGCAATTGTCGTTGCATTTAAATTTTTAAAAGATTGTAGGACTTACAAGACATAGCAAAAGAGAAATAACCATTTTCTACAGTTCCATAAAAATCAGAATATCTTCTTAAATGAAGGATCTATGACATTGTGATTCCTGATTGTAGATCTGAAGTCGATCAAAGTACATCATGTCTCACAATGATATGCTGCAATCCAACAAAAAAGTGAATTAATATCACAAAACCTTAGACAAAAAGTTGGGTTGGGTTCAATAACTAAACTAGTTAAACAAAAAAAACAAAACAGTAGAAAACATTTTCAAAGACAACAAAATGCATTTCTTACTTGCAAAGTGATAGTATCAGTCTTCTGGGATTTGAAATGATAGTTTTAATCAATGGCAAGAGAAATTATGCAAAACTGTTGACAAAATAGACAGCAATGTAAGATGATAGTTCTCCCATCAAGATAATAATGCACTTGCTCACATGCAAATGGTAGCCATGGATACATTGCATGACTAAACTCACCAACCACCAGCTTTATACATCTAATTGAGAAGAGCTTAATCTATTTACTCACATCAGCAAATATGTTAGTGCAAAAGATAATAAAAAGTGATTCTTAGTTTAATATTTTTATAATACAATCATATTCAACTTTATGGGTCCTGAAATTAAATAAAAAATAACAAGTGGTAGTAATTTAGAATTATTTCTAGAATACTGTGAATGAGTATGATTCACAATGAAAAAAATAATGAAAATCAGGCTTTCTGAAGCGATTTAAACTGACATACAAGCCAAAATTTAATATTATACTGGGTACAGCAGAAATATTTCACACATAATGGTAAGTGGCAATGGTGTCTTCATCTAGCTAATGTCTTACCATTATATAGGAGGTATTTCAGCCACACCCAGTATGTGTGTATATATATATATACATATATATATACATATACATATATATATACATATATATATACATATATATATACATATATATATACATATATATATACATATATATATACATATATATATACATACACACACACACACACACACACACACTTCAGGAAAAGAAAAACTTATTTTTCGCAGTTTTATCAATTATGATAACACTTTACAATAGCACCATATTTTCTTGGCAGATGGCATTACACTGGCGGCCCTTAGATGAGAAATTGAAAATGCACGTGTAGCAATTCCACTGGACACTTTGCCCAGTGTTGCCCCAGCAGTAGCTCACCATATTAATAAATGTCGAAGCTAAAAGCCACCATTTTGAGCATCTCTTGTGATTGTCAAGTCTGAAGGTAACTTGTATTAATTTTGCAATGTTTGAACAAATTTAATATTACAATATACATACAAGTTTTTCCTTTCCTGTATATATTTCTTAACAAAGAATATAGGTTGCTCTTTAACCAAACTTGTATAAATGAAAAACTGCTCCTCAAATATACCATATACATACATACATATGTGGCTTTGTAATGTTTAAAAGGTGTCACTATGTTTTTATACATATCTAAGAGATACAGCCTTTGTATTTTACATCAGAATTGCATCATTTATATGCTGGTCATCTCAGTAGCTTTTTCTAAAAAATTTAAAACAATGCAATATCTTTGAAGTTTTAATTCAAGAAAAGACCATAAATTGGAAAAAAAATGACTTGAGCATATTTAAAGGAGATTTTAGACTGTTTTTAATCCAATATTTTGTCATGGTAACTTTTATCATTTAAAATTACATTGATTATACAAAGACTGATATCTGCTTTTAGACACATTTAAACTGATTAAAAAATTCCCAAAAAGAAAATTGCCATTATAAAAATAGAATTCAACAAAATAGACAGTTTTAAAGATTACTGAAATTGATTATGAACAATTTTTATTTACCTAAAATATATCAAAAATACATTTGTTTACAATAAGTGTGGGTTGACTGTCAACTCAGTTCTAAGGTCAAGTGAGTCTCAAGTTACTTACTATTAACAGAAGCCTGCTTATGACTACAAGCCTCTCATAGAACAGCAGAAGTATAGATGACCAAACATTACCACCACCCGCAAATGCAAAAGTATATTTCTATCATAAAAGCACTGTCACTGACAAAATTGACACACATGATTTTATTCACAAGGAATGTTTACTTGCAAGAAAACATGAATGCACAGCCAAAGAAAGAAATTAGCCAAATTCTTTTCTTTTTTAACTCACAACTAAATAATTTTGTAGAATGAGATATCCTTAACCCATTCAGAAAATAATACATATATAATTAACAAGTTTTAACCAATTTCAAAATTATTTAGATGTAAAAGAAAATAATATCCAGTCATATTCATTACTTATATTGTTTACAAATAGATTTTAAGATATCACTGACATCAGTGGAAATACACTAGTTTGTTTTCTACATAACACAAGAGATCCAATTTCTAAAACATGGCAAATATGTCACAGTACATTTGTATAATTGGTTTTATCTTTTGACAATTTTTACATCAACAAACTTGTTTTGTATATTAAAAAAATATTTCTACAGCCCTTCTATGGTAAAAAAAAATCTTTCAGGTTAAATATTCACTAACAATTTTTTTTAAAGAAATTGTTTTTAAGGAATATCAAACAATTCAAAGAGACACAGCAAGCAGATTATCCAATGCATTTAACTTTAGTTTTTATATCTTGTTCTATAAACATCATAAAGCCATAAAAATAGAAATCTTAAAACATTAAAGTTTAAATGTCGTCATTTTAACAAGCCCAATTTTTCACTACCTTCTTAAAAACTCTCAAAGAAAATTGCAAGCAAGAAAATCAATTTTGTTTTAAAATACTAACATAATAAATTATACAGGGTGCGATGAAGAAATTGTCGCCGTTTTATTTTTTTAAAATAACGTATATGCGTCGTTTGTTTTTGATTTTGTTGATTGCACAGTATAGTAGGGTCAGTTGGGCACTGTCTGTGAGAAAAATAGCACCAGGATGCAATTTACTCTGCCAGAAATTTGGAAACTGTATGCTGTACTGCTTGGCATTCGTGCCAGAAGTTCCAATACAAACATTTCAGAGTATTTGGGTGTCAATCTAAGGACAGTGCAGAGGATTTGGAAAGAGTTGGAGAAGTCTAATGGTGATTACAAAGGTGTTTGGAGTGATCACTAGTGATGGTGATGTTATGCCTTCATTCATCTTCCCACAGGGCCTCAATACGGGGCCTACATCAAGTGCCTTGAGGAGGTAGTGCTGCTCTGGGTCAAGGGGGTGGCTGCTGGAAGACCCTATGCCTAGCAACAGGACTCTGCATCATGCCACACATACCAGGAGAACCCAGTCATGACTGGGAAACAATTTCTGTAATCACATTATCCCTTACATTTGGCCACCTAACTCCCCAGTGTACAACCCCCTTGATTATCATGTATGGGACGCAGTTGAGCGAGAGACCAACAAAACTCCTTGTAACATCAAAGATGAACTGAAGGCAAGAATTATGACAGCATTAATAACTTAAACAAGGAGACCATCCAGAAGCGTTTGCAGGAGATTCTGAAGTAGTCTGGAGGCCGTGGTTGAATCCAATGGTGATTTTATTGAATAAATTTACTCTTTAGTATTTCAAGATATTTTTGTGTAATTTTGGTAAATATATATGGTCAGTATTATTTTCATTTCAGTGTAATTTAGACGACAATTTATCAATCGCACCCTGTATAATAGTATCTCATCACTGCTAATGTTCTAATGAATAAAGAAAATTTCCACAAGTTTTGATGTATGCAACCAAATTGTCTTTTTCATTTAGATTACATTATAAACTTGGGCTTTTATCCTTGATAAAATAAGCCTTTATATTTCTATTTGTTAAGGGGTCCACAACATGTGTTGATATTTACAACTTGTCCCTTTTTATAAGAACAAAAATTAATATTCAAGAACCATTTTATTTCTAAAGTAATAATTTTTTATAAGCTTGTATGTGACAATATAAATTTCAATATACTATTTTCACTGACTACACAGACATGACAAATGTACATTGATATTTTTATCTTCAGAGAGGACACTTTATTTAACAATATTTTATGTAAATTAAAATTGAATAGTCATGTAATTAACTGAGATCAAAGTTTTACTATTAAATTTATCAGATCTGCTATTTTCTCTTCTACAGCCTGTTTGTATTCAAAACAATACATTTTTTCTTTTTTTAGTCTTCTGTAATCCAAAGTAAACATTTAGTAGAATTTATGCCTGCAGACCAACAAAAGCTTCTTGGATCTGTCATTCTTTTATTTGCTGACATGAAAAGGGTGATACTTTTTGTACAAATGTCAGTGAATACTTACAAGTCCTTATAGAATAGCTATGTAATTTTTAAAATTTTTTTAAAAATCCTATATACTCCACAAGCTTTGAACAGCTCACCCACACCATAACTACAAATTCTGCATCTTTCATAGCAGACTGCAAGAGGTTCCTAAGGAATTTCCACACCTATATTCACCCCTGTATGAAAAGGGTGTGAAAGACCAATGTGAAAAGATCTCACCATCTCAATTGCCAACTGCTTACTTTGTTAAATATGGACTGGTTTAAAAAAATATTTTTAAAAAGAAGCTTCCCCCCTCCTCCAACTAATTTGGTTACATTTATAACTCGTGTAATAGAAATACTTTACAACTATTCTTGGATTAATTTGGACACACATCACCTATCTACTGCTTTGCAATAGAGACCTTCCTGATGGTCCAATGCAGTAACTATTTTCACTTCTTTAGTTGGTTTACAGTTGCAAATGGAATTTCCAATTTTAAAGCAATTTCACTTTTTCAGATTGATCAATTACAGACATGCTTTTGAAATTTAACATTTACCATCCAAGCCATTATTTAGATAAGTACTTCCTTGTATAGAGAAGCCACAGAGCCAAGCTTTCTAAACAAAAAAATCATCTCCTAAAATTAAAACCAATACATTCCAGGGTATAAACTCGAAAATAAACAAATCGTGGTGTATCTTTAAAAATTGAATGACTGGACTAAATAATAAACCTTTAGCCAGCTTCTCAATAATGGAAAATTTACAGTACACAAAAAACATTTTTCTATGGAGGCAAAAATATTAACTGAAGTGCCCTATTTCTAGTGTAAACTGAATAAATTTAAGATGAATTAAAATCTTTTCTGGCAATTGTCAGAAATATTATTGATCAGAGAACAACAAAAATCAAAACAAAATCAAAGCACTTTAGAGTTCATACACCAATTTTGAAAGTTTATATAAGGAAATATAATGGAACAGTTAATTCATGTGTAATTAGTAATAATACTTAGTAATAGTAACTTTTAAAAAAAGGCTATGGATTTTTAACCTTTTGCAAAGTTCATTATGTCATAATTTTTCCAGAAATTACATTTTTTTTGTATATTTACGACCAAGAGGATATTAAAGGGAATTTCAAGAGATGATGAATATCAATGTTTTTACTTTTTATCAACCAGATTTAGTTAAAAAAAAGAAAAAAGGCATTTGCATTATAAACAGCAGATGAGTAAGTAATAAATAATAATGATCCTACAATGGTAAATAAAGTGTAGGGGGATGCTAAAGAAAGAAAAAGCGATATTATTGCGTTTAAAAATTAGAGAGGGATAAGATTTTTGTAAAAGACTTAAAAAAAAAAAAAAAACTAAAAAACTCAATTAAGGAAAATATTGTCATTAATAATAAAAAAAATCATAACGATATCTTTCTTTGCTTGTGGAAAAAGGAAGACGGTTTTAAAAACCACATGATGCTTAGTCACTAAAGTTTTAGTGTACTGTAACTCCTTATAAAATGAAAAAAATGAAGAAAAAAATGTGTTGCCTAGAGAATTTCAAAGTTCTCTTGAAAATCTTTTTAAATTTGTCATTTTATTTTCTAGAATTTTTGTTTTTAGTGAAGAAAACCTTTTTTTTTTTTTTTTTTTTTTTTTTTTTTAGACCGAAGCAATCATTAGCTATGAAAATAATTAGTTCGTTGAAGAAAATGTCAAAGAGAAAACTATACACTAAAAATGCTGTAAAATACAATGAAAATATAAGATTGAGTACATAATTTTATTTTAAAACCAAACAAAAATTCTTCATGCTGTTAGGTGGATGTAAAGTGAGGGATCATTTTCCCTGATGACTAAAAAAAAATGTTCAAAAGATAGACAACGAAAAGATTTTTGAAAAAAATTATGAAATCTTAGACGGTAATCTATGAATGGCAATTTTACATTCTTTAAGCGAAGAAATAGATTGTTATTGTTTAAATTAAATGGCATTGCTAGAAAAATGATTTTTAAATAGTAAGTAAAAGTACTGAAGGAAGTATTATTATTTCCAAGCCTTAGCTACGCATATATTGTTACCCACACGCGACTACTAGAACATTGAAGAAAATATTCAGATAACAACTCTTTTTTTTTTTAAACATATACTAATTATTTACTACTAATAAATTCCTCGTTTTTACAAATATTTTATGTAACAGTTGATCATCTTTTTTAGTCTTTGTAGTCACTTGGTCGTTACAAATGTTGTGTTCTAAAATCTAAAGCCGAAAGGAATTTTTTTTTAATAAAGTGCACATGTCTCTTCTTACTAGTATTATAGAAGAACAAATAAAATTAATGAATGTAAGTTTGTAACAGAGATGTTTTTTTTTTTTAATTTGGGCATAACAGGAAATCTGTCATCCGTTGACAAAAACGGATGTGAGATTATATTGGAAGCAAAAATATTATAGAAAATACATTTCGGCGTGTTTCTACAGCAATGAAAACAAAATACATAAATAAACCTGAATTTTAGTATCAATAACGGAATTTGACAGTAAGATAAACTAAGAAGAAGCTGAAGCATGTGTTAGTTAATCTGTCATTTTACAAATTAATTTTCATAATGTTATTCTTATGATCAATACAAGGAGTTCCTATTTACACAGTAACTGAAGCAAATAAAAGAATTATACATTTTCCAGAAAAATATAAAGCTTTTTTTTTCTTAAATGTATCTATATTATTATGATAGATGGACTCATTAAAATGATGATTTTTTTTTTTATAAATGACTCAAAAGAGGCAGGTCTCTTTCGCAAACATTAGAAGTGGTGATGAACATGACTACATAACTTTTTTCTTTCTTGAATGAAGGTAACACCACGAATGGAAATAATCAAAATAGACATAATAATACAAAAACAGATGAGAGAAGACAATATGCCATAATAATTATTATTTAAAACAACAAAAGTAAAACTAAGACAAGGGCTAGAGCTTCCTGATGTGAAGTGTATGCGGACATCACCCCTCGTGTAGCAGAGGAAGACAAATCGAAAAATGCTTTTCTCATTTATTTTTTTTTTTTTTTTTTTTAAGGAAATAAAAAATTAAAGAATTAAAAACATTATTCCAGTTTCAATGACACCGGGGAAAGTCAGCCATCGGAAGAAAAAAAAATTAATGTTTCTTGCTGACGATGGTCGACTTTAAAAAAATAAAAACTTTAAAAAATAAAAACGAAAAAAAAAATCGAAAATACCATTCTTAAAAAATAAAATAAAATAAACAAAATAGGAAGGGAAAAAAAAAAGAGTAAAAAGTTGGATTGGAGGAAAACTTTCCGACTTGTCTTCTTCTGTCCACACAAGTCCCGTGACTACTGCGGTCTTCGGTGTCTCTTGGACACATTCCCCGCAACCTCACCAGAAGACGCCATTAGAAATACGTCGATCAATTACCTTAACCTTTATGGCACTCATTTTCTGCTAATCATGTCTCTGCTACACTGAATAGACCAGGAACAACGTAGTGAAATGCGTGTGTTGAGAAAGGACCTTTCTAACACAAACAACACTACCTACCATTTTGTCGAGTCATGTGATCAGTGACGGCTGCATGCAAATGACGAAATGCCGAGATGAATAACCGGAGTGGAAGTCACTACGAAATTTTACCCGGCTATTTGCTTCAAAAATTGATTCTTCCCCCCCCCCCACTTGATTTATTTGTTTATTTTTCTGGGAAAATTCTTAAATAAATTTTATATCCATTAAACACATTTTTCTTCTCAATTTAAATTTTTAAAAATTTCCTGAGAAGAATTAATGACAATAATTTAATTTTTGTACTGAACGCAAACATTTTTTTTTTTTTTAATCATTTAGCACACACTCACTCACTTCTGATGATTTGCATGTTTAATAATATTAACTTCTTGAAAAATAATAGCTATGCATTATCTTTTGAGTCTAAATTATTTGTTTCTTAAATAGTACCTCTCCAAAAGCAAAAAAAATTGCATATTGCAATAATATAGCAGTGTGATTTAACCTTTTCTAAATATTAGTTTGTATATTTAATGTTGCAACCACAAAGTCAAGAAAAAATAGTTTTGGGCCAGTGGGTCACCTACTAATATTTGGTGACAATAACTGTCAAATAATTTTCTTTTAGACAATGTATTCCATTATAAAATTATGATGTTAGGGATTAATAAGGACTATTCCATTTTGGGGATAATGGGCTTTAATCACTTATTGCTAGCAAGCTATAATTAATACCAGATTTTTAGAAACCTAATACAGGATTTTTTTTTAAGAAACCTGAAATTAATTTTATTTCAATTTTTATAATTAATATTCTACGTTTGGCATTAATAGGCTAATTAAAAGCAACTGCTTCAAAATTATAACATTTTTATTCAACAATAATATCACATTTATATAATTCATTTTTTGTCAGTTTTATACATTACAGTTTATGTGCATGCACAGTAGAAAAATAATATTATCGTACTAAAATAAAATTTTATATGTCTTAATAAAAAATTAAAAAGAGTAATATATATAGTTCATATAGTATAAAGGTTATCTGTGGTGAACATAGAACTGATGGGTCAAATTCAAGTTCAAGCCTAGTTTATAGTGGCATGGGGCTTTGGGGTTAAAGTGAACAGTTGATTGATTTACTCACACCAAGAAGATAAATGAAGGATGATAATAACAAGGAACTTCACAGGTAATTTTAACAAAATATGATAAGGGATTTATTCTTGAATTTACATACTTGAAGTAGTGTCAGTAGCTCATTTCAGGAAAATAAATCAGAATTCTTAAATTCTGTAGTTTTACCGAATTGTCATGAAGAGGAAATGTTCATACAACACATTAAATGATCTGACACAAAATAATATTAAAAAGTGTTATAGACAAAGGTAAGAGAGTTTGTTGCTCACCGAAGGGATATATGGTTTGCATGGGTTCAAAAGTAGACAAAGAGAGATAGTTTGAAATACTTAGTTTTCTTGTATTGTTGAGAGAAAATTCTTTGAAGTGTGGTGTGCTGTTTAGAGGCCAATAATATAATTGGCAAGTGATTTTACGCTGATGTATACTTCAATGCTGATCATGAGGTACTGAAATTAAACCTTTCACATGACTTCAGATACTTTTCTGATTAATTTAATTTTTCTCCTCATTTTATATTAAGAATTTTGCATCTGCTCACTACTTTCTTTCCTCCTTCTTCTTGGATTAACAGTTGATTTTTGTGAAGGCAAGATTTTCATAGGTCCAAAAACAATTTCACATAGGCTAGTGAATTTTTTTTCTTCTTCTTCATTGAAAGGTTTAAGCATGGTTGTAGTATGTCTGTTTTCTTTTTTTGGTTCAAAAGTTATGGTAAGTAAGTATAAGCTTTGTACTAATGGTTGAGCAAAAGTCAACCTTGCACAGAGTTGAAACAACCAAAGAAATGTTTGTATTTACTTTATCATTAGAAGATTTAAACATGGTTATGGTATGTCTGTTTTCTTTTCTTTTTTTGTTCAGAAGTTAGGGTAAGTTATAGTGGTTAAGCTCAAGTCAGCCTTGTGCTGAGTTGGAACAACCAAAGAAAAATTCAATTTGCTTATAGGTGGGCATTTTAGTAGACACATGCGAATGTCATGTGTTAGAGAGTGGAAAAAGAGAGTTCAGTTGTCAGTGGACTGGGGAAACTAACATTCTCCAATGGAAACATAATTACCACGTGGTGATACATCTTGGAACAAGGGAGAGAAAGAGAGTTAGAAAGCAAATGTTTGCCCTTCTATAGACTTAAACAGCACCACCTAACAATGTCTCATGAAGTAAAATGGTGTGATCCTATTTCCAGTTCTTTTACTATTCACTTGTACACATTTTTCATTTTTTTTTTATTATTCATTATTATCATTTTATTTATTGACTTTATTTCATTTTCCTGCAATACAACCTTGCTGCAGTTCCAAATTCCCTGAAGGATACACAGATTGATAGATACCTGAAGAAGTCTGCAGGGCACAAAAGCTAAAATGTTGTGATATAAACAACAAAGAAAAAGATATTAGTTTAAATGCAAATAATGTAAATAAGTATATATGTTGAGTCTTGACTCATTGTTGAATCTCGCCTATTGCATGGAATAATAATGCAACACAAAATGTACTTAGAACAAGAATGTATTATAACAAGAATGTGTACACAATAAGTACATATAGTATTTCTGTATATTTCTGGGAAGACGTTCCTGGAGAATGTGTTGACTAGTCGCAGTCGATCAGAGTCTCTAGTTGGATCTCGTGATTCTTCTCCCTCGTCTTCTGGTACCAACCACTATTTATATAGTTGGTAGTCACCTATGCAGATTAGGTGGATCCTACCACAACAATATATCCTATCTGATCTGAGATACAAAAAAATTATTATTATTTATTGATTTATTTGGAGTGATATCCTCATCTTTGTTCTTATAGTCACAACATTACAGTCATTCTACTCTCCAGCCATCTTCAGGTGCCTATTTCTTTCCAGCCTTGACAGTGTTCAGAAGCATTTAAACAACCTTGTAAGTGATTAATTACCTTCCACCCTACAACCACTTTCGCACAGATGAAACATTGCAGGACTCTCTCTGCCCTATCACTATTTCCATGGAACATTTTCTGAAAGGCTACATTCCATAGTTCCACCAATTCAAACCTTTACAGCTCAGACATGGCATTTCCTTTGTATTCCATTAGTAAGAAGAAAATTCCATTCAGACTGCTTCTTAGCTGCTTTATGGAACAGATTCCCAAGAGAATGCTTTCCCAATCACTATAATCTTAACCGCTTCAAGTTCAGAATCAACCATTATCTGTTCTACATACCCTCATAGTCTAGACTTCTCTCCTCTTATATCCATAAAACAACCTCATTTAGTAACACTCTACCTTGAGTGGCTATTTGACTTTGTATTGGGTGAAATAGTGCAGAAAAATAGCAAACTATATTCAATTGTAACTACTACTTGTAATTTCAATGAAAAATTTGAATGTAAATGTCTGAGTCAAAAAAAATAAATGGACAATTTATTAAAAGGTGTAAACCATATTAACCATGGCCAATACACTGATTTATTTGAACTGATGTCCTCATTTTGGTAGTTATAGTCACAACATTTCAGCCATTTCATTCTGCAGCCTACTTCAGGTCATATTTGGTTAACTTTCTAGAAATTATGAAAGAACAGATATAACTTTTAATTCTTCAAAATTTCACCACTTGACCAAATATAAGAATTCATTGATTTTAAGTTTCAGTACATTTTATAAGAGGATTCAAAAAGAGTTGGATTATATATCCAGTCAACATCATGATGTTTGGAGTGATCACTAGTGATGGCGATGTTATGCTTTCATTCATTTTCCCACAGGGCTTCAGACTCAACATGGAGGCTTACATCAAGTGCCTTGAGGAAGTAGTGTTGCCCTGGGTCAAGAAGGTGGATGCTGGAAGACCCTCTGCTTGGCGACAGGACTTTGCACCATGCCACACAAGTAGGAGCACCCAGTCATCACTGTCAGACAATTTCTGCAACCGCATGACCCCTTAGGCCACCTAACTCCCCAGACTGCAAAACCCTTGATTACTATGTATGGGGAACAGTTGAGTGAGAGACCAACAAAACTCTTTGTAACACCAAAGATGAACTGAAGGTAAGGCAGCATTCACCAACTTAAACAAGGAGACCGTCCAGAAGAGTTGCATGAGATTCCAAAGTCATTTGAATGCCATGGTTGAAGCCAATTGAATAAATTTACTCATTAGTATTTCAAGATATTTTTGTGTAATTTTGGTAAATATATATGTTAAAATGAGATGTCAGTGTTATTTTCATTTTTTGTGCAATTTAGACGACAATTTATCCATCGCACGCTGTACGAGGCCATTCAAGCACTGTCTTTTTTTTTAACTGAGAGCCTTGAATCATTATTATACTGAAACAATATATCTCAAGATTGATCACATTAGATATATTGAAGGCCTTTTAAAAAGGTGCTACACAAACTCTCCAGCTATGGAATCAATGGAAGTGTCTTCTCACTTATCAAGTCTTTTCTAACAGGTAGATCCATAAAGGAAGTTGTTAATGGTCAGCCTTCCAAGAACATAAGATCAATGCAGGCATCTCACAAGGCTCACTGATTGGTTGACCCCTCTTTCTATTTTCATATTAATGATCTGCCAAAGAGGATACTTTAATCTACAAAAATTTAAATGCAATGTTAATCACTATCTATTGTCCTCCTGATTAGTCTTTGCTCTTCCCGATTATTAATGTTTTTGTTCCTAATTCTTCCACACCTGTATCCCCTTGTGTCTTAGTAGCTTTACTACCTTGCATGGGTGATACCGATAAAAAACTGTTCTGATGAGCTTTCCTCTTTCGTACCTAGACTTTATGAATTTAAACACCATACTAGATTGGTGGCAAAGTCTCACCATTTTACAGTTGAAATGGCTAGATGTAACTGTAAATTCTATGTTAACAGTTTCTTCTCTTGCACTTCTCACTTGTGAAACTTTTGGGGTCACTCATATCATGCCAGCAGATATAGCCTTGTGTTCACAGGAATAAAAACATACAAAGAAATAACACTAAAAGCATGTTAAATTGTAAATTCAAATCATGTAATTTTTTTTTTTTTGTTCAGATAATGTTAGATGGTTGTAGTAGGAACATTCATACTTCTTTAACATTATTAGCCAAATCTGCAGCTGATTTTCTTGGGTTTTTATCAACCTTTTCAAAATAACAGAAAATGTGACATCAAAATGCAAAGGTGTATTGGAACAGTGTGCAATGGCGTTGAATGTTGGGTTGTTAATGTAAGTTACCTCATGTTAGAGGGCTTGAAGAATTTGACCCTCACAGGACATACTGAAAGCAAGCAAGATAGAGGGAAATAGCAAGTAACCTGCCTAAAGATTTTCTGTATGGATGACAGAAGAGGGAGTAGAAAAGATAATAAAGTGAAGGACAGTTCTTACCCATATATAGTCATTAATGATCATGTAGAGATCACCCCACCTTTTCTGCCAGAACACCAGCTAGGTGTCATTCTATTCAGGACTATAAAAGTAAAGGTTTTTCTCTCTCTTTCTCTTTTAGCGATAACACGGGCCTCTTGGTAGTAATAATACAGGACACTTCTTTACCAGGCAGAACATTTCAGGCAGATGTCTACCACTTGAACATCATACACATATATACACACACTATGCTAATCACATAAATGATTTTCTTTATTTTTTTGAATCAATCTGTATATATATATTTACATTGTTCAGACTGGTGTCCTCATCCTTATTATCATGTTCACGATGTTTTGGTCATTGTACGCTCCAACCTTCTTCAGTTGATTGGAATTTTGAACCGAACCCTTTATTTCATCCACTGGGGTAGATTGAGGTGAAAAAGTAAGTATCAGAATTTTTTGTCAATGTTTGTCCCTGTGTTGTTTTTGCAAGATTTGTATTGTTGTCGTTGTTTGTGAATTTTTTTTTGTTTTACTGAACTTTTTGTGGTGTGAAGTGGGAGCCCTATCAGTATGGTGGAGTCTCCACAGCCACAAGATACACAGGTGGAGGCAACCTCATCTACTAAATCAGCATAGACCTCCAATAGGCCCAAAAAGGATGCTGCTTATTACAACAGATTGTGAAAAAAATATCAGGATTTCCTTAATGGTAATGAATTACCCACCATCCTGGAAGCTTTAAATACAGTCACTACAAGGACCAGCTTCCTGTTGACAACAGATGTGAAAACTCATAAATTGGCCAGCGTCAGCAGGGAAGCTATAGAAGAGGCTTTAAAAAGTTTGAAGATTAACCCCAAGATTTTAACCAAGTGCTCTAATGCCATGTGGACATCCTGCCGGCAAAGTAGCTAGCCAGGAATATACTCATGACCAAAGCACTTTGGCTACAGATTGAATATATAGCTGCTGGACAAGGATCACTATACACAGGGTGCCCAAGGACATTATGGAGGACCATGTGGAGGCCTTTTTCACTATTTATGAACACGTCAAAGATGTTGCTCGTGTGCTGAGCAAGGCGGTATGCCAACTGACAATTTTATGCTACAAGTGACCCTAGATAGGAAGAAATTCCTTGACATCCCCAATACACTCTAATGCAGAGAAAGAAAGATCTTCATCATAGTGGGGGGCAGAAGACCCTGCTGCTGGTCATGTGGCGCCACTGGGAAATTTGGTGAAAATGTGTCCCAGACAGAACTCGGTGCCACAGCCATATACATCCAAGGAGGCAGTCTGGCAAGATCACCGATGGTCCCAGTGAATAGGGGGAGGTGGTGAAAAAGGAATCTAAGGCTGCTACCTCTCTTCCCTCTCCCCGGCAGGATGTCCCACAGCTGCAGCAACACCAGCAGCAGCAGCAGAGTCAGAATTAGCAATCACAGAAGCAGCAGCAGCCTCGGAAAGAGAATAAAAAGCAGCAGCAGCAGCAACAGCAGCATCAGTAGCTTCCCAAAAAACAACAGCAGCAGTAACAGAAACAAAAGCAGCTACAACAGGAGCAGCAGCAACTAGAGGAGCAGTAGCAACTAGAGGAGCAGCAACAATAATCTGAGGTGTTGCTGCAGCTGGATCTTTATATAGAGGTGGAGGTATCTCCTCCACCTCGATCCTCCTTGGGAATTAATGCGGGCGGTTATTGGGAATAGGTGGTGGGAGAGATTTAAGGATAGTATTAGGTCTTTCACCACTGAATATAGCCAATGACTTGTCCTAGATAAGTCTAAAAAGGTGAAGACTCTCAAGGATAATCTGTCCCAGGAGGAGGCTGGGAGCGGGGATTCCCTAGAGATAGGTGTAGCTAGGCAGGCTCTGGAATGAGCTGATAGCAAGCACTAGCAGGATCAGGTAATTTGACATAAGTTAAGCAAAATGTCTAATAGAGTAGTGAACATGGTTCAAGGAAGAGATTTGTCGAGGTTCTGATTGTTACATTTGGGAGATCGATACCCTGGAGCATTTGCAGTCAGTTGCTGAGATTCTGTTAAGACCCAAGACTACTTGTGCTGTGAAGGGACAAACAATTCAAAGCAACCTGCATCTAATCTGCATGGTCCTAGAGTAAGTAAAAGATAACGATCAAGTCACGCTGATCTATTTGGATCAGTCCGCAGCGTTCAATAGGGTTGACCATCAGTAGCAGATTCAAACCCAACTTCTACAAGTCGATCAGCATCCCATATCTCTTGCCCAGTGCTGGTGAACTGAAAGCAGTCACGTGCCTTTGCTCTGTCTCAGTCAGTTTGTCAGGGTGGTCCTATTTTGGCATTGGAGCCTCTCCTTCATCAGCTAAAGGACAAGGCATGCAGTCCTGCCCTACAGGGAATCACTGTCCCTGGTGGTGTTCAAGCCAGAGTTTCCATGTACACTGATGACATATCCATTTTCATGTTGTGACGCAGCAAGATTGAGTTGATATAGAAGGAGCTTGAATGGTACAAGAAGATCACAGGGGACAAGATTAACTCTGACAAGTCTTCTGGCTTGTGGTTAGATGCCTGGAAAACGTTGCACCTCCAGTGCCCTTTACTTGGTCTGACAGACTCATCTGCATTCTTAGTGTGTGGTTTGGGTCTGGGCTAAAGAAGAATTGATTGGAGTTACAGTCAAAGGTAGGAATGGCGGTCCAGACTTGGCTACGAAGACGGTTGCCTGTAAAGGGTAGGGCTCAGGTGTGCACCACATACGTCTTTCCTCTCATCCTTACTGGTTGTCTGTACTCCTGCTCTGTAAGAACCGTAAGAAGGCACTCAAGTGCTTGCTCTCCTCCCTCTTATAGGGTGGTGGCAAGTATCAAGTTTGCAGAGATGTCTGTGTCCAGAGTCTGTATCATGGGGTTTGGGAATGTCACACATAGCAAGTCATCAACATGCCTAAAGGCTGGCTTTCCTATGCCATGCATTGACAGAGGATTCGATTTTGGAGAGGAGTGTTAAAGACATCTTCCCTAACCTTACCATAACTCCTCCCGTTTCTAGGGTTGAGTGCCATCGTAGGCCCCAGAAATAGTCGAGATTCCTTAAAGAATGTTGATCGGCCTTACAGATCATTCCTGTCCACCGACATTTCATGGCCTAGAAGGCTCTTATATCAGATTTTAGGGGAGGCAGTCACATTGAACCCATTCTGTGGATGGATTGGCTTGTCAGCAACCAGATTGCACTCATTCTAGTTTGTGGCACCAGCAGAGGATTACCTCAGCAACCCTGTTTTCGTTTACCTGGCAATTGATTCGGAATGTGCTATCTCTCAATAACATAACCTTCAGAGGGGATTGGGCATCGGTGTGACATTGGTCTAAAAGAAATGACTTCACACGCCTTCTACCACTGTCCTTAAATGTGCCTGTTCTGTATGTCAGCGAGTTGACAGCGCGTATCAATTTTATTTTTATTTATGTTATTTTTAGTTTGAATGTTTTGTTATATTTTAGTTTTGTTTTTAGGTCCATCAATTACCTCCTCATTTCATGATCCTATATTTTTAGCTAATTTTTGTAAGAAAAAGCAAAAAAAGAGAGACGTTTGGAATTTAAAGAATTTTTATACCATTAGTGTTTTTGTAGGTTGCCCTGTGAATATGTGGTATTGTGGTATAGGTAGGATTGAATGGTGATGGATGAGTTCTTGTGGTGAATGAGCAAATTGTAATGGATGGGTCATGAATCTGATTAGCTAGGTCTAGGATAGTTAATGCTGAATGACATCATCAAAATCGATTTTGATATCATGATCAGGAAAAACCAAGATCAAGGGAGTCAAAGGCTGAATGGACTAATACTCAATGATATCATCAAAATTAATTATGATATCTTGTGTCAGAAACACCAAGATCAAGGGAGTCACTAGCTGAATGAACTAAGACTGAATGACATCATCAAAATTGATTATATCTTGTGTCTGAAACACCAAGATCAAGGTAGTCACTAGCTGAATGGACTAAGACTGAATGACATCATCAAAATTAATTTTGATTTCTTGTGTGAAAAAAATCAAGATCAAGGTAGTCACTGGATGAATGGACTAAGAGTGAATGACATCATCAAAATTGATTATGATATCTTGTGTGAGAAACACCAAGATCAAGGGAGTCACTAGCTGAATGAACTAAGACTGAATGACATCATCAAAATTTATTTTGATATCTTGTGTCAGAAACAACAAGATCAAGGTAGTCTCTATTTGAATGGACTAAGACTGAATGACATCATCAAAATCGATTTTGATATCATGATCAGGAAAAACCAAGATCAAGGGAGTCAATGGCTGAATGGACTAATACTCAATGATATCATCAAAATTAATTATGATATCTTGTGCCAGCAACACCAAGATCAAGGTAATCACTAGCTGAATAAACTAAGACTGAATGACACCATCAAAATTGATTTTGATATCTTGTCTGAGAAACACCAAGATCAAGATAGTCACTAGCAGGAATTGACTAAGACTGAATGATATCATCAAAATTGATTATATCTTGTGTGAGAAACACCAAGATCAAGGTAGTCACTAGCTGAATGGACTAAGACTGAATGACATCATCAAAACTGATTTTGATATCTTGTGTCTGAAACACCAAGATCAAGGGAGTCACTAGCTGAATGGACTAAAACTGAATGACACCATCAAAATTGAGTTTGATATCATGTGTCAGAACCACCAAGATCAAGGTAGTCACAAGCTGAATGGCCTAAGACTTAGGGACACCATCAAAATTGATTATGATATCTTGTGTGAGAAACACCAAGATCAAGGTAGTCAATAGTTGTATGGACCAAGACTGAATGACACCATCAAAATTGATTATGATATCTTGTGTGAGAAACACCAAGATCAAGGTAGTCAATAGCTGTATGGACCAAGACTGAATGACACCATCAAAATTGATTATGATATCTTGTGTGAGAAACACCATGATCAAGGTAGTCAATAGCTGTATGGACTAAGACTGAATGACACCATCAAAATTGATTATTATATCTTGTGTCAGAAACAAAAAGATCATGGGGTTCACTATGTGAATGGACGAACAAAATGGACATGGACTTAGACTGAATGACACCATCAAAATTGATTTTGATATCTTGTGTGAGAAACACCAAGATGGAGGTAGTCACTATCTGAATGGACAAAGACTGAATGACACCATCAAAATTGATTTTGATATCTTGTGTGAGAAACACCGAGATCAAGGGAGTCACTAGCTAAATGGACTAAGACTGAATGAATCCATGAAAATTGATTATGATATCTTGTGTGAGAAACACCAAGATGGAGGTAGTCACTATCTGAATGGACAAAGACTGAATGACATCATCAAAATTGATTATGATAACTTGTGTGAGAAACACCATGATCAAGCTAATCACTAGCTGAATGGACTAAGACTGAATGACACCATCAAAATTGATTTTGATATCTTATGTCAGAAACACCAAGATCAAGGGAGTCACTAGTTGAATGGACTAAGACTGAATGACATGATTTTGATATCCTGTGTTTGTCCTTGTTTACTAAAATAAATTTTAAAAATGTAAATAGACTATTTTGTCTTTTCATTGAGTATTTTAATGTGAAAATTTAACAACCTAAAATTAAAAGTTTAAGTGGTCCATTTGAATTTTTTTAAGAAAAAAATTATCCATGGCCTGAAAATGTTGAGAAGCACTGAAATAAAGTCCACTTTTGTAATAGTTATGTCTTCTTATCCTCCTTGAATTATCTCCCTATCCAGGTGAAGTAATAAAACATAGTATTCCTTATTCGAATTTTGTATATTTGGATTTCTGTAGTGCACTTTCATCATTTATTATTACATTACCTCTGTAGTGGATTGATAAATAGTATTCTACCTATTTGCATATATTAAGTCGAAGAGAAATAAAGTGTATAGTAAAGAAAGAGACAGGCAAGAAGTTGATTACTGATCATGTATCATAGACCAACACAATACAACAACCTAAATGAATTGCTTCACTTTTATAACCACTTTTTTTTTGTGGGTCTTATTCTGCCATCCATTTAGTTATGAATTTGGTTACCTGATGGTTTCTCTCTGCATCTCTTGCCTTCAGTATTCCTTTTGGGTGTTAAATTCTCCAAACCATTTTTCTTCATTTTGCATCTCTAAAATTTCACGTTTCTTTTTTTCATTGTTTACAGCAGCTTTTTGTAATTCTTCCCCTGAGAACTACCTAATTTCTCACATACTTGCTCTATGGTATTCTCAACATTTTGGGTAGAATTACATCATTGTTTTCCCTTCATCGGTCCAACATTCACTGCCGTATAGGAAATTAGACATTACATAGCAGTCCAGTACTTTTTCCCTTTGTTTCTAGGCACCATCATGTTTTTGTTTAACATCTTACTCCGTTTATGAAAATCATCCTTTGCTATTACACTGTACCTGTGGATTTCTGTCATTCACTTTCATCCTTTATCATTACATTACCTTGATGCATTGGGGCACTTGTTTTATGTTTATATCCACAAAATCTGTAACTCCAATTTCCGGCCAGCATGCATTCTGTCTATTTGCAGTTAGTGATTAGTCCTTTCTTCTTGCTTTCCATAATTACCTTGTCTAATAATTCTTTCAATTTTCCTTCCAAATCTGCCATTATCTCGGTGCCATCTGCCTAGTGCATGTTGTCCATAGTGTTATGCCCACTGATGATTAAATCCTGGTTGGTTTTCTAGTCCTCTTAGAATAATCTCACTGTTCATGTTACATACAGTAAGAAAATGTGCCCTTGTCAGACTCCTTTTTTTATTTTTGCGTAATTATTTAACTCCTTCTCTATCTGCAGACAGTCTCTTTATTCCTAGCACAGCTTACACATTATTTGAATATTATTTCTGTACATACGCTACAATTCAAAAGTTTGAGGAAACCCCAAGTAATTTTTTAAATTGTCCCAAAAAGTAGTTGTTTTGTACTTTAATGAAGAGAAAATTATTATACATGGTTAAAAAAAGTGAGACATGATTTTTATTAGAAATTTTTATTATGACAAAAAGCATTTTATGTTTAAATTTTGCTCTCATCAAAATATCCTGATTTTGCCTTGATTACTACAACACACATTTTTGGCATTCATTGTAAAAGTTTCTTAAAGTATATGTCCAATAAGTGATTCCATTCTTTTTTCAATGACTTTAAGAGTTTTTTTTCATTTTTTTTTCACTCTTCTGTTCAGTTCATCACATGCTAATTCTGGGGGTGGCTTCAAACTTTTGAACTGTAGTGTAGCTCAAGCTTTCCTAAAATTTCAAGGAATCTTCATATTATGCTTTATCAAATACCTTTGTGTAATCTAAAAAAAATGGGTATAGTAGTGTAAAATATTATGCGAAAAAATGTAACCCTATACCCCATACCCCTGTATTGAGTCCCGATAATAAAATAAAAAAATAAAATATTTCATAAAATAAATAAACAAAAAAATTAAAATTAAAATAAGGCATTTGTCATTTTCTTTAAAACCCTTATCTCTTTTCTTCTCTCTCCCTAAACTTTTTGCTCAACTAATGAGAAGGCAACCCTTAGATAAGGAAGAGGAAGAAGAAGAAAAGACGGAAATCAGCCAAAAAATTATGGAAGTTTGCTAGACCAGAGTCTAGCCATTTGTGACTAAAAATCTACCAAAATAAGAGAGGCTCTATACATAAATTCTGCTATAAAAAAATGAACAAGAAAGGAACACTGGAAAATAAAATAATTTTGACCAATCAAAAAATTAATACAAAGAGACTTTTGATGTTAGCCAAAACCAAGCTTCATGCCAGTAGTCTGGGAACCTTGTCAAAAGGGATATAAACAGACAGCCCTGAGGCAGAAGAGAAGAGACCACCAGAGAAAACAGTCATGTGTGTCATATGAAGAAGTTAATCAATCATGTGCTTAAAACATTTTTTCTGCCCTTCTTAGGACCAAGAAAGGACAGCAGATTGACACTGACCTATTTCTACTACCAAGGTCTGACTTCTAAATTCTCAGCTACTGAACCAAAATGGATTTTCTCCCAAACTGCTACCAAGATTTGACTTATAAATGAAATTTCGCTACACCAAATTATGAAGGACTCACTCCAATCTAAATCAAATAAATAAATATATATTATTTATTTTATACCCTTGGGTCAGTTTATCTGGCAAATCTTCACACCACTATCTAAAAGGGAAGACTTGAAAAGATACCTTCATGATCCTGCAGACTTAAATATAAACAATCACTATTCATTCATGACTCATCAGTGGATAGTCACACAGATGGGGTTCAAGCACATCAATTAGTATTTTTAGCTGAGATTGAGAAGATTTTTAGACTCTGGAACAACATGTGGACAACCTAAACTCTGGACAATATGCCAGAACTAAAGAATGACAATTTGTTCTTCTGAAATTACCTTCAAGCAGACACAGATCATACCTTCTTCAAAGAATCATCACTGTTACCATAATTCTTCATTTGACATTCCTCATCCTTCAACAGACACTTCAATACTACAATTGACTTCTTGATCCTTAACAGGTCAGAACATTAATAACTATGTGTGAATTTTCACTGTATAAGAAACTGAGTAAAGTGGGTCACTCGACCTGAAGGTATTTTTTTACTGGGCCCCACTTGCAAGGTTATTCTTCATTCACTTTTCTGAAGTTCTTTTTAATACAGAAAAATTAGATAATAAAACATTTTTTAAACAAAATCTCTGAAAAAATGAACTTTTAAACGAACAAAACAAACAAGAGAAATAGGACATTAGAATTGTAGAAGTTTTATTTGTTTGTTTTGTTTTGTTTTATGGCATATCAACCTCAATACGTTATTTAATACCGACAAGATTTTTATTGGTAATAATTTTTCTTTTTAAATGTATTGCTAGTAATATTTTTTTTTTTAAATGTATTGCTGGTAATATTTTTCATTTTCAAAAATGTACTGCTGGTAATAATTTTTCAAAAAAAGTATTGCTGGTATTAAAACCTATTTTTATACTTTCATAATGTTTTAATCACTTTTGGGGGGCTAACCACCCACTCATAGCTGGGACCCCAACAAGTACCACCACCCTGGGTCAGGGTGGTGACCTGGGAACACAAGCAATCAAGAAGTGGTTCCATGCTCCTCAAAACCTCCTGATCAGATGCCCTGTTACTGGATGTAGTTTATCGTCTTACCCAGGACGGGTAGAAGTTTTAAAATCATGTATTTAATTATTTTAAAATTTTCTATTTAAATGTGTAAAATTAATCTGTTATGAACATATTTATTATAATTGCTGATACAGAAAAGATGCTCACTGATATCACTTTGGAATGACTGAGTTGTTTTTTATAACAATATCTGGCTGATAACTTTAAGTAAAGGATATAAAATTGAAATAATTTACATTCATTGTTATAACATTTGTTTTTCTAAACAATTTTGCATCATAAAAAATTAATACAAAATTTATTGACATGAAAGTATTATTAATTTAATAATGGTGTTCTTTACTAAAGGCCAAGTCATAATGCATCTCTATCCTAGAACAGGAAGCCTTTTTCAAATTTCATTGTTCCACTGGGAATGAACATTTTTAGTTTCAGTTTGGGTTTGCTGCTTTAGTTACCTTAAGAAATCTTTCCTTTTTTACATTTGAAATAACTTTAACTTATTTAATTGAAGTAAGTTAATATTTATTTATTTTATTTGTTTAAGACTTGCTATATTATTTTATGATTTCATTGCATAAACAAACTTTTTGTGTGAAATTCACTAAAAAATATAATTTAGGAAACCTGGTCTTTTTACTTGAAAATTAATTTAACATTTTTCTCTTAAAGTTAATATTCTTCTCTATGAAAATTTGATTCAGAAAAGCAAATGCACTAATGATCAGATTTAATTATTTTTGCATAATCTGTATTTCTGTTTCTAACAAATAAAAAAAAGTGGTTGAATTTTTACCACACTTCTTATATCAAAATATAACATTTTAATTTTACTTGATTTAAAGAAATAATTATACAAATCTATTTTTTCTAGGCTTTCTTGTTACAAGAAAATTAATTTTGGTTATGTTTAATTTTTAACAAACTTTTCTTCTGAAGATTGATTTTGTTTTTACACTACAAAATTTATTTAAAATGCTATTATTTGTTACATAAAAATAATTTAATATTTTTTCCCTATGATATTGTTATTCATAAAATAAATATATATGATTTTTCTGCATGAGTAACTTACGTTTTTCTTTCTAAAAGGTTTTTTAAAAAAACTAAAAAGTATGTTAAATTTTAGTTTACTTTAGTAACTAAAGTAAACTAAAATTTAACATACTTTTTAGTTTTTTTAATTACATTTATATTACATTTGCTCCTATTTTCTGTTCTTAACATTAAACTAAAGTTTAGTTTAATGTTAAGAACAGAAAATAGGAGCAAATGTAATATTTTATCCTACAAAATTAATGAAAATCATTTATTAAGAATGTTGTTATATAAAATTAATGTTATAATTAAATTCAATAAATTTAGTCTGGTATTTTTGATATTGTAAACAAGATGTACAAAATATTAACCCTAACCCTGCTGCTAAACTATGCATTTTTAAGTATCAGGTTTTTTCTCGGTACTGTGGGGGAAAAAAAAACAATAAATAAAATAATAATGAATAGAAAAAAAATTAATTTTTTCATGATGCAAGTTATAAAGAAACAGGAAAAGGTTTGTTCCACTGGGCTTAGGGTGGAAAAATAAGTTATATGAGACTGGCTGCTGAAAAGTTGAAGCAACACAAAGATGACACATGTGGTAAATAAATCTCTGTCGTTGGATCCCTAGTGGGACTGGAAGTTCTTACAATTATCATAATCATAATCAACATTATTTATGTTGTTATAACATCCTCTTTCCTAAGGTCATTTATTTTCTTTATTAATTTATTTCTAATTTTACCAAATTACAAAATAAATCATTACAAATTAAAGTTTGTTTTGGTTACAGTTCAAGGGCGATAACTCACTTTGTGAAATCAAACATATTTTGGAGTTTGTATATTTTTGTCTGCTCTGAGTTTTTCCAGTACTTTCTCTTCTATTATTATTTGTTGAAGATCCTTGTAATGATCATTACTTGGTTTACTTCTCAAAAGTCTATTTTCAAAATCTGAAAATGAAATACATTTCCTATTTCTTCAGAAATCCCTTTGATTATTTGTCATAATTAGTTGGCAATGTCTGCTGACTTGATTCTTCCTTCAGTGTTCCAATATTTTCCTTTATCTAATTTTATTCGAACTCTATCTCCTCTTTTTAGAGTTGGTAAATTTCTGGCACCATAGAATTCTGTTAAAATTCTTTACCATTCTGGTTTTTGCCAGTTTGTTTCTCTACCTGATTTATAATAACTTCTTTGGATGTAAAGATAATGTGGTTCTTATTTTCCTTCCCATAATAAATTCTGTGGAACGGACTCTGTGGCTTGAATTGGCATACTCTGGTATGCTATTAATGTTTAAAATGTGTCTGATTGTCCCAAAATTCTCTCAGCTATTTCAATAGCGCTTTCCATTTCTCCATTTGTTTGAGAATAATATGGACTTGATGTTATATGTTTAAATCTATAACTGTCTGCAAAATCTTTGAAAGCGTAACTTTTTAATTGTTTCTCATTATCACTGACAAGTTAAATAGGAATTTCCTAACACAAGAAGAAATTTTTCAGTTTCCCTAAAACACAATCACTTATCATTAGATTAAGTTTTGCTATTTCTATATACAGTGTAACCCGGGTATAAGAGAGTTATCGGGACCGGAGAAGAAGTCTCTTATATCCGGGTTTCTCTTATATCCGGGTTTGGTCTATTTTGTTTTATTAACACAGGCTCTAATTTGGGACCAGAGAAAATCTCTCTTATATCCGGGTTTCTTATATCTGGGTTACACTGTATCTTGAAATAATCTAGTGTGGCAATACATTGGTCTCCTTGGTGAGTGACAATGTCTGTACCAATTCTTTGCCATAGACCTTGAGGAAGTGACGTTACTTTTAATTTTTCCTTTTTATTTGTTGGATGGTGTATGTTACACAAAATGTGCATTTTTATAGATACTCCTTCAAGTACTGAGAAATTTTAGGCCATCACATAGATTCTTTGGCCCTCTTTCAGCATTTGTTTAGTCTCAAGTGACCATTATGAAGTGTCCTTAATATCTCTGG
Organism: Acanthosepion esculentum; assembly: GCA_964036315.1. Lineage (NCBI taxonomy): Eukaryota > Metazoa > Mollusca > Cephalopoda > Sepiida > Sepiidae > Acanthosepion > Acanthosepion esculentum. The sequence goes on along the minus strand of OZ038483.1, from coordinate 131,393,694 downwards.
TCTAAGCTTTTCAGGTCTGATAATTCTCCCCTGAAACGACAGTAAATTGTCATGAACTAGCAATTAATTCCAACTTGGAAAATATGGTCTTATTCCTTCTTTTATTCTTCCTTCTTTGTGTGTCCATCCATTTAGTTTGAGATGTATTATTTCCTATAATACTGTGTCCTGTTGAGTAGGTATTTTTATTTCATTTAATTTCCTATCTGATACTCTGGTCTGGTTCTTGCCACACAGTCTGTGTATATGTCCACATCTTTGCTGGTATTACTATCAGTGTTGGATAAAGGACTTCTTGATAGTGTATCTGATACAACTAGTACCTTCCCTGGAACATGTTCTGCTACTGGGTTATATCTTCTCAGTCTCATCAGAAGTCTTTGACATCATAAGGGGATATTGTACAGATCATATGTGTTTATTCACGGTATAAGTGGTTTATTGTCTGTTAACAGTTTAAAGGATTTGAGTCCTGTGCCATATCTGTCAAACTTCTTACATGCCTATACACAGCTCAAACACACTTTCTCAATGTGTTCATGTTTCCTCTCAGTACTATTGAGTGTGTGTGAGGCAAATGTTATTATTTTTAAAATGTTATCTACTTCTTGGAAATGGGCCACATGGATAAAGGTGTTGGTTAGATCCAGTGACAAGATCCAAAGTGTTGTGACTTCAATACCAGGCTACAGCAGTGGTGAACCAAAACCTGGATAGCTGAGTTAAAGAGAACTATGTTTTTTGTGTGATGGGATTGTTGGGGTATTCTTCATTTAGAATTCTTAAAACACAATGAAACACTAAATGCACATTTATACGTCCAGCAGCTGCAATGTGTCCATAAGAATTCTTTTTGATGTGGGTAAATCAACTGTTCATTTTAACCCCTAAGCCTCATGCCACCATAAACTAGGCTTGAACTTGAATTTGACCCACCAATTTTATGTTCACCACAGATAGCCTTTATGCTATATGAACTATATATGCAGGGCTGGATTAAGACCCATAGAGGCCCTAAGCACTTAAAAGATTTTCGGGCAGCCATACATCTGTGAGTTAATTATGCTAGTATGGAGTCTTGGTGAGTAGTGCAAATGAAGGATATCAGCAGAGAACATGCAATGTGGAAACACTAACTGGAAATAAATATGGAAGGAACTGAAGGCACATATGACCATCGAGAGAGGCTGATCATCAGTTCCGACCCAGAACAACACCAAACAAGAAAGAACCAATCACAGCTGAGCAGCCACTGTCACATGAGCCACAACCAGATTCTAACAGAACTGTGACCAGAAGTTGTTGTGTAATCAACAAACAAGCGTGTCACATAAACATACGGTTAGCATAATGCCAAAGAAACATGAAGGTAGTCTACTCCTGTTCACAAAAATTAAATCCCATTAAGTTAATTAGTAATACTAATTAACTTTAAGACAGCTGATGTGATGTATTGAGTAATTAAAAGCCTGATTATCTCCCTTAGCTCATTCCCTTATTAACCAATCAGAATGGCAATAAAGATTCACTGCAGGTCAGTTGTCTACTCGGTCATAATGGCACCCCGTTGATTTAAATGTTAATCATGTTTGACTTATTTCTTTAGACATATACAACAGCATCATATCATTACAATTTCAGTGGGGCGCTCTTTGCTTGACGCCCTAAGTACATGCTTATTTTGCTTAATGGTTAATCCAGCTCTGTATTTATGTTACTATTTTTAACCCCCAAGCCACATGCCACTATAAGAATAGCACAGGAAAATTTTTGGAACTTTATTGTTCTGTTCCACACCAGCTGCCATATTCACTTGAACTTGCACCAATCAATTACCTTTTTTGATTGTTGAAAAAATGCTTTGATGGGGGGAAAACCTTCTCTAATGAAAACCAGATTCAAGGATTCATTAAAAACTTTTTCATATCAAAACCTGTGGAATTTTGCCTGATAAGTAGCAACAAGTTATTGTAACTAATGGGGAATATATAATTGAATAAAATGTAATTGTACTTTATTTTTGAAGAATAAAGTTGAGACAAATAAAAATAGAAATATTTATGATCAACACCAAGACTAACAGATTTGGTTCATTCTTATTTAATTTTGTCTATATCAGGAACAGCTTGACATTGTCATTGTAGCTGCCACGTCAATGTTGTTATCACTTACCAACAAAATCTTTTGACATATTATTTGGATTTCTGTCAAACATTTCACTTGTAATGAACTCTGTAGTTATTTTTAAATATAGTTTATCTTCTCTTCTGGGTATGACAATAAACTACAAAATCCATCAGCAAGGTCTCTGATGGGGAGGTTTTGAGGAGCATGGAGCCAATTCTTAATTGCTCTCATTCCCAGGTCCACCCGGACCTGGAGTGGTAGCATCTGTCAGCAATACATTTTCATTAGAAAAAAAATTACCAGCTATACATTTTTGTAAGAGAAATTACTAATGCTCACAAGAAAATTCCATTTTGGTATTAAATGACCCATGAGAAGTTGATATGCCGCTAAACAAACAAACTATAGTTTAACTAAAGATTTTGATAACAATAAACAGAATTATAAGTTGTTATTTTTTAATTCATTTCAAATTTCAATAAAAAATATCCATTTGGTAACATTATCAGTGATTATAATAAACAACTTCCACTAAAAGGTTAGAAAGCCTTATTGTCTCTCCTTAAATATACTTTTCTTTGTATTTCCTTTTCTCTAAGCTGAGCATGGTATAGCACTTGAAAACATGGTGGAAAAAAAAGGGATGAAAGATGGCATTGGCATCAGCCTTCCAAGATGGTGTTTCTATCAATCTTAATTTGCAGCCATGATAGAGTTCAAAATCATTTATACAGTCTTGTGGGGGAAAACTTCTCCACTCTGCAGCCTCTTTTACACAAATACAATGTCTCAAGCCTATCACATATTATTTGGTGAGCTATTTCAGACATTCATGAATCTATCACACCAAGCATCACGGTCCTGAATCAAGGTTGGAAGGTCATTAGGGTGGCATTCTATGTCATAACATAGCTGGTCAGTGTAAGTGGCTGCTGGGTGACTAATCCATATTGCTCCATGGCTAGATGTTCAGATCAGTAGATCATTTTTGAGTTCTTGTTTTGCTTGCCAGCAGTGTCTTGTAAAATGGATTCTGCATTCACGTAGGATTGTAGAAATATCGGGAATGAGTTCATAGAGCTGTGATTTAATGTGATGTTGTCTCCAAGAGATGCTAAGTATAGCTTTCAACATCCAAGTGTAGGTTCCATCGTGCTTAGACTGTAGGGTTTTAGTTAATGTCCAGGTATCTGGGAGGAGATGGTCCAGCATTCACTGCCATATAGGAGAACTGATATTTCATAACAGTTCAGTAGTCTTTTCTTTGTCTAACTCAGTCTTCTTTCTCAATGTGCTATCAGTACAGTGCAATAGCATGCAGAAGTGGGGGGAAGAGGGTGTGATGGCCCCCTGGGGGGCATCCATATCAGGAGGGCTTCCAATCAAAGAGTGAAATAAAAATTAGTTTATATTTAATTTGAATAAAGTGTTTATTTCATGTTTCATCTGTTTTTACATATTTAAAATCTCTTCCTTTCTCACATTTCTCAGTACCAGGCACTATAGGCTCCGCCCTACTTTTAGGGACATACAATCAAGGAGTTAGCCCTGAACATCACCAAACCTCTGCACATCACTCGTACAGTGCCATCTGAATAGTGCATGTTGTTAAGCTGGTATTCCCTGATAATAAATTCCAGTAGGTCTTCTAGGTCTTCTAGTACTTTTAGAATTGTCTTACTTTTTTATTACCTTGCAGAAGAACAATATTCAATTTTTTTTAAAAAGGGTTTTAATGAAATTCCCATCTTGGTGCTGGAAAATTTCATTACAAATAAAGGAAAGTATCCAAGATGTCCTTATGTTGAAAGATGTGAATACCACAGACAGAATATGCAACAAACGAAGAAGTTTACAATTACTTCTGTTAACTTACAGAACAACAATATCTAATTTGAAAAAAGTTCTAATATTAGGAATTGGAACACATAATGTGAAAAGAAGGCTTTGAGAATTTAACACACACAGTGCATATCAAAGGCAAAAGGAAGCAGAGGATATAAAAATTTTTATTCTTTACCTAATCTAAGTTCTTGTGTCAAACACAAAATCTTATTTAGTAGGAATGGTGATTTTCCAAGCGTAGCTTAGATGTGTCACAAGGCTGAAAGTATGGGGCATCCAGTGATGATCGAACTCACTACTCAGTCATAATTGTTCTAGTGAGACAAGCTTGCTAACCATTACACCACACCGAGGTGTCCCTTATTTAGTGAGAATAGCAAGTCAATATAAGCACAAAATTACAAACAAGACTCAAGAACTATGTAAAATTTTAAAAGGAAAACACATTCATTGCACAATTACGAAAAAGTACAAATACAAAGTTTGTATGAAAATTTCCTTTTGTGCATCTATTAAGGAAGGATAAGAATTTCTGATAAAAAGATTACCATCGGAAAATGGAAAAAATTACAGTTTGGGAAAAGACAAGGATTTTGAAAAAGACAAAAAGAGGAAACAATACAAGATGGCAGCAAAACAAAAGTGCAACCATGTTTCTGAAAAAAAAGAAAAATGGAAACATCTACTTTTACTTGCCCCATGGGCGTCTCTGGAACATATAGTAATTTTTTTAAAATCCCTTTTAAATTCAGTTTGTTCTTGTGAAAATTTCTTTTTCATTCTTTGTTGTCCAACCACAGGAGAATTTTCACTTGAACTTCAAAATTCTTTAGTCTCTCTGCAGCTGGCTGGTAACCTTGCGCCTTCTCAATGCTCTCTTCTTGATGTCAAAGGCCTTCAGTTCCTTGATGTTGACTTGTTTTTTCCCCTTGCCATCAAAATGTCTTTTTGTCTCATCTACTGAACTGAGCTTTATATATTTGGAAAGTTAGGCTCACAAGCCCCCCACCCCATTCAGGTTGTTACTAGAACTTGCGACCACATCTCTCATTGGTCAGTATATACACAAAAATAATTTTCCATAAACTGGAAATGGATCCTTCACAATTTTGATTGTTTTAACTGCTGAGCTGAAAAAATATATAAGTGTAACAATTTTTACACAAACCGTCTGGCCTTCATAAAAATTTACTTATCAAAAGAACGTGTATTTATCGAACAACCTAGATGATTAAATATATATGTACTGCTAACATTTTTAAAATAGTCAAAATAAAATTCTTATAAGGAACAAATATTGCAAAGACAAAGAGAGTTATAGAGGAGAAAATATTGCTGGGAGCAACAAAAGACAGGAAGTTGTAGAGAGCCATGATTTCCAATGTTTTGAATGGAGATTGCACATAAAGAAAAGGATCTTTGTGGTGCTACTTTAGAGTGACAAAATCTATGGAATTGATTATTTATTTTAAAATTTTAAATAAAATTTGTATATTTGCATGAATGAGATGGTTTGAATAAAATTGTATTAATTTACAAAATATTCTTTAAACAGAATGATTTCTAAGGTAAGCAGTTTCAGTAGTCAATATGTTAGCCAACTTTTAAAGGTTTTTTCCTCAAGAGCAGATCTATAATTATTAGGGTCTAAGTTGCTTAAAAGAAAGGAAATTTTGAAGAGTTATGATAGGCCACATTCTGAAGGGACATGGTACATAAAAGAAGGAGAAGGTACCCTACAGTTGTTGCCTTGTGCCAGACTAAGCCATAGTAAATATCCAGAGCATTTCATCATAAATTAAATGGTCCAATTGTTTGATCTTTACTACTTGGTGCTCTATATTTGTGGCCTTGTGTCAGACTAACCTTAGTAAATACCTATATAATAAATAGGTGTATACAAAAGTTGTCAGCATTTTTTATTGAAATTAATTGACAATAACTAGTACATAGCTCACCCTCTCTCTCTCTTTCTCTCTCTTTTTTTTCTCTCTCTCTCTATATATATACATACATATATATATATATATATATATATATAAATATAAAAGTGAACATAAAAGTCAGCACTTAAAGGTGACAGTCTGTTTCATGCTAAATGCAATCATGGCCTGACGATTGCATCTAGCATGAAACAGACTGTCGCCTCTAAGTGTTGATGTCTATGTTCACTTTTATATTTACACATGCTCTATCTCTGATATTGAGCACTTTATCCCATAAATATAGCACACCTTAAGACTATATTTCTTCTTATATATATATATAGAGAGAGAGATAGATAGAGAGAGAGAGAGAGAGAGAAAGATACATACATATATAGATAGATAGATAGAGAGAGAGAAAGAGAGAGAAAGATACATACATATATAGATAGATAGATAGATAGAGAGAGAGAAAGAGAGAGAAAGATACATACATATATAGATAGATAGATAGAGAGAGAGAAAGAGAGAGAAAGATACATACATATATAGATAGATAGAGAGAGAGAGAGAGAGAAAGAGAGAAAGATACATATATATTTATATATATATATATATAGAGAGAGAGAGAGAGAAAGAATTAATACAAGTAAAAGGTTTGTCACTTAGCTGATTGATGTTACCTTCAGCATTCTAACTACAGTTTTGTAGATGGACCCGTCAGAAACCACTCTGTCCACTCATCAGTGGATATCACCAATTGACAGCTTATACTTCTCAATATTTTTTTATATGCACTTTTCATTGGTGCAAGTTTTTTCTTTTTCATAGTGTATATGCGTGTGCTCTTATGTGTATGTGCCACATATGTGCACACGTGTAGAATATCAAGATTATTTGTCTTTTTCATCATTTGCTTTTTCACTTTACATTGACTCCATAACCTTTTCTTTCTTTTTCACTTTTTCCTCTTTTCTTTCAATTTTTGCCATTTTGACTTCCAGTTTTCTAAACGTACAGGGTGTCCCATAATGATTGGACACATTTTAAATGCAAATATCTTGGATCAAAAAAATTACATAGAGTACCAAATTTATTTATTACCTAACTGATATACAAGAGTTCAACATATTATCTAAGATTTTGCTATTTCTTACAGGTATCTGATATCATAATATCACGAACTCAAAAATAAATTGCATATGTAGTGGAAGCCTACTTCACCAGTCAAAGATCCATTGTTGCAGCCTAAAGGAAATTCTGACAGCATTTTGAAAAGCAACAGGCACCATCCTGAAAGGTGATCTTGTGTACTGTTCCAAACTTCAGTGAGACAGGCAATGCCAACTGTGTTTGAAATGAGAAAGCAAGTTCATGCATGTTCTCTTCATGATGGTGACCATCTCAGGGATGTAATATTCAAATCTTAGATAATATATTGAATTCTTGTATATCAGTTGGGACTCTCCATCATTTTTATAATACAAGTTACTTGTGTCATATAATTATGGGACACTTTATATATATATATATATATATATATATATATATATATATATACACGTCATTTGCAGACAGTACTGTTTCGCTGTATCACAGCTCCTCAGTGCAACTAGACAACCGAATACCTCTAGACAGGATCAAAACCCAACTGATTTGGTGTCAGAGCTTCTATCACTGAGCCAATTTCACTCAACAGAACTAGCCAGTCAAATCTAGCTTATTGTTTTTACAAATGTAAACAAATACCAAGCAGCCAAAGTGCTCCATTCATTTTACTGAAGAGCTTCACATTTATATATATATATATACAGTGTAACCCGGATATAAGAGAGTTGTCGGGACCGGAGAAGAAGTATCTTATATCCGGGTTTCTCTTATATCTGGGTTTGGTCTATTATATATACATTAACACAGGCTCTAATTTGGGACCAGAGAAAATCTCTCTTATATCCGGGTTTCTCTTATATACGGGTCTCTTATATCCGGGTTACACTGTGTGTGTATATATATATATATATATATATATATGAAGAAATATAGTCTTAAAGTGTGCTATATTTATGGGATAAAGTGCTCAATATCAGAGATAGAGCGTGTGTAAATATAAAAGTGAACATAGAAGTCAACACTTAGAGGCAACAGTCTGTTTCATGCTAGATGCAATCATCAGGCAACTATATATATATATATCACATTTATATATATATATATATATATATATATATATATATATATATATACAGTGTAACCTGGATATAAGAGAGTTGTCGGGACCGGAGAAGAAGTCTCTTATATCCGGGTTTCTCTTATATCCAGGTTTGGTCTATTTTGTTTAGGTAAGTATGGCTCTAATTTGGGACCAGAGAAAATCTCTCTTATATCCGGGTTTCTTTTATATCCGAGTCTCTTATATCCGGGTTACACTGTATATAATTGGGAAGAGTTTGTTCACTGCATATGTAAAACTGTAAAGTCTAACTAGATGCTCTCAAAAAGTGAGAGGATTTATTTAATTAACTAGCAGCCATGTTAAAGAAAAATCTCAATACCTTTTGGCAAAAAAAATGAACAAAAAATAAACATGAGTTTTTAAAGCACTCTGCACAATGTGCAATGCTTATGATTGGCTAGGAGTGAAACACATTTGCGTGTTTACCAATCTATAATACTGTCCTTGCCCAGTAAAGAGTCAGCATTTTTCTCTTATTTTTTTTTCTTTCTTCACAATAGCAACATGTAACATAAAAGCATTTTGCCTGACAAGGTAAGTATCCATTTTCTTCTGAATAAATTTGATATGCATATTTAATGGACCCAGAGGAAGCCTTTAACATAAAATGTTTTTCTCAAAAAATCTTTTTTATAAGTCTTTGTTGTAACCTAGGGAAGGTTACTGAATAGAATAATTACATGAAGGTTGGTAATGAACAATAATACTTAGGACAAGAACAACACATATAAGAGCAGCACGTAGCAGAAATAGTCAACTGCTAGAAGTGAGTCAAGTGAATTCCACAATGAATATCTACCAACTGCCCCATGCAGTCAGATGTGGCACAAGGTCAAATTTAATGTGGGGTATCCGACCCCGTAAGCGTGGCCAAAAATTTCCTGTAGGCCTTGTACAAAACGGGGTTGGGTAGCTGAGACTCTGCCCTTTGCCATAGCCTCATCTGGGGATCTTCTCTGCCCGGAGGCGGAGAGTTTGACCAGCACAGCTGGAGACGAATCTCCAACTGCAGACCAAAATACAATATTTACTACTGTATTTATGTGAATGGGGACACACCCATTATCGTCAGTAGGTATGCTATTTTTTCATTCAGAAGAAAAGGAATCTCTCTCAGATTTCTCTTTTAGTTTACAAAATGCAAACACTGTCAAAACCCATGACTGGTGACACTGAAAATGAAGAAACTTTGTGATTGGCAACAAAAATTGTAAAATATACATTTCTTATTTATGCATTTATATCTTTGTATTAAAAGTTATGTTGGATGACTTTTCAGAACTACATATCCATCTACATTGTATAACTTGACCCGAATGATGTACTACCTGCTCACCTTCACAATATTAAGGAAGAAACCATCTGTGGTTCAAGTCTTGACCCATTACCTCATGTATATGAGTACTTCAGCTAGTATTTATTAGCCATCAAAATAGTTTCCTTTCTCTGACCGTACCTCAATTTTCTGGAAGTTTTTGAATTCCATCTTGATAAAACGACTCTGACTCCAATGCAATGAAGCTTTGAATTAAATTTTGACACTGAAGACATCTTTAAATTTTTGACTAAATAAGGAACATTGTATTTGTTTTTGTTAAAGTCCAACAAAAGTTCTTTGCTAATTTCAAACTATTTTCCTGTTTTTGGTATATATATATATATATATATATATATATATATATGAGTGTGTGTGTGTGTGTGTGTGTGTGTATGTGTGTGTGTGTGTGTGTGTGTGTGTGTGTGTGAATGAGATAAAAATAAAATACATTAATTTTTTAAAAATGACTTTATTTATATTTTGGAAAAGAAAACTGAGCAGATATGTGTTTCGGGAAAATCTGAATGAATCAGTGTGGTTTAAACGTAAAAGAGAACATTGATTTTTTTGTGATGCTCTTCATAGTGGAGCACTGGATCAGACAGTTGTCCCTCCTGCAAAGGGGAACACAGGTTTGAATCCTGAATTGTTTCTTTATTAAGTTTTTTTGAGTACATTGATCAGTAGATGAAGTAAATACTTTTTTTAAATAAATATATGAGTATCTACTAAAAATAATATTTGAAGCAATATATATATATATATATATATATATATATATATATATATATATATATATATATATATATATATATAACAAGTTTCATTAAAGATGACTGACAAGGTACTGAGATTAAGCTTTTTATTTAATTTTTGTTGTGTTTTCTTTTCTGGTGAACCAATATTATTTATGAATTCACATGCTCCTTAAGGAACTGTGTTCCTGATCAAACCAAATTCATGAATAATTATATTGGACATACCACCACATGCCTGTCATGAAGACTCACTTTACATCTCTCTGATTATACCTCAATTAGGAATCATTTAAACATACATGGAAACTTACCAAATCACATTGTGATAATAGAAGATCTGCCAAAATTGTGTTCAGTCTCATTAGGGTGTATAATTTTATAATAAAAAATGCTACTCTAATTAAAAGAGAAAATAATTCACTGAGACAAAAATGTTTAGAAAGTGCTTTAATCACTAGTTCTTCTGCAGTAAATTTTCACCCAGGTTCTTACAACATTTCTCCATTCTTGGCAGATTGTCTATTATTACAATGTGAGAAAAAGAATCTAAATAAAATTAGCTGGATTATATACCACAAACACATTATTAAAAAATCAAAACACATTATAAAAAAAGCAAAAAACATAACTCAAAATGCATTATTAAAAAAACATTTTTCCAGAAATATTTTCAAAATTTAAAATTCCCAGCATCTCTTGTTCATGTGTATGTGTAGTTGCATCAACGTAAACAAACCTAGTCCGATAAAATCTTTCTTAAGGAATGAAATGCATCACATAAAAACTTTTACACTTTGTTATACAAATATATATATATATATATATATATATATATATATATATCAGAGATCAAGATAGAAATGATAAAAAGTAATTAAAAGCAAAGAGATGCAGATCAATTATATGTTGTGTTAGGCTATCTCATTGCTTCAATTCATGTCATGTGTATTGAAGTAACTGATAATATTTAAATATATGTGGCAAACATTCTTAACAGTGTGTAAAAGTAAGTAAGATGCAGTAGGATGTTTTGATTAGATATGTAGTAAACAAAACAAGATCTAGACTTAAAATTCAAATGCGAAGCACTGACTCATTGATTTTGTTAGTAATTAAAAAGACCCAAATTTACAAACTTTGCTTAACACACACGCAAAAGCAAATCCAAAACAAAATTCGTGAAATTTCACACCTTGATGCAAAATGTTTTTGGGCCAATAGAAAGCTAGGAAACTTTTAAAACATCTAACTAACAATGCCAAATCAAACTAATCTGTTTCAACACTCATACACTTCACTATAGATACATGTCATGTGTAAGGAAGTAACAGATAATATTCAAATAAGTGTAAGAAAACATTCTGGATGTTAAAGTATGTAAAGGTTAGTAAGATGCTGTAGGATATTTTGAACAAATTTTCATTAGAGTATATCTTGTGCGTATTTTGTATATATATTGATTTGTATGTATTTGGAAGAGATAAGTTAGATTCATGAATAATAGATCTGTAGAAAAATGATGAAGTAATGTAGTTTTGTTAAACATGTGTTAATAGTTGGTAATGTTGCTATGAATATATTTTCATAATATTTTCTCTTTAAAGAGTTATGTTCTTTTTTGATAAGACAGGCATTGGTGAAATTAAAGTTAAGTCCTACGTTGTTATGGTGTAACACAAGAGAATTTTAATATTTATCTAAACTCAAATCTCTTTTATATATATATAAATATATATATATATATATAAATATAAAAGTGAACATTGAAGTCAACACTCAGAGGTGACAGGCTGTTTCATGCTAGATGCAATCATCAGGCTTGGCGATTGCGTCAAGCATGAAACAGCTACGCTTTTTACATACACTCTATCTCTAATATTAAGCACTTTATCCCATAAATATAGCACACCTTAAAACTATATTTTTTCATATATATATATATATATATATATATAGTTGCATAATACATTTTAGATGCATAAAGGGTGGTATTCAGTGATGCACTGTCCTCATCGCCAATTTCAGGTTTTGCATTTTATTGGCTCAAACAGAAACCCCGACCTGAGCCCAGATGAGTAAGTCCGCCTCCTTGAAAGCGTTGTGCTATGCACCTCGACTATATATATATATATATATATATATATATATATATATATATATATATATATATATAGATCTTGATGCTTTCAATTCTGCACTTTACAAAAAGATCAGCATTTACATACTGATCTTTTTGTAAAAGTTATCCACTGTGCCATGTGTCCTCAGTGGATAAAGGCGTTGGCTAGATCCAGTGACAGGACACAAAGAGTGTGAGTTCCATACCCAGTTAAGGCAGTGGAGAACTTTCAGATGTAAAAATTAACAGGAGATAACTGATAACTGACATCCATTAAACATGGCACGTGGAACTAGAACAGTCTATCCCAGTGAACGAAATAAAGGGTTCAGTTCGACATTCCAACCACCTGAAGAAGGCCGGAGTGTACAACAGCTGAAACACTGTAATAAATATGGCGACAAAGATGAGGACAATAGTCTGAATAATGTAAATAATGTATATGTTTTTATGTAAATAAAGTAAAATATAGATATGTGTTGTCATGAAGCAATGGAAAATTCCACCTAGCTTGAACTTTCATCTTCAAATTTCAAAAGTGATGGCAAACAAGCTGTAATAAATTTCACAAGGTTTCAACAATTTTTAATAAAGCTACATTTCATCTGCCACCAAATCCAGAGAAACAATTTTTCACACCAAATAGTAAAGTTTTGTTGTTGATGCTTCAACTTGAATTTATTAATCAAAATATTTTTTCTCAGCTTTTTCTGACCATTACTCATTGTTCTTTGAAATTTTTGAATTCTACAAGGTAACCAAAAAAGTTTTGTCCGTTTTTAAAGGAAAAAAAGAAAATGCTTCACAGCATGTGTAACTTATAGTTAGTCTTCGAAGTAATTGCCATCGGCATCCAGCACCTTCTGCCAACGTGTCTCCAGCAGTTCAATGCCCTTGCGGTAGAACTCGGGGGGTTTTGATGCAAACAAGTCCGTGAGGGCTTTGCGCAAGTCTGCTTCATTGGTGAAGGATTTCCCATGAAGATGATTATCCAGGGAGTGGAAGAGGTGGTAATCGGATGTCGCAAGGTCAGGTGAATAAGGTGGATGGCACAAAGTCTCCCACCCAAGTTGCTGTACGGTATCCTTGACCACTCGCGTGACATGCGGCCTGGCGTTGTCATGGAGGAAAAACACACCATTGGGATTCACCAGTGCTGGCTCCTTCTGTCACAAAGCCTGTTGCACATGTTTCAATTGCTGCGAGTATAGGTCTGCAGTGACCGTTTGGCCTGTTGGTAGCAGTTCATAATGAACCACTTGATGACCTGTCCACCAGACACAAAGCATAATCTTGCGTGGGTGCATAGGTGGTCTTGCGGTGTGAGGGACAGCATACTGAGGAGACAACCAATGTCTGGAATGCTTGGGAGTTTCGTACCGAACCCACTTTTCATCACTGGTAAGCACTCGATTGAATAAGGATGCGGTACAGTGGCGAGAAAGCAGCGGTACGCAGGCTGCCAGTCGTTGTCCCTTGTGGACCCCCAACAGCGTTTGCGAAACCCACTTGCTCAGTTTGTACGTCTTACCTAGGCAGTGCAGGTGAAGTCTAACTGTTTCATCGGAAATGTTGAACTGTCTTGCAAGTTCACCACACGTTAGACTACTGTCCTCTTCAATGGCCGCCTTCAGGACTCTGTCATTCAAGATCTGTGGTCATCCACTGCGAGGCTCATCATGGAGAGACAAATCTCCCGACTTGAATTTTCGAAACCAACACCTTGCAGTACATTCATCCACAGCACTATCCCCAAACACTTTACATATGCGGCAACTTGATGCAGCTGCTGATAAGCCCACTTTGAAGTCGTAAAGCAAACAGCCCCGAACGAGATCTCTAGATACTACCATCCTTCTCACAGCTGTCCGGCTTATAACTGATGGCCGGGTACGGTGCGCGTGTTTTTTATAACATCTGATGTTCTTACTTCCGGCTGTCCGAATTTGAAAACAATTGCTACACGAATTTCGTATATATTTCAACTTCATTCAATGACTAATCAAAAAACGGACAGAACTTTTTTGGTTACCTTGTATCTTCACTCTGGTTTTGATGTAACAAAAGTTAACAAAATTTTGAACTTTTGAAAACATCTTCAAAAGGTTTAACCAAATAAGTAGTAGAATTATTTGGTTTGGTGATCTCATGGAAGCATGACACTGACAGTCACTATACAGTGTTGATTCTTATGTCCAACATTCTTTTTCTGTACACATACACACTCTCACACACACACACACACATATATATATATATACAGAGGGAGAGAGAGAGAGAGAGAGAGAGAGAGAGAAAGAGGGAGAGAGAGAAGCATACTGGAAGCCAAGTTGTTTGAACATTCACTTTATGATCATTTATGCCATTATATTCAATAATTCTACTCTTAAATGCCTCATACATAAAAGGTGTTGAGTGGAAGAGAAAAGAAAATATACTGTTTTTGAGCAGCAATTTGACATTCCGCTTGCATCCTCTGTATCAGCAAATCAGATTTGTGGCTTCACTAATCCACTCCAGGCCTCTCTCATTGTCACCACTATGACCTCGGTCAACTGACCTGACAAATCTGTCACCTCCAAGCCTTACCAAGAATCATCTTCCTTCAAAATTTCCTGCCTTACATATGCAATGTAACGGCAACTAAAGAATCATATATCAACAATTTTGTTATCTATTCATACCGCCTCACAGGCTGATTATTGCTGTGTTTGTTTGATTTACCATCTGACCAAAATAAGAGATATTTCCACTAGGTCAAACATGACCTCAGTCAACTAACTTACCAAATGCAACAACTCCAGGCCTTACCAACTCTACTGCCATTCAAAAACGCCACACCTCACTCATAAATTCACAAAGACAATCAGCTCGCATCTGCTGTATCAACAAATACAAAAGAATTTTATATTTACAATTTTTGTCTTATTTTTCTTTCACTTCACCAGCAGTATTGTTGTTTCGTTTGTTCTTCCATGCTACCATATGCATGTTTATAAAATATTTACTAGAATTATTCTCAAATTACCTTTCTATTAATCAATCTATGATGTATCTGACAGGTTCTATATATGAATCTATGATTCTAAATTCATATATTTACCAGAATCTCTCTCAAATTACCTTTGTAATAATTAATCAATAATGTATATGGCCTATTCTGTATATGAATCTATGACTGTAAATTCTAATATTTAAACGAGTCTCTTTCAAATTACCTTTGTATTAATCAATCTAAGTCAATTCATAAACAGAAGAAAAATTTTAGTTTTTTTCAGAATTTTTAAATTTAAGAACACCCCTAAATATAATTCAGGCTAACTGAAAGTCAAAGTAAATTATGGAGGATGCTAAGTGATGTAATTTAATGTCTAATAAATGAAAGTGAGTAAATGTTTTTGCTGAATTTTTGTAATAAAGTAATCATTATTTATATTATTTTAGTTTGAGATTAATTTATGCATTATATACTTTAAATAATAGAATGTTTTGAATTTAACAGAAACTAACAACAATTTTATTTCTTTTTATAAATACTTGTTGCAAAATAAAATCCTCACATTTACCATCAGAGGATGAAATGCATCAACTAAGATAAAATTTCTTTTGCAGATTAAAAAAAAAACTTTAAGAGTTTTGCCGATTAACAAAGATGGCCGACCAAGAAGCATGCTCCAGGATTGAACAGCGGTCAGTTATCAAGTTTTTGGTTGCTGAAGGGTGCAAACCAGTTGAAATTCATAGGAGAATGTCAAGTGTGTATGGTGCCACATGTTTCAGCCAAACAAATATCTACAAGTGGGCTAAATTGTTTAAAGAAGGACGGAGCAGTGTTGAGGATGAAGACAAGCCTGGGAGGCCTACAGAAGTGAGGTCTCCTGAGGTAATGACAAATTCGTATATACTTCTCGTTTTTCACTCTCACGTGGTCATGTGTGATGTCACGAACTGCAACACGATTTTCCCTTCCGCGTCTCATATATACAAGTTTGTCATTACTTTGAACCTATTCAAGCAGCAAAGGCGGACTATCATTCTGGTTTCGTCCGTGTGTTGTTTGATTTATTGAAATTGTCATCTTTGATAATGGCTTATGTAAGCCAAAAGCTTAGATTGGATTTAAACATGTATCAGTATGGTAATTTCCTTTTGTCTTTCAATGATAATGTGATTAAGCTTATCAGACAATATGAAAAGAACTGACTTAAAATAAATAGGCAAAACTTGTCTATATTATTTAATGAAACATGCATTAATGAAAAATTGCTGCCAAAATATACACAATCTCTCTCTCTCTCTCTCTCTATATATATATATATATATATATATATATATATATATATATATATATATATTACCAATTTGTGACTGGTAGGAATAATTCCAAGGAGGATATTAATTGAGGGAAAGCTCAATGTAGACTACAGAGCATAATAATAATAATAATAATAGTAATAATCAATGGAGACAATACCATGTCACTTTTCTTCTTCCCCTCCTTCTATCTTTTCTCTCTTGCTTTCCGTTCCCCTGTCAATCTAATATATCAGTCCAGGGTATTGTCTCCATTTACTAAGAGATTTCGGTCTGAATAGATGAGTATATAGATATTCACAAAATAAATTATAACTGAAATAATGAATCTTTAAGGTTTTCTTCTTGATTATTATTATTTTTATTATTCTGATTATTACACACACACACACACACACACACACACACACACACACACACACACACACACACACACACACACATATATTTGTTCCATTTTCAAGCGATGTTGAATAACTTCAGAATAAAATGATTTACTTTTTAATCAAAATAGTTTTATATTTAAGAATTTAAGTTGGAGGGTGAATAGATTTCAAAGTTTCAAATGAGTGTTTTCTTTTTTGACAAATTAGAAAACAGGTCTAATCTAAGATGGAAAATTGAAAAATGTAGGTTAAAGGTTTGATGTGGGTATGTAATTTCTACTTGCTGAAACGGGCTTTCGTGTATGAGACGTGTCATCCTGTCCACCTTTTATAGAACAAATATAAGATACATTAAAATACGGGGAATTATTTGTATCGAACCACATATATATTTCTAAAGAATTAATGTATTTAGTTTTTAATCTGACATTTTACCTGCTGTAATAACATTTTAAGTAATATATATATTTTAATCAATATTAAGTGTAGATTTTTTGTCCAAAAATCTGAAAGCAAATATGCTTTAATATGCATCAATTCTCAAAAATAATTATTTTTGGTAAGATGCGGGACAAATTTTCTGTATGTTCACACTTTTGACATTGCAAAAATCTTTTACTGAAGTAATATCTAAATAAATATATTATAGGCATTATTGACTTAAGGAAAAAAATTGATGAATAATGAATTTTTGCAGGTGTTGTTTTCATTTTTTAAAATTTCATTTAGAATAATTAGGTATCCCAAACTAAGTAAAATGTTATTTTCAGTATATCTAAAAAAACCTTTAATACAGGCATAGAGAGCTTTACAAACATAAAAAATGGTACCAAATTTATCTCTATGAGCAACAAAGTTATGGCCATTCAAAGTTTGTCGATTTTCTGTCTTATGTGCCATTTGGCCAGAAGCCAATTTCAACAGTATATAACTGAAGCTGCTAGCTTCAGACTAGTTAAAAATCATTATAAATGTAATG
Source organism: Acanthosepion esculentum (assembly GCA_964036315.1). NCBI lineage: Eukaryota > Metazoa > Mollusca > Cephalopoda > Sepiida > Sepiidae > Acanthosepion > Acanthosepion esculentum. The sequence continues at coordinate 131,375,690 of OZ038483.1, read as the reverse complement.
TCAGTCTTTAAGTAAAAGAAATATAATACTAATAGAATCAATAATAATTACATCAGACCAGCCTAAACTTTGGGGAAAAACTATGTTCTCAAAAACAAAATAGTTAAAACATGACAAAGAAGAGCAATTTTGACTGTTCATATAATTTTCATTTCAACAGTTAATATCTTGTAACTTCTTGCTATGATTCATACCACAATAGAGATGAAGCTAACATTTTTTTCAGTAGCACATCAATAAAAAAATCATATTTACACCATGTAAAAACAGTCAGAAGTGCAATTTGACAGCAGGGCAAAAACAGATCAAAAGTATGCCATCTTTAACTTGCTAAAGCTCTGAGACCTTGACAATTTACTAATTTTGGGATGAGGAATTCAATAAAACAGATCATTATATTAAGCGTATGGTGGCAGAACAAAGAATAAACAACAGAGGTTTAAGAAATAAACAATTGTATTAATGTAAAAATACAACAAATGATAAATTGGTGTAAATGTCTCTCGTTGAAATAAAGAGAAAAGTAGAATCGTAAAAGTCGTCCACAGAGGTGTATGATAGGTGAGAGAGGGTGAGTTGTGACTTACTGCGGCAATGGCCTTTGGTGAGTTGTCTATGGAGATGGGAGGTTGTGTTCCAACGAGTTTTTTGAATCCTGGCTGTTGTGCCATCCAACTGCCCAAGATGTCCTTTGATGGACTTTTTTTTATTAGGTTCAGATTGGCTCCAATTTTTATTTTGTTTCTTTAGGTGGGAGTGGATGCTATTGGGTGGAAATTCCAGATTGTATTTTTCTTTGAGAGTGTAAATAAAACGGAAGCTATGTGTGGAGCCAATGCGCAGTTGACAGAATTTTTAGTTCAGTCTTACGTTTTTGAGTGTTTGCATACAGCCAGTGATGGAAGTTTGTGTAACATGAATCAGAAGAAGATCTGGTTTTAGGAAGATTATAACAAGATCATTTCTCTGTAATATGAATACTTTTTCACATACACGTATTTAATTTTTGAAAATTTTACAAAATTACACAATTTTTAACTTGTCAAAAAGGACAGTAATGACTACAAAATTTACTCATTTCTTTTATGAACTGAATCATTGGTGAATTCTTCAAATATATGTTTATTGTAAAACTTTAGACTCATTTATCATAAAACTAAAAACACTGAAATGAATAAAAATACATTTATTGGAACTGATGAAAAAAAAACTTTCTGGACAGTTGGAATAGTCTGCCTGCATTTCCTTTTCTAATGGTAATTTATAGTTTGAATTTATTTATAAGTCTTTGCAATAGCCAATATTCCTGGAACACACCATATCCTATCATCACTTGAAAGAGGATTTATATCAAAATTCCATCTAAAGACAAATGTCTGCAATATCATCCAACAAAAACAATCAAAAATATTCATTAGGTTTCCGGTTCCTTCAAATTCTACTTCAAGACTATACTTCTAACATCTCTGGCTAAACTCTGAAATTTTATTTATAATTTAATTATATACATTTTTGTAGCAATTATAAGATCAACATTTATCATTTATGCTACTCTCATAAAAAAAGGAAATAATTCACTCAGAAGGAAAATCCCCAAGAGTGCCACTGTTGAATATTATCCAAATATTTATCTGCACCCTCGTTTTTTCCCCAATATCACCTTTCCTAACAGAATCACTACTCTCCCAAGCCAATGTACACAACAAATATATTAAGAAATCAAAAGAAAATGGTTGAATCCGACAACACAACAATACAAACAATATTTCCACACATGAAAATATTCTCTTCAAGCATAAAGTAATTGACATAATTTTTCAACTGGCTGTATGAATATACAATAGTGTTTCTAAATTCTTCTGGTTCCTAACAACATTTTGTTTGTTGTTTATAGATACTTTGTTTCAATAAATTCACATTGCCACATTGGATAAAATGCATCGGCTAAAACTACAGTTTTCCTATTGTCTTTTTTCCTTTATACATATTGTCTTTTTCTACAGGTTAATTCTTAGAAATTTTTACTTATATATATATATATATATATATATATATATATATATATATATATATATATGAGACATGCTGTCTAGGTAGGCAAAGTAGGCAGTGCCTACCTTGAATAAAATAGATCAGCAGTTGCATTTTCCTTCTGTGGCAGAATATGCACCTAATCCAACAAAATTATGAAAGTTACTCTGATTATTATGCATAAAATGCAAAGTATTTTGTTTTTTGTAGATTTACTACATAAAGATTGCAAGCTGCCTAACCTGAGTAATTACTGATGGCACATGCCTGATATATATATATATATATATATATATATATATATATATAAAACAGATTTTTCCAGTCAAAGTTAGATTTATCTGGAAAATGGTTATATAAAAAAGTGCTCAATACATAATGTAAAAAAGAAAAACTGAATGTGCAGAACTATTAAATATCAGTCAAGGAGTACTAACTACTCATGCTACCATTGTTTCCACATGGTAGCATGAGTGGTTAGTATTCCTTGACTTTGATATATATATATACTATTAACTTATACTATTGTAACCAAATGCATAATAATTACAAACATGATGAAACAACACTCAAAAACATAATAGGTAGAAATGTTAAACCCATTAATAATAATAAACAAGTTAAGCTCATTATATATAACAAAAAATTTAAAACAATTGACCTCATAGTCTCTAATAACCCTACAACCACACAACTAAATCCTCTACAGAAAAAAAAATGTAGTGTATCAATTTACATGCCTGTTCAGAGATTGTATGTATAATAATAAACTCAATACATATATTGATTTTACTACAACCACACTTTCCTGTAGACTTAACTATCACCTTTCTGTTCTTAGTTCTATTAAACAACATTTCTTAGAAAAATGTAGCCATATACATAATATTAGACAGATATTATTTGATAATACAACAATACTAACACATACACACAGTAAAAAGAACCTTTAGATATTGGAGGCCATCTACATTAAAACAAAGCAACCCTCTCTCAACAAAATTACATTTCAAACTAGTCACAACACATTACATTGCATCTAGACGTATTGAGTGATACAATGTCATAGAACTGCATCATGAATTTACAACCTGCGTCTGCTATTCCACGACTGTTATCGTCATATAGCAATCTTCTTTGTCAACATAACGGAATATCATTAGATGGTGAATATCTTTGTATAATCACTCTGAAGATGGCTCATGTGAACCAAAAGTTTAGATCAAGGAAAAGAATAATAAAAAATAACCAAATGTTAGACAATATATATATTTGCTGTGTATACTTCAAAACTGTTCTTTGTACAATTTGGGCTTCATTATCTAGCTATTAAGGGTCATATGATCAGCCAAACACAGTGCATACTAATTGGGGAAGAGAAAAAGAAATATAAACCAACAGTTCTTTTAGTATTCCTTTTGAATCTACCACTAACACATGTTGCAGAAAACATATCAGTTAATAATTCTTAGCAGGTCTTCTAATTCTTTTAGTATCATCTCATATTCCAGGTCTAATAAATATAGTATAAACCACATCCTTATCATACTTCTACTCTATTTTGGTGTACGAGGGTCACTTAAAAAGTTTTAAGCCACCTCCAAAAGTTGGAGAAACAAGAGAGTTTTTCCTTATTTTTCAATATAATCCCCCTTGACATCAATGCACTTGGTCCAACAATACTTAAACATTGCAATTCCATCATGAAAGAAAGTGGCATCCTGCTCCTCAAAAAAAATCCTCCACAGTACATATGATCTCATCATTGTTTCCAAAATAGTGACCATGCAGGTGGGATTTGAGTTTAGGAAACAGGAAGAAGTCAGATGGAGCTGAGACTGGCGAGTAAGGAGGATGGGGTTGCAATTCATAGACATAGTTGGCTGATTCAGCTACTGAAGCCTGAGCAGTGGGAATGGGCATGTTATCCTGGAGCAAGAGTGCACCTGCCCTCAACTTCCCTCTGCATTTAGACTTGATTCTTTCCTTCAGTTGTCTTAATCCTGATGCATAGTACTGTCCATTAATAGTTTTTCCCTTTTCTAGGTAGTCTATCATGATTACACCTCAGAATCCTAAAAAACAAAAGCCATCACCTTGCCAACAGATGCTGCCTGCTTGAACTTTCTTGGAGGTGGAGAACCAGAGTATTTCCACTGTTTGCTTTGAATCCTTGATTCAAGTTCGAAGTGGTGAACCCCGGTTTCATTGTTACTAATCTGGAAGCTAGTCAGAAGTGTCCTGGAAATATCAAACCTTTTCCAGCCTCTGCTCTGGTGTCAGCATTCTTGGGGGCTATCTTGCAGACAGCTTGCTCATCTCCAAGATCACAGTTAAAACAGTGTGAACTGAACCAGAACTAAAGCCTATTGACTAAGCTATCTGCAAGACAGTAAGATGTCTGTCATCCAAAACCATATGGTGAATGGCATCAACTTATTCATTAGTGGTTGAGGTTTCTGAATGATCTAACTGAGGGTCATCTTCTGTGCTGTTCCTGCCCTGGTTGACTTCCACAGCCCACTTCTTCACAGTTGCATAAGAAGGAGAGTCCTTAGCAAGTGTCTGTACCATGTCCTCATGGATTTTCTTGGGTGTCATAATTTCTCTTGAAGATACTGGAGTAGTATTAGGTAGTAATAACACCATATGAAAATATACACTTTCCTCTTTACTAAGTGAGTGACAAAGAAAACTCTCTCTCCCTCTCTTCTATATATTTCCTTTCCTTTCCTTCCTTCTATTGTTCCTCTCCTTGGTTACAGACATGAACCTGGACTTAGTTTATGTGGGGCAGCGAACGTCATAAAAAACTCAACCAATGACAACATGTCCTGCCAAAGATCAAATGGGAAACACGGATGTGTCAGCCCCAATAAAAAGAAGAAAACTACGTACGAGATTAGAGACGCCGCCGTGAGAGGAACTTGATTTGAGGTAGTAGTTCGAGATGCAAGGGTTGGTGATTCATCTGCTGTGAGTTTGACCTGATGTACAACTCCAAAAGAGAAAGAACAAGAAAGGATGAATGCAATGAATTAATTTCCGCCAAACAGAAGGAAAACAACAACACTGTATGAACTCTCAAATCACAAAAAAAGGACTATGACGATAATCAACCATTTTAAGCACGGTAACCAAATGGAGTCAACAATAAATGCTACTATAGACAATAAATTTGGCCTTTACTTCATTTCTATATACCATAATACTTTATGACTGCTCAGGCCTCTGTTTTGTTCATTTTTAGATTTATCACATACTTCTCACGCTTATATAAGCCTCACCTGCACAGAAATTAAAACAGAATTCTGAATTGATTTTTCTAGTTTTTTAACGAGTAGTAGTGTGTTGCCTTAACAAAAATTTTCAGTTATGGCTCTTCTTTCTGGGTGAAGATTAGAACTTTTAAACAACCCACATAATCATGTCATTGATTATTCACATGCAAGCAATTTGTTCTCAATGCACATTGCAGATTATTTATACATCCTTTCTGTGTAGATCAAGCTATACTAATATCTCAAGATGTTCTTCATGTTGTACTTTATTGATTGCCTTTTGTAATCTATGAAACAGGATTATGTCCTGTATTGTGACTGTGTTCTGACCATAAATCTAATCTTTTTTGTTCCAGCACTGCATACAAAATCATATTGTTTCTTCCCATATTTTTTGACTGAGTCTTCTCTGAGCTCAATTCATTAGAATCCTAATTATTAGTTCTGTGGTTCATCAAGTTGATTGTTCAGTGAAATTCAACTCCGGTTTCTTTGACAACACTAAGAAAATTGATAAATCACTTGAACTGTACTTTCAAATCGTCTCCACAATTTTTTTAATCATTTTATCCCAAGCAAGGCAATAAAGCCACTAAGATACAAGGCATTATTGAAGGTGAGAAAATATGACAAAAAGTAATCATTATTAAGGGGAGAGAAAATTTCATCTCTAAAATGATGAAACTTTGATGCCAATCTAGTACTGTGCTTAAATTCATAAAGTCTAGCTACCATAGAGGAAAGTTCAAAAGTTTTGATGCAATGTCAATTATCTTTTGTCTTCTTAATTCCTGTTCTTTTATTGTTCTCTCTCCTTAATAGTGTTTTTTTCTCATATTCTCTAATGCTCAATAATTCCTTGTGTCTTAGTGGCTTTACTGCTTTGAAATGATTAAAAAACAAAAAAAAAAACTCTTCTTACATGTTCCATCCATGGCAGTCTCAGAATTCTTTTATAGAACAACTTCTTATTCTACAGCCCATTCTACACAAGTTTTTCACTATATTTTTTGAGTGTTACATTCTCTAAGCTCTCTTTCCTCATTGTATATTCCAAAAATTTCAACTGTTTCTTTCTGATTGTAAGTATTAGTTTTCTTGTTTGAATTTTTAAATCATGAATTTAAGTGCAGTACTAAATTGGCAGGTAGGTCTCATCATTTTACAGTTGAAATGTCTTGATGTAACCATAAGTTCTATGCTAACAGTTTCTTCTATAACATTTCTCGCTTGCGGAACTTTCTTCTGGCATTTTGCTTTCTTGTCAAATTTGACCTTCCAAAATTTAAATACAATGTCAATTGTTATCTTCTGTGTTCTTAATTCTTGTCTGTTCTCCTTAATAGTATATTTTTCTCATATTCTATAACCTACAGTAACATCTAGCATCTTAGTGGTTTTATTGTCTTACTTGGAGTGAAATAATTAAAAAAATAAAAACTTCCTCATTCTGTGCATGTTATTTTCAGCCCTTGTAAGTTAAGAGATCCTTGATAAAATCCAAAGAAGAATCAGTAATATTATTGGCCCTGATCTGGCGTCTTGGTTTGAGTTACTTTTCTACCACTGTAATGTTGCATTCTTTTGCCTTTTCTATAAATACTTTCATGGTAATTGTTTGGATGAGCTCTTAGCTATGGTACCTTGGGTCTTTGAATTTAAGCACAGTTCAGGACTGGCAACTAGGTTTCGCCAATTTAGACTTGAGCTGGCTAGATGTAACCATAAATTCTATGATAACAGCTTCTTTTCTTGCACTTCTCTCATGTGGAACTCCCTTCTGCCACCATGATTTCCAGCCAACTTTGCAGAAATTTAAATGAAATATCAATCACTATCTACTGTCCTCCTGATTACTCTTCTTTTGTTCTTGCTCCTTAGCAATCAATATTCTTTTTTCTAACTCTTTCACATCCAGTAAGTCCTTGTGTCTGCCTTGTTATGGAATCGACTCTCAACAGGATGTTTCCCTAATCACTACAATCTTAACCTCTTCAAGGCTAGGGTTAATTATTATCTCCCACACCTTTACACACAAATGACCTCCTAATGTAACTCTCTACCTCGAGTGGCTCCTGGGCCTTGTAAAGGGTGATCTTCATTGTGAAATAAAAAAGAATTTACCAATTTGTTCCAGATAAAGCCTACTCTGAGCCAAGCATTTATGTATGACCAGAAATTGTAGGTTATGTAAAAGTTTGTGTATTTAATCAGTACTGTAAATATAACAAATACCTTGGATACAAATACCTTGGATACAAATACCTTGGATGATGAAATTTCCTTCTGAATCAAAAAAGGCCAGTAATATTTTGTGGGTATCTGGTGGTAAATGTATGTGAGTTACACTGATATCCTTGTGCTACTAGTCATTCTACTAGTAAAGAGTCTATGGTACTTCCTCACTGGTTATGGTGGGTTGGCCACATAGCCAGGATAAAAGATGATAGAATACCTAAGCAGTTTCTGTATGGTGAGTTGGTTGAAAAAAAACCAGCAAACTGAAATTAAGGTTTAAAGATTTCATTAAGAACACACTGGAGAAAATTACCATCTTGCAAAATGACTGGAAAAACCTAGCTCTAGGTCATTCATCCTGGAGGAAAGCAATGAACAGTGGTAAGAGAAACTTTGAACAGAATTTTGTTGAGCATGAATTAGCTCAAAGGAAATGTTTGTAAGGGTCTTCATGTTAATCACCCTAAGTAAGTTGACACAGAGTTTAATCCAATATGTAATGTAAGGGTCATATAAGGAGGACAGGTCTCAAAACATTCAAATACAAGACATTCACTATACATTATATAGCATTTCTACTTGCAGCTAATGTGGAAAAGAATCTGCCTCAGTGGACTAAAATATCAGATTAGCTGAAAAGTCAAGGTAAATTATAAGGGATGCTAAGTGACATAATTTAATGTCTAATAAAAAAGTAAATGATATTGTTTTTGATTTTTTATGCAATTAATATTTAAATTATTTTAGTTTGACATTAATTTATGTGTTATATATTTTAAATATTAGGAGGTTATGAACTTAAAAATTTTCTTTTAATTCTTTAAAATTTTTATAGTCATGTATGTTGGCTTGGGAAAAGAGTAATTCTTTCAGGAAAGGAGATAATTGAAAAAATCTATGGTGTAGATTTATACTTTGATAAGATTCAATATATAAATATCTATATTTATGAATGTATGAGTATTTTGGCAGCAGTTCTTCATTTATACAAGCTTGGTTAAAGACCAACAAAAGTTCTTTCTTAAGGGTTTTTTTCATTTATTTTGGACTATTACCCTGGTTCCTGGTACTTAAATATAAATATAAAGTACCTAGACATTGGGCAATTTATATTTAAATATGCACTGGAAACCAGGAAAATGGTCTGAAATATTGAAAAAATAAATTAAAGAATCCTTAACATAAAACTTTTGTTGGACTTTAACCAAATTTCTGTATATATACATGTATGCATGCATATAGTCCCTATGCTTAAAATATAGATATACTTCTAAAGTGTAAATTTTAGATTTATTTCATTTTAGGTTTTCTGAAATACCAGGAAGATTTAATACCTGGTACTGGTATAGGTACTGCCAAAAGTGATAACTACGGTTTAAAGTGTATTTTTAAAATGAAAAATCTTTCTTGAAGCTTTTATTTTAGTTTTAATTTCAAGCTAATAGATTAAATTTAATATTTCCAATAAGCAAAATACTTTACTGTGTGTATTTCAAAGCAATTTAAATTGATTGGAATTATTGTTTGTTTTTTTAATTGTTAAAATTACTAAAAATCAGCCATATTAGTGAATCTTTCAACATGATTCTGTTTATTAAAAAATCTTTTCTAAAACTTTATTTGAGGAAGATTAGTTAATTTAAAGTTTAATTAATCTATTTTGAAACAAATATTACTTTTAGCTTAAAATATTGCAGAAAATCATTTTTAATACGAAAGTGGATGTTTTTATGAGCTGTTGACAACTATCACAATAGACTTATGTTTGGGAATTTTTTCTACAGGGGACATAAATGTAAAATTACGTGATGAATATAATGGGAGTGCCTTTTTATATAATTTTTGTAATTACCCTGTAATCTAAAAAAATTAGGAAAATATTCTGAGTAATTTAATATTTTATTGAATTTTAGGTGCATTGAGTTTATAGTCTTACTTAAGAAGATGCTTGTTGAGGAAATGTTAGAAAATTAACAATAAATTTTACATTTATTATAGTTACTGCTCCTATTTTCTGATAATGTCTTGTATGGACATGCATATTTACAAAAATCGTCACATTTATACACACACAAAAAAATTCAAAATTCTTTTTAAAATACTGGAGGTTCACTGAATCACTGAACTGTAGTAAGCTTTTCAATTTATGATTAGTAAATATAATTTTGACTTAATAACAATAAGTCTAGGATTGGTGTATATGGAATAAATTCCAATAACCAACAATTACTATTCTTAAAAGAGTGCTCAATACAGAGTAGAGCATATATAATTGTTTATTTAAAAATTATAACATAAATATGTTATAAAATCACCACAAAAATAGCCATTTTGTTTCAACACCTCCAGTATATATATTCAATAAATTAAGAAAACTTTTAGTGACTTATCTGATTAGCCAACTCAAGAATTTTGTGTCAAAATGCCCATTAGCTCCAGATTGAGTTATTTTGAGTCAGCCAACCAGACAAATTACTTGAACTTTTCTTAGTTTATTGAATATTATAGCTCTATCTATCTATTGAGCACTTTTGGGTCGGAAGTTTTGCTAGCCTCAAAAAACATGTAAATTCTTGTAATTTTCACAAATTTTTTCAGTTGTATTATTATTTAATTTTTACAATAATGTTCACTGTGTACAAGGCTGAAGAGCCACTCCTGATAAAGGATTACAGAGTAAGTAAGCGGTTCAGTTTATAAGTATATGTGAGGAAGATAATGGTTAATCCTAAATTTGAATAGGTTAAGATTGTAATGATTGGGGAAGCATCCTCTTAGGAGTGGGTTACCCAAAGTAGTAGTTCACAGGGATAAGTTGTATTATTATCATTATTATACTATATATGCGTATGTTTGCAGTAGTCTCTACTATCAATTTTGGTATATGATGGTCCTACATTTCAGTTCATAATTGAACCATTAGATTACCAACAGAGATGATTTGTTTATAATGGCGAAGGCTTCTGTAGAATCAGCCATGTTTTTTTGGAAGAACTGATACCTTAGAAATGGTACACAATGTGACACAAAGTCATCATCTGCCACCACTATAATAATTGTTTGTACAGAAAGTAAGAACCTACATCGATCAAATTGTCTTTAAATAAGACAGTTTGATGTATGTAGGTCCTTACTTTCTGTACAAACAATTATTTTTATTTCATGGGTGACTTTTGCTGGATTTCGCAAATAATTTCGATTATTCCCAAACTTATTTCCAAGTTATAAAAATGTTAGTGTACAAAAAAAAATTCATAAAAAATTACGTAAAAAAAATCATCAAAACAATCACAGTGATGAAAACTTAGGAATCCAAAATTTCAGGTCGTAATGTTTTTAATTTGCTCGTGAAGTCAACCTGATTCCAAAATTGTATGATATGTTGGGCTACAGCCTCTAGAAGTAAAGTTGAAAACATAGACAATTTTATTTTGAAACACTGTAATTTGAGAACAGCAATTTTTCATTTGAACATGAGCTATTATTGAAAGTTAGAGAATTGTGTCTCTTTAATTATTTTTATCAGTAGAAGCCAAGATGGCAGAATTGAAAAACAACAAATTTGGGAATCCAAAATTTCTGGATCCAGACTGGAATGTTTTTAATTTGCTCACGGAGTTGGCCTGATTCTAAAATTGCATGATATGTTGGGCTATGGCCTCTAGGAGTAAAGTTGAAAAAGTATGACACAGTGACACATTGACATTCACATTTATTATATAAATGTGTGTGTGTGTGTGTGTGTGTGTGTGTGTGTGTGTGTGTGTGTACAAAATTTCAGATAGAGTATATCTATAAAAGGACAATATGAATAAAGACAAATGGAAAGTTTCTCTTAGCTGACTTGTTTCATCCTCTGAAGGACTTTATCAAGGCAAATATAAGGATTTTATTTTGTAACAAGTATATTATATATATATATATATATATATATATATATATATATAATAAATACATATGAATAAAAAGACAAGAGGAAAATTTATTCTTAGCTGACACGTTTCGTCCTTTGAGGGACTTTATCAAGGACTATATCAATTGTATTGATATTTGCCTCGATAAAGTTTCTCAGAGGATGAAATAGTTTTTCCTCTTGTTGTTTTGTTAATTTTGTTCCTTTACTCTATCTGCAAATAATTTATATATATATATATATATATATATATATATATATATATGTATGTATGTATGTATGTATAGGTATAGAGGCTGTGGAAATGCCTGGATTGGTGTCCAGCTTCAGGGTAAGCCCAATGGAAGTATTGGACCTCTTATCCTCCGTTAAGGTATTAAACTTGTAGAAAAACTCTGATGTAATACCTGCAGCTTGACAGCATCCAGTGATATTGACTGGTTCTTCTTTTTGTCTACATGCTGTTCTTGCTTACAGAGTCAGACTGATCTAGTGCAATGACTTCCTCGACTTTCAAAATTTTATGACCAAGCATTGCTTGGTATTGTAATAAACAAATAAATTTTGCAATGATATCTTGTGGTGTTAATACTCAACAATGAGGTGGCACCTATCACACACACACACACACACACACACACACATATATGGGATAACAATGTATAAATTTTTATATATCAAGAAATTAATTTGACTAGATTATATACCCAAAACACATAAATAAAATGAAAAGTAATTTAAAATTTAGAATTTCTAGCACTTGTTCATCATGCACGTATAGTTGCACCAGTGTAAATAAATTTAATCCAAGGAAGTCCTAAAAGACAAAATGCATCACACAAAAATCTTTTCCCACTCTTGAGGCAATCGGATGCCTAGCCACACTGATAAGCTGTGAAACAGTAAAACAGTCTGTCTGTGAATGACAATATATACATACACCTGAAAAAATTATTTTGGTTGAGCTCTTCAGGGGGAAAAGTGAATTTGTAAACAGTGACCATTACTGCTGCTGATGCAAGACTCTTTGTTAAGACAAATCGAGTTCTCCGGTCACTGGTGTGTTTGTCTAAAAATAAATACGTCTAAATTCACCTTCATCCCTGCCATGCACCAACGGCTTAGGGGTAAAATCAGTTGGGTTTCAATCCCGACTTGAACCAGTTGGATGTCTAGACACACTGATGAGTTGTGAAACAGTGAAACAGTCTGTCTGTGGATGATAATATATATATATATATATCAAGGTATGGTGGAGTAATGGATAGCAGGTTGGATTGAAGAATTGGGGAGTTGTGTTCAAATTCCAGTTGAGTTCATTACATTCACTTATGTGCTAATACTCTTAGGAAAGGTATGTATACATCTCTTCTTCCTAGCTATGGGTTAAATAGTAGGACAGACTGAGTCCTATAGCCTTTGGTGGCAACTGGCCTAGGAGAAGGGCAACATTGAATTCAAAACCTGAGGTGGGTTGTTGGGAACCTTGTGACAGACTGTGCACCAGTTCTCTGTATTTGCCTTTAAAAAGTGTAGTTGGTTCAGCACAAGCTATTGAAAAACAAAACAATGGGAGTGTTCTCCATATATATATATATATATATATATATATATATATATATATATATATATATATAATGCTCTTCAACTAGAATTGAGCTCTCCTAGCGACTGACGTCTTTCATATAGTAAAAATATTTAAAATTCTCCTTTTTCTCTACTGTGCGATGATAGCTTGGGAGTAGAATCTTTGACTGATGCCAAATCGGTCAGGTTTCGATTCCAGCTTAAAACAATCAGATGTCTAGCCACACTGATAAGCAGTGATACAGCAAAACAGTCTGTCTGTGGATGACATATATATATATATATATATATATATATATATATATATATATATATATATATATATATACACACATACAAACGCAACAAGGAATTAGAGAGCAATTTTTAAGCAATGTGGGCAGGCGTGTGTGCAATGATGTTTGTATAATGTATATAAGAAAAATACATTTTTTTCAGAAATAAATGAGCCATATCAGATTTTTCTACAATGGGTTTGAAACAACTCAACATAATTCTTTCTATCACATAGATAGATAGAAAGAAAGTAAGAATGATAGATAGATAGATAGATAGAGAGCGAGAGAGAGAGAGAGAGAGAGAGAGAACAAAGGAAAAGAAGGTAGTGACAGATAAAATCAGATTGTACACATAAAGTGAATGCTCCTGCATTTTTTGTGCGTGCGTGTATGTATGTGTCTGATGGTAGTGGTGGGGTGAATGCTCTAAAATTTAAACATGCCCTTGGATCAAAATTAATAAAATCTATTTTTTGGTTTAAAACAAATTCATAAACAATGTGCATTTGCTTTATTACATTAAAAAAATGTTTTAGAAATGGATTTTGAAACAAAAGTCGTGGGGAACGTAAAATTTTTCGAATGAAATATGTGCGGGTGCATGCAAAATATTAAAAAAAATGTCAAATATGTAAAAATTGTAGATATTTATGGAAAAACAAAAGTAAATAAAAATAAAATACATTTGTGTAAATTTAAGCATAATCTGTTATTTTCAGGAAAAATATCATTTTTTAAAACTCTCTCGTTAAAAAAAGCCTTACAATAAAAATTTAATGTATTTTTCGCAAGATCACATTTTTTTTAAATAATGCATGTTTATCGTAATTTTAGTGTTAAGTGGTTTTATTACTTTGTAATATTTTTCCTATTGCTAGAATAAAAGAAACATTTTTAGTATCAGTTAAAAATAATTCTCTGATGAATTTTAAAATTAAATAAAAATAATTTTTCTTATGTATTGAATTATACAAAACAGGGAAAAAATTTTTTTCGGAAATGTTTTTCGTGTCGTTTTGTTAGCAGCTTTAATTTCGGATTTTTAGACAATTAGTTAGTTTTGATTAAACATGGCTGACAATGTTTTCGTGAACATCCTGGAGGGAAAAAAATGAAACTTTTTGGCGATGAGATTATGGTAAGCAGTGAAATATTTGCTTTTTTCTCATCTTAGGCATAGGCTCCTTTAATTTAGAACTTTGTATGACCAGGTGGATGGATACCGAAGCTGGTAGGAAATTCACCTCATCAGTCGGTTGCACTGCGGTGTATGTAGTTTGCTGCACACATATATGCAAACACACGGCATCTACGGTTATCTATCTATCTATCTACATATGGCCGAGCAGACGAATTCTACTTTCTAATCTCTTTTGCTTGTTTTTATGCTTATATGCAATGATCAGACCCTTTTACCATTGCCTGCAGGCCTCCAGAAAAGCCGCTTCGGTGCTGCTGCAGCACAGTCGGCTATAACCTCACCGTATTGACATATTCCATCTGGACAAAGAGAACAGAGAAGAAAAGCGGGAGACTTCAGCTAAAAAAATATTTCCGTTCTCTCTAACCAGGAAGAAAGAAGAAAAAAATAACCTATGCATAAATTTGATTTATTCATTCACTGTGATATCATCAAAATACACTTAATAAAGTTAGTCTATATAGCTGTAAAAATAAAATATATATACCCCCCTTTTTTAAAAGTCTTCTTCAGTCTTCTTTACTGATCCCGTCTTGAGTCTCTCACAGTCGCCTCGGAAAGATATTTCTCTATTAACAATAACACTGATCCATTTCTTTAGCACTGAGAAATTGACCTTGTCTTTTCGTGTTTAGTTTAATTGCTTCTATTTGGTTAATAATTTGGTTCGTAGTTTTTTTCTAACTTTATTGTTTATTTATTTATAAACTTTTAAATAATAGGGTACTTACTACTTTAGTAGTTTAAAGAAAGAGCAACAGTGTGAATACGATTTTTGTGTTAAAGCAGTCGTCGTAGAAAAGTGAAGTATCTTTTTAAAATCTACAACTGCTACTACATTGTTCTCGTATTTATTGTATGTCTTAAGAAGACGAATTAAAAAAGAAAAAAAGAAGAGTTCAGTGTAGGTTCTTGATGGTATTTTTACCCTTAAAGTCATTTACGGAATTACTTTTTAACCGAGAAATTGAGGTTGTCTTCCTACGATTCCTCTTTTAATACGAATACTGGTTGTAACCTACTTTTTTTTTTATTGTTGCATATGTATTATTATTATTATTATGGAACCGTGGCCTTTTTTCTTCTTTAGAAATTTGTTTTTTAGTGTGTGTAAAATTTAAAGATTGCTGCACTTTCATTGCCAGTTTCGTTAAGAAATTGGAATACAGAGGTAGGGTGTGCATTTATCTTCTTAATTTCTAATGTTTTACTTTTTAAGATAACATCATTTTAATTTTATTTCTGACAACTTGTAACACCAACTTCTTGGTTCTTTCTTTCTTTTTTTTGAGGAAGGATTATTTAAGAAAAGAAAAATTAGTACAAGACATTCGATTTTTATATTTTTGTAATTTTAATGTTTTTTACATTTTTTTTAGATACCAGTTTTTTCTTGCATTTCTCCTTCAGTTATACATTTTTTTTAAATATTGAGAAATATTTTAATGATAAATTTAGTTGACCTTTCATTTTCTGATTTTTAAGAATTATAGTAATAATTGTCCCGAATGACATTAAGTACCAAATACGGGTATATATAATAATTTTGTTTGTTAAAGGTTTGGTTAAAAAAATGGGAATCTTATGATATATTATTGGTTTGCTCTGTCGGTTTTAAATTATGCAAATAAGTGTTTTAAAAACGAGCATATGCAATATTCGATCGATTTGGGATATTCTGAATTTTACAGATTATTTATTAATCATGGGTCAAGAAAAACTTATCAAAATATAAATGTTTACTGTTTCTTGGAGTTAAGCCAAACATGTTGATTTGGATTGAGGAGACCAAATTGTTTATCAAACAAGCAAAATTATTTACACTCTGTAGGGAATAAAAACCTGATAATTTGCTCGATTATTTATGAAATTGTACAAATATAAAGTTTTTATTGCATAATTTCCAGAATATATTTTTAATCAAACTGTGTCTCAACTGTATATTACTTTTTTTTTTCTCACAAAAGATGTCACGCTTCTTAAGTAAAAATAATTTATGATAGCTAAAAAAAATCTCAAAATATATTTTTGCAAATGAGTTTTCTTAACTGATTTATTCTTACAGTAATTCTTAATCCTCTTCACAGGTTATGTTTTTAATTTAAAATTACATAAATGAAAGGAAATATTTTGTGTAAGATTTTTTTTCTTTTTAATTTTATTTTAAGGTATTTTATTTTTTTAATTCAATACAGTCGGCATAAATTCAGTATAAATTGGTTATTTATTATTTTTTTGAGAGATCATTTGTGCAAATAAAAATTAATATACAGTTTTTGTTGATGTATGACTAGATAATTAATAATAAATTGAAAAAATGAATTTTAAAGCAAACTCTTCAATTGTTTATGTATTTTTTCATTTATGATTAAAAAGGTTGATTGCTATTTGAAAAATATTGACTGAACGCCTTGCAAGTATTTTTTTTTCTAATCAAGCTGACTTTCAGTTTTGTTTTGTGTTTCATTGCACAGATCAGAATTGAAGAATAGCTTTCAGTCACTACTGTTTTAGTTTTCACAACACATATTTTATGATTTCTATATGAATATATTTATTTGGGATTGGACAATCATAAATAAATCATCTGCTTTTTTTTTCTTTTTCTTTTTTTGATTACCCATTATTTATAATAACAATGACTGGAAACTAATATTGATGCTTGAAAAGCCCTAAAGATCATTTGTTTTTACTTAGGATATCGGATTTTAAAATGGTATTGCTTTGAGGATTTTGCAACCAATTGCTTTTTTTGTTGTTTGCTTCATGTGGAGTTTTTTCTACGGTTCTCTTTTCCATATAACAGATTTTGTAGATATGTTTGTGTTGAAAATAGTTGTGGCTTTCTTTGATTAGAAACTCAAATTACTAAAATAAAAAATGTTTTAACTTTTTTATGAAACATTATCTTTACAATTGACAAAAACAAAACGTTTGTGCCCTAAAAATAGATTGAATTGTAAATTTAGCTTTCTTAAAAATAAAATATTTATCTAAAATATATGAATTAGATGATAGATCTTTCCATGAAATAAAAATAAATACTCTTTCTTTCTTTATTCAAGAAAACTAGCCTGATAAACCTGCGCACACATTTTTGCTTTAATTTTGTGTAAAATTCAATGTAATATTTTCAATTTGACTTTCATGAACTGCATAACTTCACTTGTAACCTGCAAAAACAGCCATTATGTCACAAAAAAGAATAATCTTATGAAAACCTTACACTAGTGTATTAACTAAATATTCTGGACAAAATTAAATTGACAGTAAGAACTGAGTTACAGATCAACAATCAATTCTGATGAACACCTTTTTTCACATAATTTATTTTTAACTAAGTTATTTATGAAAATTTGAAAATGAGATTGCACCTCGGTTTTCTTAGATGATTAAAAAAACAATTACTTACAGAAGTGTGAGTGAGTTGCTGTTTCTGTACTGTTAAAAGTTTTTTTTTAACACTACAGAATCAGCAACTCAAAAAAAAAAAAAATCTAAAAATCTAAATGTGTTTTATTCAGTTTTAACTTAAAACTGAATAAAACACTTTTATTTTTTTTAGATTCTATTTTTTTTTCAGCATAAACATGAAAGACTTTCATCATAAAGGGCTGAGAACTATGCTTAAAAACTAAAAGGTATATCATTATCTCAATATTCATCTCTTCAGACCGAAGTTTTTATTTATTTATTTTTTTTTTATTAAAAAAAACTTCGGTCTGAAGAGATGAATATTGAGATATTCATGAAATAAATTATAACCGAATGAATGATTTTTAAGGATCGTCTGTACTTATTGCTTTGTTTCTTACATTGAACTCTCTTTGGATTATTGTCCTCCCTGGAATTATCCCTACCAGTTATCAATTGATATATATATATATATATATATATATATATATATATATATATATATAATTTGTCAAGGTAACTCAACCCAGTTGAACTAATAATAATTATGGAAGTTTTCTAGTTAGAAATTTGCTTTAATTCATTGTCACAACTCTTATGGATCACTTTGTAACTGGTATTTAGTGACTATCAGATTATTTCACTATATAAGTCAATGTTCTTTAAGTGTTTTACTTTGCTATTTGTTTAGTCTGCCTTTTAACAGACCTTTTCCACTTGTTTTGTCCTTTTCTCTTTAGGTACGTACACAGAATTTTTTTATATATACGAGTCTCTTGCGGGGCATCATGATCAGTGTTCTTTACCCACAAAATTAGGACAGTCTGCTTCAAACCATTTTTTTTCTAATGAATTCTAAGCCAGTCTTAAAATGGTTTTGTTTATTACTATTGCTACTTGATGATCAACTAATTATTGCAAAAATATTGAAAAAAAATCTTTTTCATTGAGATTTCAACTAAAACACAATAACTGAGGAAAAATGTTGTGAAATATTTCCTTAACTTTTTGTTGTTGTTAGTCATTTTTTTTAAACAACCTGTTTAACTTCTTTATACAGAGAATTAGAAAGTGGATGACTTGTCAAATGAATATTTTATAAAAATTATAATTGCATTGAAATTATTCAGAGCAAAAAAATAACTAAAAAAGTTAAACAAACCAAAATTCTAAAAATTTAAGGTAGAAACTAAAAAAATCTTTTTTAAAACCTTCGTGTTGTCTTCATGGCAATTAAACTACAGTGTTTACAGACAATGGATTTTCTTTAAAATAATCCAGAAAGAAAAAGAACCTAACCTCTGGCTCTTGGCACAAATCCAATGGCTGGTGTTTAATTTCCTTTCTCTGCTATTTAATCCAGGTGGCAATTCAAAAAATATGGCTTCAGTTAAAACAGGCTATTTAGAAGACTGCCTTAACTCATTTGTGCCTCTTTTCTTTTTCAATGCCAACAAAAATCCTGATTGGCATATATACTCAATTGTGGGTGAGGAAAGAGTTGCTCATTCTCTTTTTATTTAATTTCTGATTATATTCCTTGTTTTTTTTTTCTTTTATTTTTTTAAAATCATAAGAAGTTAATATCAGATTCCTGTAGAGACCAGAATTTAAAATTGTAGTGAATATAAACTTCAACAATTGTATCTCCTTGTCTAGTTTACATGATACTGTTGGTAAAGTAATCTTATTCGTTAATTTCTGTCTGAGTTGTGAGATGACTGACTTTAAAAGAATTCAAAATTACTGATGTCCTTTATGATGCTGACCTAGTGGATATAAGCCAATAGTTAAAGGATTGCAGTTACCTGGTGACTGCGAATTCAATCCCTGAATTGGGTTGTACATTTGACCCCCCCTCTTCATAGGGATTAGGATTATAGTGCCTGTGTGAAAAGAGGGAAAAACTTTGTATATTTGTTGTCCCTCTCAATACCCAAATCTTTACTCTTAATGTTCTTGACCATATTTAATAAGCTTATGTCATTAAAAAGAAGATAAAAGAATTGAAGAAAGACTAATAAAAATTCTTTATACGTCTTATGTATAAACAGTTATGTACTTTTGAAATTATTGTTTACATGGAAACTTTTTAGTTACCCATTAATGTGGCAGTTGTGTTGACAATTAAATTTAATTCTTGTTAATACAAGTCTTTGAAAAATAAAATGATCATCTTAAGAAATGGGAATAGTAAGAATTGTTAATTTAATGAAAAATTTACTGGATTATTGAAGTTTTACATTTTGTAATTGGAACTACATTTCTTACTAGTGGGTATCAGTTTTCTTGTAAATGTATTTCTCAGAAACCTCTTTAAACATAATTGCTCAAATATTTTATGCATTTATGATTAAAAATTTTTAGTTTTAGTTTTCTTTACTTTTTTCCAGTTCATGTGCATTGTCTGTGATTTTGTGCAGCAGACAGCAAAACTAAAAAATTCTATTTAAATATTGATAACAGATGAGTGAATAGTTAAACAGGTAATCTCTTGTCAGTGAAATGGACACCTGAAGATGACCACACAGCATTGCATGTGTGTTTTGTGCATGTGTTTGTAGGATGTATAATAACATCCAAAATAACTGATGATGAAACAAAGTGAAAATTTTATTAACAATGCATTTTGCTGCGGAGCATGTGTTCTCTTTGGCTTCCTCAGGTTAAAATCTGCCTGCCTGTGTGTTTGTTTTAGGTAGACAAGCACTAAGTCTGGATATTAGGAAGTGATAAACTAAGGTAATTAATTTGATTTATGCTTCCCACTTATCCTCAGAGATCCCAAGGCATTTTCCTCATATGTGGTTTACACACACACACACACACACACACACACACACACACACACATATATATGAAGAAATATAGTCTTAAGATGTGCTATATTTATGGGATAAAGTGCTCAATATCAACAGATACCAAAATCGATTAACCGCAGGCTTTCCGACAATTCCTTCAATGAATCTATATTTAACAAAGCTAAGAAAGAATACGAAACAGCCCTAAAAGATAGCGGATTTCCAGCAACACTCACATACTCACCACAGAACACAAAAAAGGCCAACAGGAAAAGAAATATCATATGGTTCAACCCACCGTACAGCAAAAACGTAAAAACAAATGTAGGAAAAATACTCTTCAAACTCTTACACAAACACTTCCTGGAATCAAGCACCCTACACAAAATATTCAACAAAACACAGTAAAAATCAGCTACAGTTGCATCGAGAACATGGCACAAATAATAAAAAAGCACAACAGGAAAATTATCAACAAACCACATGAACAAATTAAACCCACGTGCAACTGCATATGCAGAATAAAGAACGAATGTCCCTTAAACGGTAATTGTTTACAAAACAACATAATATACCAAGCCATGATAAAATCACCAGATAATGAAGAAAAAGTATACATAGGAGTAACTGAAGAACCCTGGAAACAAAGAAATTATGTACACAAAACATCTTTCACAAATAGTAAATATGTGAACAGCAAAATGCTTTCTAAGTATATCTGGGAAATTAAAAACAAAATGCACACCACACCAAAAATATCTTGGAAAATAAGGAAAAGATCATCAGCCTACAACAACCAATCAAAAACTTGCAAACTTAGCTTGGAGGGGAAAAAATAGCTATCATTACCTTACCAGTCCAAAATAAATTATTAAATAAAAGATCTGAGCTCATCTCAAAATGCAGACATGAAAACAAATTTTTACTACATTACTTAAAAATTGAAAACGGAAAAAATAAATAAACAAACAAAATGACAATAAAATAAGCAAAATAAATTAATCCAAGCAAATTACCAAATCACACCTGTTAGAATAGACGAAATAGAATAAAAAAAATAAGAAACAAATCAATGAATAAAGTAAATAATAAACAAATTAGCAAACTATTATGACCAAAATATTAGTTAGACTATAAAAATCAAACCAAAAATTGGACGAAAAAAATATAACGATAAAAAAAATTTTTTTTTTACTACGTTAATAAAAACACCGATTAAAATAAATAAATAAATAAATATATAAGATAAGAAATAAAAATAAATAAAAACAAGCAAAATAATTTAACCCAAATAAACGACTTCCGGTAACTGCCAAAATAGAGTACCCACAATGCACCACTGACCCGTATATATAAATAGCTGAGAAAAATAACAGCACTTGTGGCCTGACGATTGCATCAAGCATGAAACAGACTGTCGCCTCTAAGTATTGACTTCTATGTTCACTTTTATATATATATATATATATAAATGCAGTAAAGACAGGCAATAGTTTGAATCAGTTAAGCTATAATAATCTTGCTGCTTTAAAAGAAATATCTTTATTGTTATAATGTCTGAAGAAAGGAGGCAGTAAGTGCATATTTTGATACGTATTATAGGTAATGGTTGACCCTAGACTTGAGGTTAAGCTTGTAGTATTTGGGGTGTTGAGTCTTTTGTAGCACAGCTTCAACAATTGTGGTTCAAGAAGAGTCTAGAAACTTGGTATTAAAGATGAAGCTACTCCAGTTCATTTTAGGATAGTGTGTAGACATTGGTAATGGAAGTTCTTGAGTAGGCACATATGGACACTGTCTTATATATTAGGTTGTTATATAATTTTATTTTTTTTTATAATTTTATTTTAATACTTATTATTCATTAATAGTTCAGATAAATCATTCAACAATGTATTCCGATTCATTGTTTACAACTGACCTCCTGTCAACAATCCATTAACAGTTCAATGTCTCAATGATAGGAATTACTAGGTTTTGACTTGAAAAATTAATCATGCCATGTTTTAAAATGCACATTGTTGTTGAAAGAAGTACCCCTCAAATTGTTAGAAAGTGACTGAAAAAGGTGATAGTCTGAAGGGGCTAAATCAGGAGAATATGGTGGGTGTGGCAGAACTTCCCAACCAAGCTCTTTCTTTGTATCCATGAGTAGCCTGGTGACAATGAAAGAGTGCTGGTGTTTCTTTATTCTCAGTCAGTGTGTGTAGCATCCATGCACCATGTTTCTAGATTGTACCCATTGAGTGAAGATGAGCGATAGTAAAATGAGGTCTTCTGAGCCAGTTCTCTAGTTGCCTGGCATGGTTCTTTAATTACTGCGTGCAATTCGTTCTCATCAAACTGAACAGGTCAGCCAGAATGCAGGGAGTCTGTGAGTTTGACCCCCTCCCCTAATGTAACAGGAAAACCATTTCTGTGCCATTTTGTCAGTAATGAAGTCATCTTCCTACACAGCACAAACATCTTGAGCATTTTTGGCATGCCCATTCTTGTCAATCCATCATAAAGGGTTGTGTCTAATTAGAATAAAATTTTCAATAACGTTAGATGACAGTTTCACAAGGTGACTGGAGTTATTTAAGAAACAAAAAATGCAACGAAAGATCATTCTTCCAGATCATTCGCAGAACATAAAAAAATTCAAACAAATATATGTAACAACCTAATATAAGGAAAGGCAGCACAATGTCTTTTTAGGTGCTAGTTTTTGTATATTTTATGAGATTTTTCTTTCTCCAGAAACATTTGTATAGTCTAACAAAAGCTTGATTAGCCTTGGCTAGTCTGTTAGCTATTTATCTATCCAGATACACTGAAGTTAAGCAATGTCAAGCCAATGTCAGTAACTAGATTGGTGTCCACTTGGGAATACCAGGTGCTGTAAGCTTGGATATGTAGGTGTTGAAATGGATAATGGCTTGGGAATTGTTAACTGGAGAGCAGAGTTTCAATTCCAGTTGGGGTCTTTATATTCACTTACATCCAAATACCGTTGGGAAAGGTATGAGTCAGTCCACCTCTTCTCAAGATACCTATGGGTTAATTAGTAAGACTTATATCACTAAATCATTATCTAAAAAAAAAAAAAATTCTTAAAATCTAAAAAAGTATTTTCTGGCTTTAAATAACCTGCAAAGTGTTGATAAGTCATAGAAAATGAATCAATCAATGAAATACTGAATAGCTACACAGGCTTGTCTTTTAGATTTATTTACATTCTCTGGAATACAAATGTATAGAAACTACCGTGGCCACAAATTGAGGTATCAGTGTATATATTGATTTTAATAAGGAATTAATCCCTCACTTTATATTCACATAATTTCTCGTCTGTTTATCAAATTCAGATTAGGTATGAGTCCACCTCTTCTCTACCCAGCTATGGGTTAATTAGTAAGACTTGTATCACTAAATTATTATTATCTCAAGAAAAAATTCTTACAATCTAAAAATATTTTCTGGCTTTAAATAACCTGCAAAGAATTGATAAACCATAGAAAATGAATCAATCAAGTAAAACCTATCCAGATATGACAGAGCCAGGGTGAAGTCCTGGAGCACTTTGAACTTTGTTGGGATGATGGAAATAGAAGATGGATAATAGTTTTGGTTTGGTATAGATTGAAGAAGAATGTTAGTATTTATATGGCTGACCTCTATAGTGGAAAATTTTGTGGCCTTTACAAAACAGGGCATTATCTGTTGGAGGCTTACTTCTGTTTTGAGTGATTAGAGACATGTTGTCTGTGAACAGGAGATTTCTGATTAGCTGTACTGAGGATTTTGTGTTGGCTCAGAAACCAGCATGGTATAAAGGATACTGTATACCACAAAATCACTTTGTTATGTGAACTCTGTTGATGTGATCTTTTGATAAAATATTAAAACATCATATTGGAAATCTTTTTATTATTCCTTTGACAAAATACGACTTATTAGTATTGGGAAGATTGCCAAGTGGGCATATTGGACATAAGGGTTATAGCATTGTGGTTGGAACCTTTCAGCAAACATTTTATCATAGTCTGACCAAATATTTCCAGTAATTTTAAGTATCTTTTTTTTCTTGTTATAATGAAGATAGACTCTTGTGTTATTTATGATATTAAATTTTCTGTCATATAGCATGAGTTTAAACTCAGCACTTAATGTCAAACAAGCAGCTATTATATCAGTAAAAAATGAATTAAGAAGGAAAAAATAAGTGTAATAACTGATTTCACACTGGGTGATCTTCAGGCACATAGACTTGTAGGATTTGGTTATTTTTTTGTTCTAATGGTATACAAGCATTTAGTCAAGAGATTAGGTAACCGAGCAGGAACTGTTAGACTACCTGCACATCATGGTGAAGGATTGTGCGAAACCAACCACACTTTTCAGAAGAACCAAATACATGTGTGGAAATACCATTGAGAAAGGTATGAATCCATATCTTCTCTACCCCCACCCAGCTATGGCTGAATAGCAAGACAGACTGTGACCTATAGCCTTGGTTGACAACCAGTCTAGGTGAAGGAAAGCTTTGAATTCAAATGCCATTTAGAGACCTTGTAACTTGGCTCTCTGATTAAAAATTCTTAGAATTACACCATCTGCACATCCAAGCTTACAGCACCTGGTATTTCCAAGCAGTCACCCATCTAGGTACTGACGTTGCTTAACTTTCTGTGATCATGCAGTGGTGAACCAGTGTTTCAATGTAATGTGGTCATAAGCCTAAATGATTAAAGAGAAAGAATGAAAGCAAACATGTGAAAAATATGTGCCACTTTTTTTTGTAAATTTCCAAATCTGTTATTTTGTTCATTTCTTTGTTAAAATCAGTTGTATATATCACTGACACAACTTTGACTCTACCCCCCACAACATGTTTTGATTTTAAATCCTCTCATTTTTATTTTCTTCTACCATATTTCCTCTTTTTCACACAGTTTTGTTGAAATATGCTTTTCACACCTTTGATAGGAATTTGGATATACTTAATTAATTTAATAACAATAGACAATTGAAGCCTAGAGGTTCAAAGTTGATAACATCAACAAAGATGATGAAAATATTTGCCAACAGAAACCATTGACTTGCAGAGAATAATCATAAAAAAGTTAGACATATTCACTACCATTTTTCAAATAATCTAAATAATAAACATACCAGACTGGATTTGATAGTTGAAATGTTTGAATGATTTAATGAAGAATTGTTTAAAAACACTTGTTTGTTAGTAAAATACTTTATCAGTAACTCTGAGGCTAAGTACATCAGTTGAACTCAATAGATGAATTACTTGTGTTTAATTTCCACTGATTCTATTTTCAGCTGTTTACTAGATTACTAAATTTAATTTCCATATAATGGCAGAGTTGCTTATCAATCTGCTTCCTCTTCGTTTGTAAAAGAAGCTAATACTTGGAATATCAGGTAAATCTAATGGTGTATTGTGTGTAAATGAATTGCTGAGGTTTTAGTTTACATTCAATGACACGTCTAAAGGATAACCTAGAATTGTAGTGAGTAAAGGGTTAAAAATGTGAATTTGAATCAAAATAAAACAAACATTTGAGACAAGCAACAAGTGTGAAAAAATAGTCAAGTAAATTGAAAGTCAGAAACAGTGGTGACCTCATTTAATCTTACTTGTCCCTTGTCTTAATTAAAATACTTTTACTGGGGGGGGGGGATTTTAAAAAAAATTCCAGATTTACTAACATAGCAATTAAAAACCACTATTAGAGAATATAGTGATGACATTGGCAAAGAGGTTAGGCTTGTTCATTTGCTGCTTCATGTTACAGAATGAAATTTTTCTTTGTTTTTTCAGCTGAGACAAGAGGGTTTAGGGGAATATAGGATGTAAAAGGAAATTTTCAGCACTTATCTTTGGACATGAAAACATTCAATTTATCAAAGAAATTAGATAATTTTTATTGAATGTTTCAATAAATTTGCCTGTAAAATTAAAAGAATGTCTTAATTAGTATTGTACACAAAAATAAGTTTTATGCTAGGAAAATTTTTCTGAAAGAAAATACTTTTTGAAAACAAACATCAATGATATTTGGTAAATTGAAAAATATTGTAAAGTTTTTTTATCATTGAATAGAAAATAAGAATGTGATATACCTAAAACTTGATTGTCTTAGTGAGCAAAACCTATTTCAAGAGGATGATTTTTTTCTTTGTATGTAATTTGAAGGTGGGTGAAGTTTTATTTTTTTGCTTGTGTTTTTTTATTAGCTGAAAATGCTAACACGTTTAAAATAAAAATGTGAGTGTGTGACATTCACTTATGACAGAGAGGTTTCAGTTTACCCAACATAATTCAAAATATTTGGAAGTATGTTCCTCTGTTTTTTCTGGTAAGGTCCTTCTGGTTAGTCCTGCAACAGTTTCTGAGTTAGTCTCATGTACAGCCTTTACTTCCTTCTATAAAACTTTTGTGATATAAAAATTTTTCTTTTTTTCTTCTTTTTTTTTTATAAATTTTAAAATGACACTTTTAGTGACCATTTTGTGAAGAAAAATTGTCCATCAGACTTTTGTTCTAGAAATTAGTAGCAAACTATTTAAACAAAACTGTAATGAAGTCATTAAAGTAACTGAAGTTTGTTTTATCTAAAAAGAAGAAAAATGAGGCTGAGGTGTCAAGCTTAGAAGATAATCATCAAATTCACATTAAACAGTTTCTAGATTTCCAAATTGTTAATATAAATAGAATTTTTCTTTAAATCAGTGTTAGTAACATAAGAGTATCACAAGATATAATAAAAATAATGTAAAGTTCAAACATGAAGTCCCACTTTAAGATATTTTAATCTTTTTATTACTTATTTTTTTAGTATGGTGAATAAAAAGACTGTCACTTTATTGAATGATAATGTCAGCCCTCATGTTTTTAAAAAAATGGCATTTAGTCACTTAAAGAAGATAATTTTCAAGGGATAACTATTTTTTAAAACATTTCAAATTCTCCAAAACTGCTTTCCTCATCATGTCCCCTAGAAATTTCAACTACTTTCTTCTGATCCTAACAGGTGTCCTTAGAATTTACTCATTACTCCCATGTTCAGTCCATAGTATTCTCAGCATCCTTCTGTAGAACCACATTTCTATAGCTTCAGATCACCTCTTCATCTATGAAGAAATTGTCCAGCATTCACTGCACTATATAAGAGGACTGACACTGACAGAGGACTAGTAGTTCAGCACTCTTTGTTTCCTGTTTCTTAATACATTACTTAGCTTTTGGGAGACATCATTTCCTGCTCCAATAGACCTTTGAATTTCAGTGTCATATTTTCCATTCCCTGTTTAAAACACGTCCCAGATATTTAAATTTGTGTTCATGTTCGTTTTGGCATCTCCAATTCATAGTTCACATCTTTGGCAGTCCGCTTTGCTGACAACCATGCAATCCATCTTCTTACAATTGATGTTTAGTCCTTTCTTCTCACTTCTCTTTACTGCATTCGCTAGGAGTTCCTGCAATTTCCTTTATGTGTCTGCTATCAGCATTGTGTCATCTGCATATCTTAGTTTGTTTTCATTTTGTCCACCAATAATAAATCATTGTAAGACTTCTAGTTCTCTCAAGATTGCCTCACTGTAGAAGTTGAATAAATCTGGTGAGAAGACACATCCATGATGCCTCTTTCTATCTTTGTGTATTTACTGAATTCATTTTCTATCTGTGTAGGCGGTTTGCTCCCAATATAAGTCCTGGATTCCAATATCTTTCCAAAATCAGTTTTCCCAGCAGTTCAAGTGATGTATCTTGTCAAACACTTTTGCAAAATCCATACATCCTTCTGCATTCGTGTTGCTCTTTCCTGGAATTATCTTTTTAGATAAATATTACGTTCCTTGTTCCTGTGTCTTTAACCCAACTATACTGTTCTTGTCCTATTTCCAGTCTAATTCTTCTGTCACATGCACTATTCATTAGGATTTGGATAAGTTTTGTCATGTGGCTCATTAGGCTAAATGTCCAAAGGAGTTCATATTCTTTTGCACCTGGCTTCTTAGGTCGTGCTATGAAAATAGATCTCCTAAGGTCTTCCTATATGTCACCACTATCATATATTTCATTTATTATTTCTGTAATTTTGTTGCTATTGATAGCATCTCCATTACAATCCATCTAGTCCTGCTGCTTTATTCTTGTTCATCTTGGACAATGCTGATCTCACTTCAGATATTTTAGGTCCTTCCATATTTTGGATTATAGGTTGATTAAAAAAAAAATTTGTCGAAGTATAATACAGCGTGCAAGTGCTATTTGAGGACATTTTTAGTATGTTAAATAAACAGCAACATCTTAGCAAACAATGTATATATTTAATTCAAATTGACACAAATATCCTTCATGATACTTCTTTATCTAATTATTCTATGAAACCACCTTTGGCTTCAATGACTGCTTCTATTCGGGGTCGAAACCGTCCACAAGCTGCAATTAAGTGGTCCCTATTCATTCTGGACATCACCTGGACAATGGCAGGCTTCAGTGCAGCTATGGTACTATGAGGATGTTGATTAGTCTCCTTTTCAACGATGCTCCACACTTAATAGTCCATAGGATTTAAATCTGGCGAGTTAGAGGGCCACATGTTGGGGGTTACATGATCGTAAAAATTCTTTGATACCCAATCCTGGGTTACAATGACTTTGTGAGAAGGTGCAGAGTCTTGTTGAAAGACATATGGCCTTCCATTGCATACTTTATTTATCCAGGGCTTAACAACCGTTTTAAGAACATTAATGTATCCAGCAGACTTTGTGGGAATATGTAAGGTGGCATGACATGACCTTCACTGCTCACAACTCCTAAAACCATCACAGTAGCCAGATATTTGGTGTGCATCACCCTGGGTACTTCAGAAGGAGACGCACATAGCCACCTTCATTCCGTCTGTTTGTTTTCTGATCTTGGTCAAAGTTTCTTTCGTCAGGGAAAATCCAAAGCATGCCATGTTCGTGGGGATTTTTCACTTTGTTCAGCAACCATTTTGAATGCATGAGGTGTCTTTGCCGATATAAATTGGCCTTTCCTCATTACATATGACTTATATCGAATGTCCTGATGTACCTCGGTTCTGATAGTCCACTCTGATACCTTGAGTTCTTTGGCGATGGACCTCATTGATCTTCCGGGTCTCTCATCGATGATGTTTTGAACATTCCGTATAAATTCTGGTGTTCTCATGGTATCAGAGCGCTGTGAATGCTTTTTTCTTTTTGCTGCAGGGGAAACGTTGCCATCGCATCCCTCTAGCTCTAACTGAACCTTATCAACAATTGATCTGGCAACATGTAAAAAGTCACTGATTTTTAAATCACTATGTTTTGCAGCTAAAGCAACAATGACTGCATGTCTTTTCATTTCTTGGTTTAACATTTTCCTCTGACTGGGTTATCTGAAATAAAAAAAAATAATATTATAAATGATTTGACTGTGTAGTGAACTTAAAACAATATGTCCTCAAATAGCAACTTGCACACTGTATTATCACTGATGACAGTGTCATTAACACTGTCATACCACTGCATGTAGTTTGTTGCTTTCATCATGGAAGAGTTCTTCAGTGTATTCATTTAATTTTTGAAGTATTTTTTCTTTTTATATTATCAGGATTTCTTTTGATTTTATGCATCCTGTTGATGGGCACATGTTTTGTTTTGTTATTTCTTTTATTCTTTTGTGCCTATCTGCCTTGTCTGTTATGTTCATTCTTTCTATCTCTTCGCACTTTAGACTCTATTCCTTTTTTGCCTGCCTGGATTCATTTCTACTTTCTTTGTGTAATGTACGAGGGTCATTCAATAAATAAGGTGAATTTTTCGGTATAGGGACTTCTAATACAGATAGAAGCTTACTTTTTTTTAATTTCTCAATGTAGTCTCCCAGCACTGTCGCACACTTTTCCCATCTGTGCACAAGCTTCCGTATTCCCTCAGCGTAAAAATCTTTGGAATGATGTCTCAGCCAGTCGCTCACAACACTTTTGACTCCATCGTCACTTTTAAACTTCGTGCCTCTCGTGAACGCTTTCAAGGGACCAAACAGGTGAAAGTCTGAAGGGGCAAGGTCTGGGCTGTAAGGGGGATGAGGGAGCAGTTCCCAATCCAGCTCGTTGATGGTCTGCACTGTTTGGGCTGCTGTGTGAGGCCTTGCATTGTGATGATGCAAGATGACTCCTTCTGACTGATGACCCCTGCGTTTGTTCTTTATGTCTTTCTTGACCTGCCTCAGCAGTTCACAGTAGTTGGCACTGTTCACAGTGCTTCCTTTCTCAAGGAATGAAATGGTGATTGGGCCTTGCATATCCCAAAAAACGGTGAGCATCACATTCCTTGTGGACCGCTGGGACTTGAACTTCTTCACTGGAGAGCCTACGTGCTTCCACTCCATGGACTGCCGTTTGGACTCAGGCTCATAGTGCCAAACCCATGTCTCGTCACGTGACCACCTTCTTCAGAAACTCAATACCATCCTTCTCATAGCGGGAGAGACACTGCTGGGACAACTCGACCCTCCTCTGTTTGTGCTCTGCAGTAAGCATCTTTGGCACCCACCAGCAGCTGACCTTCGAGTAGCCAAGGTAGACAATTTTGTGTGCTGTCCCAACAGATAAGCTCAAAGTCCTTGCAATACCATCCACTGTCACCCTTCTGTCAGACTGAATGAGGTCATTGACCGATTCGATCACCTCAGGAGACCTCACTTCTGTAGGTCTCCCAGGCCTGTCTTCATCCTCAACACTGCTCCGTCCTTCTTTAAACAATTTAGCCCACTTGTAGACATTTTTGGGGGCTGAAACATGTGGCACCATACACAGTTGACATTCTCCTCTGAATTTCAACTGGTTTGCACCCTTCAGCAACCAAAAACTTGATAACTGACCGCTGTTCAATCCTGGAGCATGCTTCTTGGTCGGCCATCTTTGTTAATCGCCAAAACTCTCAAATTTTTTTTTTAATCTGCAAAAGAAATTAAATCCATGTGAAAAAGAAGTAAAACAAAAAAAAAAAATAAAAAGGAGTAAGCTTCTATCTGTATTAGAAGTCCTTATACCGAAAAATTCACCTTATTCATTGAATGACCCTCGTAATATATTCTGTACCATACCTGGGCATTGTTTGCTGTCTCTATTTCATCATGTTAAGAATGTTATGTCATCCACTCCTTTTGTCTTTGTTGAGTTTTTCTTATAATGATTTTGTCTGTTGATATCCCTAAAGCTTCTCTTAATGTGTTTCACTGGAAGTGTCTAGACTCTGAATTTAAGCACAGTACTAGACTGGCAACAAGGTCTCGTCAATTTACAGTTGAGTTAGCTAGATGTAACTGTAAATTCTATGCTAACAGTTTCTCTTCTCGTATTTTCACTTGTTTCTTAGCAATATTTCTGTTTCTAACTCTTCCACACTCAGTGATACTTGGTGTCTCAGTGGCTTTACTGCCTTGATTGAAGTGAACTTGATTAAAAAAAAATTCTTCAAGTAAGAATTACAAACAAATTTCATTTTGAAACTCTCACTAGCATCCACTTAAAAAGTTATCAACTCATTTACAATCTTTATGATTGAAAATATTTAAGCAGAGGGGGACAGATCTTTATAGTAATCATCATCATCATCATTAGTTGCATCATTTTTATAATCATCATCCTTAGTTGCATAATCTATTACAGGATCCTAGCACAACTCTTGTTCACAGCCTTTTCATCCAAACTAGGAGTTCATGGTTAAGGTGTGCATACATACCCGAGTTGTTTTAGGTATGTACTTTGATCAAAACTTAATAGAGATTTTGCTTAAGGTATCTCTATCATAGTGTGCAATCCAATGGTAAGATGTTCATTTGCTAATGGAGATACAAAAATAAAACAAGTGTGGAAATATAATATTTGGGAGGATATAGCAATTTTTTTTTTTTTGGATGTGGCACAAGGCCGAAAGTAAAGGGGAACCCAGTGAGGATTGAACTCACTACTCAGTCGTAATTGTTCTAGCGAGACAAGCTTGCTAACCATTACACCACCTTGAAGTGCCCTCTGGGAGGATATGTAACAGGATGGAAAATGTGACATTGAAATCTGAAGGTGTATTGGGATAACCAAGGAAGCATTTCAAAAGCTTACTAGAATACTAAGAAATAGAAACAATTTAGCTAGAAACAAGGAAAAGAGTACTGAACTGCTACATGATATCTGTCCTATTGGAATGGCAGTGAGTACTGGATGATCTCCTCAAATATGAAAAGGAGACTTGGAGCAGCAGAAATGTGATTCTACAGAAGGATGCTGAGAATACCATGGACCAAACATGTGAGCCATGGCAAAGTTTTTGAGAAAATGGAAACAAAAAGGGAAATAATATTTAACGTTAGGAAGAGATTGTTGAAATTTCTGGTGCAGGTAATGAGGAAGGCGGGCTTGGAAAATCTGATACTTACAGGACAGATAGATAGCAAGAGGGACAGAGGAAAACAACGCATAACATACTTGTGAGCTTGAGTAAATGGATAGTGGAACAGGGCTTAGGAGAAATAACAGAAATACAAAGTTTATGAAGAGTTACAAGGGACAGGAAGTTTTGGAGGGCCATGATCGCCTGTGTTCTAAGGGGACACGGTACATAAAGAAGTGAGGCTACATTGTACCGTCATAATGGTTTGTTGTTTGATGCTCCTGTATACACTTCCTGCTACCAGGCTGTAATTTTTGGGAATGTTTATTAATCAAAGTGTTTACTACATTTGTCTGACTTCTCCCCTTTGACTTGTCTGGCTTCGATGGTCCAACTAGCAACGTGAACTAGTGCCAGCATAGTCCTCCAGACAAAGGAAGTACACAGACACTCGACTATGACAAGTTTCAATGAATAGGTGTAGGATATCTGCGAATGTTATTGTGTTTTTCTTTTTATTTTAATGCTCATCATATCAAGTGGCTTAAGGATTCTAATGTTACTGATGTTGCTGGTATTCAGACTTTCAATTTTTCGATTGTTCAGTATCTCAGTCAAATAGTAGCTTTCCCTACTAGTTCCCCTAATAAATCTCATCATGTCAAGTGGCTTAAGGATTCTAATGTTACTGGTATTCAGACTTTCAATTTTTCCATTGCTCAGTCTCTCAGTCAAATAGTAGTTTTCCCTACTAGTTCTCCTAATAAATCTCATCACGTCAAGTGGCTTAAGGATTCTAATGTTACTGATGTTGCTGGTATTCAGACTTTCAATTTTTCCATTGCTCAGTCTCTCAGTCAAATAGTAGTTTTCCCTACTAGTTCCCCTAATAAATCTCATCATGTCAAGTGGCTTAAGGATTCTAATGTTACTGATGTTGCTGGTATTCAGACTTTCAATTTTTCCATTGCTCAGTCTCTCAGTCAAATAGTAGTTTTCCCTACTAGTTCTCCTAATAAATCTCATCATGTCAAGTGGCTTAAGGATTCTAATGTTACTGATGTTGCTGGTATTCAGACTTTCAATTTTTCCATTGCTCAATCTCTCAGTCAAATAGTAGTTTTCCCTACTAGTTCCCCTAATAAATCTCATCATGTCAAGTGGCTTAAGGATTCTAATGTTGCTGGTATTCAGACTTTCAATTTTTCCATTGCTCAGTCTCTCAGTCAAATAGTAGTTTTCCCTACTAGTTTTCCTAATAAATCTCATCATGTCAAGTGGCTTAAGGATTCTAATGTTACTGATGTTGCTGGTATTCAGACTTTCAATTTTTCCATTGCTCAGTCTCTCAGTCAAATAGTAGTTTTCCCTACTAGTTCTCCTAATAAATCTCATCATGTCAAGTGGCTTAAGGATTCTAATGTTACTGATGTTGCTGGTATTCAGACTTTCAATTTTTCCATTGCTCAATCTCTCAGTCAAATAGTAGTTTTCCCTACTAGTTCCCCTAATAAATCTCATCATGTCAAGTGGCTTAAGGATTCTAATGTTGCTGGTATTCAGACTTTCAATTTTTCCATTGCTCAGTCTCTCAGTCAAATAGTAGTTTTCCCTACTAGTTCCCCTAATAAATCTCATCATGTCAAGTGGCTTAAGGATTCTAATGTTACTGATGTTGCTGGTATTCAGACTTTCAATTTTTCCATTGCTCAGTCTCTCAGTCAAATAGTAGTTTTCCCTACTAGTTCTCCTAATAAATCTCATCATGTCAAGTGGCTTAAGGATTCTAATGTTACTGATGTTGCTGGTATTCAGACTTTCAATTTTTCCATTGCTCAGTCTCTCAGTCAAATAGTAGTTTTCCCTACTAGTTCCCCTAATAAATCTCATCATGTCAAGTGGCTTAAGGATTCTAATGTTACTGATGTTGCTGGTATTCAGACTTTCAATTTTTCCATTGCTCAGTCTCTCAGTCAAATAGTAGTTTTCCCTACTAGTTCTCCTAATAAATCTCATCACGTCAAGTGGCTTAAGGATTCTAATGTTACTGATGTTGCTGGTATTCAGACTTTCAATTTTTCCATTGCTCAGTCTCTCAGTCAAATAGTAGTTTTCCCTACTAGTTCCCCTAATAAATCTCATCACGTCAAGTGGCTTAAGGATTCTAATGTTACTGATGTTGCTGGTATTCAGACTTTCAATTTTTCCATTGCTCAGTCTCTCAGTCAAATAGTAGTTTTCCCTACTAGTTCCCCTAATAAATCTCATCATGTCAAGTGGCTTAAGGATTCCAATGTTACTGATGTTGCTGGTATTCAGACTTTCAATTTTTCCATTGCTCAGTCTCTCAGTCAAATAGTAGTTTTCCCTACTAGTTCTCCTAATAAATCTCATCATCAAGTGGCTTAAGGATTCTAATGTTACTGATGTTACTGGTATTCAGACTTTCAATTTTTCCATTGCTCAATCTCTCAGTCAAATAGTAGCTTTCCCTACTAGTTTCCTTAATAAATCTGTTCAACATTCTTCTTTACTTGATTTGTTCCTTACCTTATCTCTTAGCTCTTATAGAACATTACAATTCTGTCCTCTTGGCAGTTCGCATCATGCTGTAGTATCTGTTGATATTTCTTTTGAATTGTCTATTAGAAAGGAACTTACTATTCACATGACTTCTTTTTGTAACCAGCATACTGATTAGGATTCATTTTGTGGCTTTATTCATGATGCTCCTTGGATTGGTATTCTTAACCTTCCTTTTGAGAATTATGCCACAGAGGTTTCTTCTTGGGTTAAAGCTGACCACATTGCAAATATCAGGTGAAACTACAATCTCCTTGCCTGTTCAGCTGTTATAGCCCACAGGAATCACTTCATCTGGGTATACCAGCATGATCAAAACAGACACCTATTTCTGAGCAAAATGAACCATTTAATTAATAAGTTCTTTTACTCTTGCATTTCCTAGATTGCAGTCTTATGGGAAAATAGAACTGGAAAGTAACCAAGTAATTAATGAGATGGGTGGGAGATGTGGGCAAGGAATGTTCAGGAGGTTAAGTACAATGACTGTACTTAGCTTCCTGTGTCTCTCTACTGAATGTTTTACCAATTCAGTGATTGAACTTGATGTCCTATGTTCAACATCTGACTGACTGCTAAACTTGCTACTAGTACTCTTGGGATGGTCGATCCAAGTTGCAAAGAAGGCCCACAGAACTGTGAATGCACACAGCACTCTCAGCTGCTGCAGACTTGCTTGACTAATGAATGAACCTGAGCCATCTGCTTTGGCCTTTCATTTGTTTCATCAATGTGGGAAATGACTGCATTCATGCCCTGACTGCACACTAAACATTTGATATGCCCTAACCAGTCACACAATGCAACTTTCTAAGCACACATTTCTTTATACTTACAAATTAACAGAAAAATGAATACTAATTGGTTATTCTTACCTGAAGATAATACCACTATGCTTCAAAAATGCTTTTCCTCAATCAAAAAGACACATATTTGCTATTCTTGACTTGGAGAACCTTGTAGCTATTTTATTCTTTGATAGAAACCAGTATGGCTTCTTTTAAGCAATAAAAATATCTTTCACCACTGACAAATATCTAATATACCAAGGAGAAACTAATAAATGCTAGTTTGGTGTATGACTGGCCAATTGACTGACCTGTGAACTTTGCCTTCTGCAGTGTACTTCACTAATGTCCTAAAACTGAATGTTACAACCCATAGACTAAAAACTATCCAATAATTTCTGGGGTGTGGAGTTATCATTATTTGCACTATTTGAGTGCAGGCTAGTGTCCTAATCTTGTTATCACAAAGTTTCAGCTGTTGTGCTGTCCAACTGTCATCAGGTATAACCTACAGAAAATTCATGGGATAATAATCTCGTAGATTAAAGAGTTGGTTTGTGAATTTGGTGATATAGTAATAGTGAGTTCAATTCTTGGTTTGGGTAGTGTGT
The DNA here is from genome assembly GCA_964036315.1 of Acanthosepion esculentum. Lineage (NCBI taxonomy): Eukaryota > Metazoa > Mollusca > Cephalopoda > Sepiida > Sepiidae > Acanthosepion > Acanthosepion esculentum. Next base: position 131,338,550 of record OZ038483.1, on the reverse strand, counting down.
ACTTTGAGCCAATGGAAACAGGGCATGCAATAACTGAGCAGTACTAAAAATAAGAACTAAACGAAATATCCCTAGACCCTAGTCTACCCTTGTCCGCATGTAAATAGTGTAAATAAGCACATCCTATATCTGAAAATTTTATCTACAACTTTTTAACACCTGCCAAAATAATTTAAATTATTTGGTTATTTTAACATATATTTCAAAATATAATTATCTATATTATTTTTTGTTTTCCTTTTCAGATTCAACCAAGAATTTGATTCAGGGGAACTTTACTAGATACTGACTTTTTATAACAACCTTCTGAATGTTGGATGATGTCTGGTAATGTCCAATACTCTCTTCCAGATGAAGGGATGTCCCTACATATTTCTGATGCTCTGGTGACTAACTCAGCTGGCAGTGACCTTGCTACTCACATAAAGGATGACCCTACAGTTAAGTTGGGACGGTCAAGCGACTATCACTTGAAGACTCGGAGTAAGACTTCAGTGTTTAATTGTGATGTCTGCGAACGAACCTTTGAGAGCGCAGAATTCTTGTCAAGCCATGTACTATCGCATAGCTTGGACATTGGAGCCTACAGCTGCGAGATCTGTCACAAAGTGTTTGCTGAAAAGCATGACCTCGCCCAGCACAAGTGTTTACAAAGTACTGACATGCACTCTCAGAATCTAATACAGGATGCTAATGCCTTTCATCCGCAGACTGATGTCCCCAGAGGTGATCTGAATGGCCCCTTCGGTTGTGTTAGTGGTGATGGTAGTGGCGGTGGCCACGGTATTGAAGGAGATTATGGCCTTGGTGTTAACTCACAGAAAGGAATGCAGTTGTATGCCTGCGAATACTGTGAGAAGAAATTCAAGACTAATTCAGCCCTTCTGATCCATCGCCGGAGTCATACAGGTGAGACTCCTTATCCGTGTGAATTTTGTGGCAAGAGTTTCCGTCAGTCAGCGCATCTTGATGTCCACATGCGGATTCATACCGGGGAGATGCCCTATAAATGTGCCTACTGCGATAAATCATTCACTCAGAAAAACAACAGGAACCGCCATCAGTTGTTGCATTTAAATCCAAACAGCCAGGAATCAAGTCCTGTTGTTTCAAACAAACCTCATAATGAAAACTGTCTGGATACACCTACAACTCCAACAATTGGGAACATGTCCACAGAACCACCTAGGCACTTAATAAGCTCTTATGAAAACCCTTCCATGACACAGTCAGCACAGGTAGGTGCTAATTACTCCCAGCCTAATCAGCTGACAGGTTCCTCGCAGTTCTCTTATCAATGTAGCATATGTCAGAAGGTGTATAGCAATAACTCTGCCTTAAACCAACATCTGCAGAGCCACAACAAAGACCATTCCTTTGACTGCTATGTCTGTGGCCACAAATTCAAGCAAAGGGCTCACCTTGAGACCCATCTGCGAGTACACACTCACGAGATGCCATACAAGTGCCAGTATTGTGACAAGTGCTTTTCTCAGAAGGGAAACAAGAACAGGCACGAACGTCTACACCTGATAAATGACACTGCTGATCTGTCAGGGACATTGCCACCTTCTTCCTCCTCCTCCGCCTCCCACACCAATTCCAATTCATTATCATCGACTTCAGTTGCTATGGAAACATCCATTAATAGTGCCAAGACTTGCATCCAGCAACCCAACATCTATATCGATTCTGAATTTGCTTCTTGTGACATTTGTCACAAACAGTTCTTCAGCAAAGATGATCTTCACACTCACCGTAATACGCATCATTCACTGTCCTGTGACCAATCCTCCATGAACAACACAATTAATATGGAATCATCTCACCATCAAATGACCACTGGGCAGTATGGGCCTTCGTACTGTAACATTTCATCTGATAAGAATTACCAGGCAAGAGAATCTCCCCAGACACAATTCAGTCCAAGCAAGCCATTGGTAGTAGATCAGAATTCAGCTGGTCCTGGGAGCAGCCTGGGAAACAAAATGTACTATGATGGTGGGGGGAATGTAGGAATGCCAGAACCCATTCGACAGGATGACCCTGCTTGCTGCAACATTGGTGCAAATAATCTTTCCCCGTGTGAGGTCTGTGGTAAGGAAATCTCTTGTCAGCAGGAGATGCTGCAACATGCCCAGTGCCATAAAGGGGTGTTTACTTGTGAATACTGCCCAAAGGAATTCCGGAGCAACTCTGCCTTGTTGGTCCATCGCCGTGTCCACACTGGGGAGACACCATACAAATGTGATTTTTGTGACAAAGGCTTTAAGCAGGCCCCTCATTTGGATGTTCACTTGAGAACACACACAGGAGAAATGCCCTTCCAATGCCTCTATTGTGACAAGAAGTTTACCCAGAATAGCAACAAGAACAGGCACCAAAGAACCCACTTCCTTGGTGATGCAGCTTCTGGTTTCAATAGTCCAAATGCTATGAACCAAGGTTCAATAAATCAGGAGAATGAGAATCTATATACAAATAATCTGAAATGTGAGCTCTGCGGTTGTGTGTTTGCTGATAGGAACAGTTTTGTTAACCACATGTTGTCACATCAGTCCTCTTCAGGAAATGCTGGGATGATGACTGATAACTCAAAGCATTCAACGTTGACACATGGCCTGACACACCTATACCAGTGCAATGTTTGTAATGCAGGATTTTCATGCCAGACAAGCTTGGATAATCATGTGGCTATGTTGCACAATGCTAAAAGCAATGTCATGCCAAACAGTTCTGATAATAACGGCATGCAGTTTGGTCAACAACACCCACCGGAAGATCTTAACAACATTAAAAATAATCAAAGGAGACCTATGGATTATGTGAATATGCCACACCTTGGAAACCCGTCTGAGATTGGAAACAATGCATCTACAGGGGATAGTAATAGTTTCCTGCCTTCACAGAATACAAATTTTTATGATATGGGCAACAATGGTTTGGGTGGTGGCAGTGGTACCGAAGCATCATCAAATAGCCAAGAAACATACAGTGGGTACAATTCCAATAGGGAACCTGTGGTTAATATGAACTGCGAATTCTGCCAGAAGAATTTTAAGAGTATGTCATCGTTGATGATCCACCGACGTGTGCACACAGGTGAGACACCTTTTCAGTGCAACTTCTGCCATCGTGGTTTTAAGCAGAATGCTCATTTGGAGGTGCACATGCGCATTCACACGGGTGAGACGCCGTTCAAATGTGAGTTTTGTGATAAGCGTTTCACTCAGAAAAGCAACCGTGATCGACATCAGCGAACTCATTTAGTCGACCCTGTTAGCTTACAGAACTCGGACATTGATTTCCCTATGGAGAATGTTGATGGCAAAGAGCCTGTCGATCGGAATACAAATTCTGAGCCTTACAAATGCGATGTTTGCAGCTCAGTGTTCACAAACCATGATGATTACACCGATCACCGTAGTTGTCATGATATCCCCCGTCTCTCTGACGATTCAAGGAGACAGTGTAACAGAAGAAAATATGACAGTGTTGATGCTAATCCAAACGAGACGAGGGGAACGGGAGGAGATGCGGGTGTATACAAATGTGATCTTTGCGGCTGTTATTTCTCTAATGTCTCTGATCTACGGCATCACCAAAACACTCAACATTCCCAGGATTCATATCCTCCGGGAAATAGTCTTAGGAATGGTACAAACAGTAGTTGCCCTCAATACCCACTTGATGCCGACTCATATAATTACCAACCAGAACCGAAAAGGTATTGTTCCGAAAGAGGCTATTCGCATCATGGTAGTGCATACCAAGATGGGGATGTGACACCAATGAGTGGACCTATGCCACCATCTAATGCTTCTTTTCATGGGAGAAATGAGCCGGGCTTTATGAGACCAGAGGAGAACTCGTTTTGTGAAATGAGAAATAATTATTGCAACAGTCAGAAAAAACCTGGCCCTCCCCTGATGTCAGCACATCATGGTGATTCCACTGCCCAAATTGGAAAAGGTGAAGACGAGACATCTGCTTTAGGTCATCATGTGTGCAATTTCTGCCAGAAGAGTTTTCGCAGCATGTCTGCACTGTTAGTTCATCGGAGGGTCCACACTGGTGAAAGTCCCTTTCAGTGTGACTACTGCCAGAAATGCTTCAAGCAGAATGCCCATCTTGATGTGCATCTGCGCACCCACACCGGAGAGACGCCGTTCAAGTGTGAATTTTGTGACAAGCGATTCACTCAAAATTGTAATCGCAACCGGCACCAGCGAACCCACTTGGGCGATGCAGTCAGCTTGCAAGGTCAGGTTGATATGCACAACAATAGCAATTTCAGTGGGGGAGATATGCCCTTTAGGTGTGATATATGTACTTCAGAATTCACTAACCGTGATGATTTCATGGATCACCGCAGCTGCCATGACATTCCTCAGCTGTACGAAGAAGCAGTCAAACAGAACGTAGTGACTCGGAGAGGAAGAAGGCGAGGTCCTATCAAAAGCTATGTAGAAATAGATGACGATGATTTTGATAACGAAGATGATATGCCTGTCAGTGAGATCTCGTACGGCTGTAATCAGTGCGATGAGAAATGTAGAGGCGTAAATGAGCGTCAACGACACATGAACCACCATGTGAAACCGGATACAACTTGTTTCCAACCTCAGGCCTCCACAGCCTGCAGGGACAACCAGAAGTACTCTAATTATAGACAAGATGCTCATCAGTGTGAAATATGCTCTCAAAAGTTCTTTGGTGAAGAAGAGCTTTGTCAGCATCGACTGACACATATGAACAACCCTTACAGTCGAGAAATGAGTGGATCGTGCTCCTCACATCAAAACATCGCTGCTACAACAAAGCATTCTGATGTATGCATGATTGATAGCGACAAGGAAGCGGGGAATTATGGAAATATGAACCTTAAGACAACAGATAACAAATGTGAGTTGTGTTGCAAAATATTCAGTAGCACTTCTGCCTTGACCACACACATGCGAGTTCATACAGGAGAAACCCCTTACAAGTGTGACTTTTGTCACCGTGCATTCAAGCAAACGGCACACTTAGATGTCCACATGAGAGTTCACACGGGAGAGACACCGTTCAAGTGTCACTATTGTGATAAGCGTTTCACCCAGAAGAATAATATGATACGTCATGAGAAAATACACCACGGGGATGCGGCAAACCAAGGCAACTCACTGCCAGTTCATAGTGGTGGGGAGTCTATGGAAAGCCATTGCCAAACATGTGAAGCACAGTGTCGAAGTCGACCGAGTCTTAGTGATCACCAAGCAGATTGTCCTGGAACACCTGATTCTGTGTCTGATTGTGATATATGCTGTAAAGAGTCCAATGTTAAACCTGACATCTGTCCATACTCCGAACCTCATCACAATAGCAGCAATCCAATCATTAATAGCCCTGAAGACAGTAAAACTGGCATGGGTAATTTTGAAGAAAAATCAGTTTTGCAACCCAAAGACCAAAGGCAGGCCTACGATTGCTGTCAAAATTCTTGTCAAGAGCCATTTCATAAAGAGCCAGACCTGAAAAATAAATCTACAGAGTGCCCATTACCATCTGATCAGGGTCCGATGGAAAGCATGGTCCTACAATTGCCGTATGCCTGTCGACATTGCAAAATTGAATTTTTGAACCAAGAAGATCTATGCAATCATGAGCCACAGTGCGAAGCAGCTAATTTCATTCCTCCTGGAGCGTCAGGAAAATTTCCACCAATGGACTCCACAGAAGGTGAGGCTGTTTACCTGGATGACAGCCAGATGCTGACCAATGGCAACCAATGTGAATTTTGTCAAAAGGTCTTTAAGAGTTTCTCATCCCTCTCTGTCCATCGTAGAGTTCATACAGGAGAGGCCCCATTCCAGTGTCACTTCTGTCAACGAAGGTTCAAGCAGAATTCTCACCTAGAAGTTCATCTGCGAACACATACAGACGAAACACCATATAAATGTGAATTCTGTGACAAATGTTTCACCCAGGCAGGCAACCGTAACAGACACCAGCGTACACATTTTGTAGATGCTGTAAGTTTAGGCGTTGCAGAATTTAATCTTCTTGAAAAGGAAGATGAAAACAATCAGGGAGAATCCGCAGAACAATTTATTGAATACCAAGAAAATGATTCCAGAAGTGAAATTCCAAACTTGGCAGAAAATGCTGATGATGATAATGATGTTGGTCATGATGAGAGGAATGATGATGATGATGATGATGATAATAATAATGATAATAATGATAATAGCAACAACAACAGCAGCAACAACAACAGTGAAAATAATAATAATAATAATAATAATGATGATAGTGTGAGTAGGGAGGAAACAGATATAGCCTCACAGATTAAACCAAAACGGAAAAGAGGTCGTCCAAAAGGGTCCCGTTCTTATTTTAAGATTGAACAACAACCATCACCTGATTCTGTCAAGATGGAAGTAGCTGAAGAAATAGTGCCAGATGAGAAAATTCACAATCTGAGTGGCCGACCACGTACAAGAAGTCTTACTCGATTAAAGAGCAGTAGCAAAAAACTCAATGATACAGAAAACAATTTTACTTGCGAAGTTTGTAACATTGATTTCAGCACAGCCGAGGCTTTCAGCCATCATCAGCAGTCGGTGCATCATGCGGCTGAAACGGGCAAAAATGACAAGACAACAGAGAATTGCTCCTTTATTTGTGAGTATTGTGACAAGACTTTCACCAATGGCAGTGCCTTGGCTGTGCATCGACGTGTGCATACAGGTGAGGCTCCCTTTAAGTGTCAGTACTGCCATAAATGCTTCAAACAAAATGCTCACTTGGATGTCCACATGCGAATACATACAGGAGAGACACCATTTCAGTGTGCCTTCTGTGACAAGCGCTTCACACAAAATTGTAACAGGCTCCGTCATCAAAAGACTCATTTTACCAATGTGACATCAGGACAAAATGGAGCAGCTGCCTTTAACCCCGATACTAGTGCTGATGCTGATGCTGATGCTGCTGCTGATGCTGATGCTGCTGATGCTGCTGCTGCCTTTAAATGTGAACTCTGTAATCAGGAGTTTAATACGAAGCATACATTTGATAATCACGTCTGTGTAGATCAGTCGTATGATGATGGTGTTCGCCCATTATTGCCTTCTCCTGATCTGCAGCTGGCTTCCGAAGACAAGAAATCCATTCCTGACAAAGAGTCTTCTGATTTGAAAGAGAATCAATCTGAAACTGTGGATAATGATGAATTTGAAAAACTATCTAATGATCCACCTACAGCCACGACATCAAACATTGATTTTCTGACTTCGAATAAATTGATTAAGGAAGAAAACAGTCCGCAGAAAGATTTTTGTGAAACTGAAATTAATGCTCCTCAATTCCAATCTGCTGAGGATCACGGAGAAAGTTCATGCGACGAAAACCGTGCTGATACTGATGAAGCACTCTCTGAAAAAAGGGACGGTTCTGACTCCAAATCTAGCGACTTCTCATGTGATTTCTGTTCTCGCACCTTTCGCAACCAATCTGCTTTGCTGACTCATCGACGAATCCACACAGGAGAAACACCTTATCAGTGCACATACTGCTCAAAAAGTTTCAAACAGGTTGCACATTTGGACACTCACCTGAGGGTGCATACAGGTGAGAAGCCTTACAAATGTAAATACTGTAAGAAATCATTCACACAGAAGAGCAACCGTAATCGCCATGAGCAGGTGCATGAATTCTCTGGGAAAACTCGATCTTCTAAAGGATCTGTCCCAGAACACAGGTGTGAATTGTGTGATGGTTATTTTGCTAATGTGACTGACCTTGACATGCATCGTTGTACCATGACGGCTGCTGATGAATGGTCAAGCCATGCTGGGGACACGGACATTAGTGCCGATAGCCAAAACCTTCCCTACACATGCAATATCTGCGGCAAAGAATACAGCAGTCGGGTGCGATTTGAAAAACACCGGCAAACCCATGAACAAGGACGGAAAGAAGAAAATATGTCACCATTGATGGAGAGAAATGGTCAAAGTGGAACCTTGTCAGCCACGGATCAAACAACATTTTTTTGTGAAGTTTGCCGGCAGAAGTTTACAGACAAGACAGAGTACACTCATCATATATTCATGCACATCTCTGAGAATCCTTACCAACAGAATCAAGGTACCTGCAAGAACTCAAAAGACGTCCATGTCGATCAGATACGTGAGGTTTGTTATTTATGTGAGCAATGTCAGAACGAATTTTATAGCAAGAATGAGTTTTACAACCATAAGTGTTTCAAAAACATGCCAAATGGGAAAGGCCCAATCGACAAGTTCAGTTCTCGGAATTCTGAGAACATGGATGACACAGCTTATAACAGTGAAGAGTTTGGATTGGGTGCTTCTAATCCTAGCCAATCGGAAGACTTTGCTGAAAATGAACAGGGGTTATGTAACAAGAGCTTCTTTGAGTGTGATTTTTGTGACAAGACATTCAAAAATCATTCCACAATGCTCATTCATCGAAGGGTACACACTGGGGAAATGCCGTTTAAGTGTAAATTCTGTGAGCGATGCTTTAAACAGAATGCACATCTGGAAGTGCACCTGAGGACGCATACGGGGGAAACTCCATTCCACTGTCGCTTCTGTGAGAAATCTTTTACTCAGAAAAGCAACAGAAACAGACACGAACGTACACATTTGGTGAATACAGAAACAGATGAGAATCAAGTTGCTGATGGTGCCGGAATTGCATCTTTTGAAGAGGATCTGCATTGCCACTTGTGTTCTATTGATTTCTCTACTGAGGACGACCTCAAAGAGCACTTACAAACACACAAGGACAATGAATTGGGAACTGGGTTTCAACCGATGGGATCCTGTCTGACAACCTTAAAAGAGGAACATGAGATTTATGAACAAGAAGCATCAGCCAGCAATAATTACCCAACCAGCTTGGATGACGGATCTCTTCCTTACCCTGAAAATACATCCATGGTGAACTTATGTGATATGGAACCAGGGTTGGAGGATGAAGATGGGAATCTTGTCAACAACAAACTGGATGCATCTGGGCAGCTTTATGAGTGCGAATTTTGCCACAAGCAGTTGAAAAGTTTGTCATCATTAATTGTCCATCGTCGTGTCCATACTGGTGAAACGCCTTTCAAGTGCAAATATTGTGAACGTAGTTTTAAGCAGTCGGCACATCTAGATGTGCACATGCGGACACATACGGGTGAAACACCTTATAAATGTGAGTTTTGTGACAAGTCTTTCACCCAAAATAGTAACAGGTTACGGCACCAACGATTGCACTTTATGGATACAACTAGCATTGGGGATGACAATAGTAGGCTTACAGCATCTATGACGGACTTGTTAAATGACAAAGATACCAAGGACCAAGCCGACGCCCCGACTGACACTTCACAACTAAGTCTGTAGTACAGATAAGAGCATGTAACTGAAAAATAACGTATAAGGAAACAAGAGTAATAACTGCTTCAGGTTTGGTGAAACAAGGGAGACAACTCGGTTTCCCTTAAAAACACCTATTCTAAATAATGGGCAATTGTAAAGGGGCTACATATCCTGAGCTAAGATCACTGTTTGAAGCAATGTTGCCTATTGGAATATATATATATATATATATATATATAATATATATATATATATATATATATATATATATATATATATATATATATATGTGTGTATGTGAGAATTAAAAGAAAGAAAATACAAACAAAACCTTTTTATTGGCAGCACCTCTGTTTCCAATTACAGAAAGTTTTGTCTCTGTCCCATGACAAATATGTTTAAAAACTTTACGTTGCAGGAACAAAGACCTATATTATCATGTAAACTATATTTGTTTTTTTATTTCAAACCTTGTTTCCATCCTTTACATGTATATGTTATACATACACACGTACATTTCTTTTTAATTTTCAGGGCGCCTATCATGAAAGAAGTGAAAATAATAAACTTTAAGCAGTCAACACACCTACAGACACACACATACAGAATGCCTTTCATTTAGAGTTCAAAGTTCTACTCTCCAAGTCAAAAAAATATATATATAAATCTAAAGACAGTAGAACTGTTAAAATGCCATGGACTGAGTTTTTAAAGATCCTATGACAGTTAATTGGATTTCTGGGAGAGTTACTGATGTTATCATCAAACTGAGGGTGGTTCTCAATGTATCTTATTAAGTAAACATTATGGGATTTTTTTTTTTTTTTTTAGTCAATTAGTCCTCTTTTCTTTGTTTTTAATTTTATATTTGTGATTTTGTTTTTATCACTAAAATATACTTAACATTGTGTGTGTGTGTTTGTGTTTTAATGAAAAAAAATGTGATAGTTGTTGTTTGGAGGTGTTTATTGCCGTTTTACTTACTAGGCAGGCTTTATTTATTACAAAAAACCCCAAATGAACAGCTTTTTCAGTTTGGGCTTAAAAATTTGACTATTTGCAACTAAATATCTTTTATCTGATTTTAAGATATCAGAAATTAAAGGAACTCGATTTGCTAATATTATTTAAAATGTTTTTCATCTACCTGAAATGTTTATTTTGAAATTTATAGAAATGTAAATAGCTATTTAAATTATAAAAATATCAGAATTTGTATAAATATCAAAAGAAAAAAAAAATGTATGATTCAGATAGCCACTTTTTTTTTTTTTTTTTTTTTTTTTTACACTGTTTTCTTTTTGAAAGAAAAATTGTTTGTGAATACAAAACAAAAAACTTAAGTGGAAATTTCCCCACGTACAAGTTTATTCATGTAAGAAAAACTTTGTTTGCTAAATGTATTTGGTCACCATCATTGCTACTTTTCTTTCTAAACTGAAATTTGATATTCTATTAATTGACACAAACGACAATACATCAAGGTACTGTAAAATCTTCATAACAATGTCTTTTAATGCTGTCAACGTTGAATTCTACTGGTGGCTGCTTTCCACTTGTTTCGATATTGTTGGTGGCTCATTGAACTGGACCCAAGCAGATAAATTTGCAACAATTAAAAAATTGCATGAAAATAATTATCAAAATATTTTCTCTATTTTATTATGCTTTGTTTTTTTGTTAATATTTGAAAACAGAAAACCTTTAACGACAACTTGAGTATATGAATGCTGATGGTTTGATAGGTATGCTGAAAATGGTTAGATATAATTCCGAGATGGTTAGATCTATCTTTGTAAGGTTTTGCTACAGAACTTAGACACATTATAAAGGAACATCATTTTAACTAATTTGTTTTCATTTGGCTTGAGTTTAAGCAATTTTTATGACAGTTTTGTGAAAAGTTTAAAATTGCCAGAGAAAAACTTGCTTAATTTGTTTGCTTTGTTATGATGTAAGAATTTCAAATTTTTATCTAAAAAAAAAAAAAAAATGATAATAATAGCATTTTTCTATTTCTAAAAGTAAATCACATCAAATATTAGCGGTTTATATTCAGAATTTGTTGCCAAACTCAATCTTGCTAGCATGGAACGAAAATATCTCTCTACCCAAATAGATTGATTAAAACACAGCCTGGATTGGACTTTGGATTTAATTTTTAGTTATTTAGTAAGGTTTACTGCTTTTTAAAAGCTAGTAAAACTTATGCCAGTCAAGGATTATTGCAGACTAATCCTTCTTCTCCCACAAAAGATCCAATCATCTTAATGAAATCTAGATTTCAGAGTTTATGTGCATTGCAAGCTATAGACGACAAGAGATCTCAACTAAAATATTTTAATCACTAAAGGAATTATTTCACCAAGTCAAGCTTTCAACACTTTGCTCTCTACTCTCAGTATTTCATCATTCAATTTTTTTTTTCTTTTTAGCTCTCAAGAATGATCAGATAATACGTCTATGTCATCACAATGAGAAAGACTTATGAAAGCATTGGTTTCAGATCGTGTATCTGTAGGTGAATAACTTATAAAAAAAAAAATTGCTGTTTGAAGTTGAAACTTGCTTCTTCTATATCTTTGAGGCAAAGTGATAGCAACTAATTGTCGTATATCTGCCAAATACTGGCTTGAACCACAAAATTTACATTCTGCTATTCACTGAGCTGTCGACTTTTGACAAAGTTTAATGTTGTTGAAACATTAGTTGTCTTAATCAACTACAGAAATCATTTTGTCTCAATGCAATTAGGTCAAGATTTTCTCAAAAAGAAAACAAGTCTGATGGCTTCTGTTGCAGGGTGTGTATTATTATGAACTGCACTTTGTTTTTCCAAATCCCTTCTTTTTTTTTTATATTAATGTAGCACGTCAATATTCAATAAAAACAGGAAGAAGAGATTATCTTCAATATTTCTAAGTTATACATTCTTAATAAAATTCATAAGTACAACCAAAATTGTTGTGTAGCTTCTATTGAGATGTTGACAGTTTAACAAAACCCTAGCAAAGATTGTAAGACTTGAATAATTGGTTATTCATTCTTCTATGAGGAATTGCTGAAAAGTTCTTGACCAAATCCACCACCAGAAGCATTTTTTAAAAAAATTCTTTCTGGGTCAAATGGAGGTAGAAGGTAAAAGAGGTCTTGAATGTCAAATTAATAGATAAATGAATTTAGTTTGGGGGGGGGGATTTCGGCATTAGATGTATTAATTTAATCTTGATCATTAATTCATTTAAAAAAGAAAAAGAAAAGAGACCTGTTAAAATTTTTGTTTGGTTGTGCTTTCAGCTTTTTGAAAACATTAAAATTTCTAGTCATCATTTTGCAAATTTTTAACTTTGTTCTTTTTAGGAATATTAAAATTAAGTATAATTATTTAAAAGATATGACAATTGTTGACGGAAGATTGTGAATTAACTGTGCTAATTAATCAGTAGTGTAAAACTGGATTTTACAAGAATTATGCTATTTGATAGAAAACTAAAATATGTTTAAGGTAAGGACCAGTCTGACAAAATCTCTACAGTAAGAAATGACTTTAGGCAGTAAGGTTAAAGAACATCCAAGATGAGTCCCTAAGGAAATAAGCAAAAGGCCATTTTTCAAACTAAAAAAAAAGATAAGCACATTCTGCTGTGAAATATTTGGAATATCAGACTATGTTGGTTAGATCCACATTTCATTCTGTTATTTCTTTTTATAGAATAAATATGAATTTGTGGTTGGTTGCTTCTATGTGCTGTGTTCCTTTAGGACGTTGGTGATCATGGCTCGCCAGTTTCTTGTTCTTTGTAGCTATTAATAAATTTGTTATATAGGAATAAAGTGTCACCGTCGACATTGGAGTGTGAACACAGATCACCAGAGAGCAAACACAGGTGATCCCATTTTGAATAAGTAGATCACATGATGGTAAAGGAAATGCATATATGGGAATTATGGGAAACGTATATATATATTTACTGCTAGTAAATGATATTACTAAGGAAATGAATGTGTTATATAGGAATAAAGTATCACTGCCGACACTGGAGTTTGAACACAGATCACCAGAGAGCAAACAGGCAATCCCATTTTGAATAAGTAGATCATGTGATGGTAAAGGAAATATATATATGGAAATTAGTGTGGCGTCTAAGTGATCACTCATTCTACATTATTCTCTATACGGATCACTATTCGGTGGTTACTTTTCAAGTGAGTATTATCTAGCAAGTACTATTAGTGTGAGTGATATTTGAAGACGTCTGACATTAGTATTGTTCAACAGCACTACTATAGTTGTATGTGCGATTACAAAGTCTCTACTATAATGAGCATTATGAAAGTGATGAGTATTTGTCGACATTACAAGTGGCAATGCGTGTTCATTGACATCACAAAAAAATTTTTGTCTTTTTGTTATCTCTCCTAAACCTTGTTCCGCCATCCATTTACTCAAGTTCACTAAGTAGGTTATGCGTTGTTTTCCTCTATCCCTCTTGCCTTCAATCTGTCCTAACAGATCTTCTTCTTTATGTACCGTTTCCATTCAGGGCATAGGCGATCATGGCTCTCCACAATTTCCTCTCCTTTGTAGCTCTTGATAAATTTTGTCTTTTTGTTATCTCTCCTAAACCTTGTTCCCCCATCCATTTACTCAAGTTCTCTAAGTAGGTTATGCGTTGTTTTCCTCTGTCCCTCTTGCCTTCAATCTGTCCTAACAGATCTTCTTCTTTATGTACCGTTTCCATTCAGGGCATAGGCGATCATGGCTCTCCACAATTTCCTCTCCTTTGTAGCTCTTGATAAATTTTGTCTTTTTGTTATCTCTCCTAAACCTTGTTCCCCCATCCATTTACTCAAGTTCTCTAAGTAGGTTATGCGTTGTTTTCCTCTCTCCCTCTTGCCTTCAATCTGTCCTAACAGATCTTCTTCTTTATGTACCGTTTCCATTCAGGGCATAGGCGATCATGGCTCTCCACAATTTCCTCTCCTTTGTAGCTCTTGATAAATTTTGTCTTTTTGTTATCTCTCCTAAACCTTGTTCCCCCATCCATTTACTCAAGTTCTCTAAGTAGGTTATGCGTTGTTTTCCTCTGTCCCTCTTGCCTTCAATCTGTCCTAACAGATCTTCTTCTTTATGTACCGTTTCCATTCAGGGCATAGGCGATCATGGCTCTCCACAATTTCCTCTCCTTTGTAGCTCTTGATAAATTTTGTCTTTTTGTTATCTCTCCTAAACCTTGTTCCCCCATCCATTTACTCAAGTTCTCTAAGTAGGTTATGCGTTGTTTTCCTCTCTCCCTCTTGCCTTCAATCTGTCCTAACAGATCTTCTTCTTTATGTACCGTTTCCATTCAGGGCATAGGCGATCATGGCTCTCCACAATTTCCTCTCCTTTGTAGCTCTTGATAAATTTTGTCTTTTTGTTATCTCTCCTAAACCTTGTTCCCCCATCCATTTACTCAAGTTCTCTAAGTAGGTTATGCGTTGTTTTCCTCTGTCCCTCTTGCCTTCAATCTGTCCTAACAGATCTTCTTCTTTATGTACCGTTTCCATTCAGGGCATAGGCGATCATGGCTCTCCACAATTTCCTCTCCTTTGTAGCTCTTGATAAATTTTGTCTTTTTGTTATCTATCCTAAACCTTGTTCCCCCATCCATTTACTCAAGTTCTCTAAGTAGGTTATGCGTTGTTTTCCTCTCTCCCTCTTGCCTTCAATCTGTCCTAACAGATCTTCTTCTTTATGTACCGTTTCCATTCAGGGCATAGGCGATCATGGCTCTCCACAATTTCCTCTCCTTTGTAGCTCTTGATAAATTTTGTCTTTTTGTTATCTATCCTAAACCTTGTTCCCCCATCCATTTACTCAAGTTCTCTAAGTAGGTTATGCGTTGTTTTCCTCTGTCCCTCTTGCCTTCAATCTGTCCTAACAGATCTTCTTCTTTATGTACCGTTTCCATTCAGGGCATAGGCGATCATGGCTCTCCACAATTTCCTCTCCTTTGTAGCTCTTGATAAATTTTGTCTTTTTGTTATCTCTCCTAAACCTTGTTCCGCCATCTATTTACTCAAGTTCTCTAAGTAGGTTATGCGTTGTTTTCCTCTGTCCCTCTTGCCTTCAATCTGTCCTAACAGATCTTCTTCTTTATGTACCGTTTCCATTCAGGGCATAGGCGATCATGGCTCTCCACAATTTCCTCTCCTTTGTAGCTCTTGATAAATTTTGTCTTTTTGTTATCTCTCCTAAACCTTGTTCCGCCATCCATTTACTCAAGTTCTCTAAGTACGTTATGTGTTGTTTTCCTCTGTCCCGCTTGCCTTCAATCTGTCCTGTGAGTATCAAATTTTTTATCCTAGAAATTTCAACTATCTCTTCCTGATGCTAAATATGGGTGTCTTTTTTGTTTCCATTTTTCTCAAGAACTTTGTCATTGCTGACATGTTCAGTCTGTAGTATTCTCAGTTTCCTTCTGTAGAACCACATTTTTTTTTTACGTCTCCTCTTCATCTGAGAGGAGATTGTCCCTCATTCACTGCCATATAGGACTAATATTACATAACACTCCAGTACTCTTTTTCTTTGTTTCTAACATTTTTCTGTTTCGTAATACTTTGCTTAGCTTTTGGAAGGCACATTTGGCTATTCCAATACTCCTTTTGAATCCAGTGTCACACTTTCTGTCCTCTGTTAAAACACTTCTCAGATATTTAACGGGTTTGATTTTGGTATCCCCAATTTGCATATGCCTTTCTCACTTTCTTTCACTACCTTCTGTAGGAGTTCCTTTCTATATCTGCTACTAATAATGAATCCTGGTAGCATTTCTAATTCTCTCAGAATCACCTGACTGTATAGGTTGAATAAATCTGGTGAGAAGACACATCCTTGTCTTACACCCCTTTCTATGTTTGTTTATTTGCTGAATTCATTTTCTATCTGTATGCAGGCAGTTTGCTATTAGTATAAGTTCTGGATTATTTTAATATCCTTCCCAAATATACTAAGGTTATTTAGCAGTTGTACTTACAGGATTCTATTTTGACTGTTGTTAGAGGGTTTCTGTTATTGTCTAAAGTGGCATAGATATTAAGTAATTGGAAAACAATCAATTATAGAAAAAGTGGCAGAACAAATTCATTGTTTTCACATTTTATCAAATGTGCTTGAAATTCATTTAAACTAAGGGCTTATGGATCAGATTGAAATACTGGCACCTGTATAATCACTAAAGTTAAGCAATGTTGAGCCTGGTCAGTACCTAGATGAGTAAACACTTGAGAATACCAGAGGCTGTAAACTTGGATGTGCAGGTGGTGTAATTGATAATGGCTCAGAATTGTTAATCAGAGAGCTGAGTTCCAATTCCCATTGGGTTTGTTATATTCACTTATGTGCAAATACCTTTGGGAAAGGTATGAACCCACTTCTGCTACCCACTGCTATGGATTAATTAGTAAGACTTGTATCATTAAATCATTATTATCTCAAAAAAAAAAAATTCTTACAATGTAAAAATATTTTCTGGCTTTAAATAACCTGCAATGGGTTGATAAAGCATAGAAAATGAATCAATCAGTTATATTAAGCAGAAACCTGTGCTGACTGATAGAAAGTTAACCACATCAGACGTCAAAGATTAAAACCTACTGAGATAAAAGTCAACATACAATAGAACCTTGTTGTCCTTGAATGGTGAATCTTATTTTAGCTCCAGCTCCTGAAATATATTTGACTTATTTTGGCAAACCAACTGAAGAAAAAACAAACATTTTAGTAGCCAATGAATGAGGGGGGAAACATTTTTATCCAGACTACACCTGAAGAAGATCACCTGAAACAGTGACGATAAAAAAGAATGAGATCAATAGTCCCAACAAATCTTAGAATGATGATGATGATAAAATTTTCAAAATGACAGAATCAATGTTGCATAAGAATATTTTGTTAAAAAGGTATATGTACAAGAAATTTGGCTCTGTATGCAAGCATTACAAATAAGGTAATTCATTCTTTGGGATCCAATAAAGTCCTTACTTTTATTTAGTTATATTTGCTTTCAACACAACAGAATAAGTGTAACTGTACACACCCTGAGAAAGATTTGATTTTTTTTCTATAATAAATTGTCAAGAGCCCAGCTGCTGACAACATTTGTTTTGTTTTGTTGAAAAGAAAACAAAAAAGTGTAAAAAATTCAGACTGATTTATAGTCGACATTAAAAATCAATACATTTTGAGATTTTTTTTTACATTATAACCGGAGAAAAGAAATGGAAACAAATATTACAGAAAAGCATTAATTACAGTAAAAATTAAACTAAACCTGATGTCTACTTTCACAGCATTATAAACTTGGAGTTAAATTTTTAAAATGATTGTCATAAAAATATCAATTTTTTCCCCCTTTCAATGGAGACCTAACACATGAATGTATTTAAAAGCCTAATGGTAGAAAAATACAACACTAAACAGAAAATTGGTAAGTAGTCATCCTCTATGATGAATCAAAACTTAATTTAATCTCATCAACAGATTTTTTATTAATCTTATCCAAATTGCAATGTACAAAATAGTTTTCATTAATTTAATTTTTCCTCTTATCATTTTTGACGGGGAAATGTCATCTGATTTATTTGTCATTAGTGATTGTTTCTTTTCAGATTAAATTTCAACATCTTTTCTCAAATGAGAAATTAAACAATTGTGACAATTATTGAATAATATTTTTAATAATTTAATATATTTTTAGTATATAATTAATAATATTCATTTTACTATACTAAAGAGTAAAACTAGCAAATTGGTCTTAAAGTGTTCATACAAGATTTTTTTTTTTTTTTTTTACTAAATATTCTTTTATTTGTACAGATTGGCTATTTAATAAAGAACTATTTTGATTCTTTTTTTCATAAGTATTTTAAAACAGCTCAACAGCATAAATCTAGCTTGACAAACAAAACTTCCAAAGACAAGCCACTCTTTAAATATATTGAAAAGCAATTTTTAGTATATTGCTTTAATCAGAACTTATTTCTTGTAAATAAAAGTAAAACGAGTGTAAAAAGAAATTTTTTTAAATTCAAACATGTATTTGTAATTAAATAGAAATATGTTAAAATCAGAATTTTACATGAATTGAAAGAACTTTAGGTGGAAATTTGTTTGTTTTAATAGTTTTCAATTATTTTCTGAATTATCTTTTAAAAGGAGCTAATATAATTATCACAAGTCTAATTGAAACAATTCTTCATCATGCTTGTGAGAAAAATTCACTAGAAATTGATCTCAACATTCCACTTGAGATGAATATATTTGCCGAGCCATTTACAATTTTTCTTTTTTTCAGATGGCTTTTTTGATTTCATCAATCCTCATTACAGCTTTCAGCAGATAAATATTCCAGCATTTGTGTCATTCCAATCTGTTCGTCAGTTTCTGATTTTTGCTTCTCGTCTTTTTCACCTTTGACTGTATTTAACTGTTGTAATCGTTTGCGTCTTCGAAGCTTTCTGCGTGTTGGAAGTCCAGGTTCGTCTCTAGTGAAGTAACCTACATTGGAAGAGAGAACAGTATAGATGTCTTTGGTGGCTGTTAGCATTGCATGACATTCTAATTTGTAAATGGATTTTTTCTTTCTCTTACAGATATAACAATGTACTTACAAATTATTGAAACATTTTGCAGAATTTAGAGACTTTCCATTTTAGAAATAGGCTAAGTTTTGTTTCTTTAGGCTTTTCCACGTTTTGAAATCAGGGTTGAAAGTTTCTTTTAACAAAAGCAAACTCAGAACAAATGTTTTCTAAGTAAGAAAACATTTTGATAAATTGATAATTTATTTTTAATCAACATTATAATGATTTCTTTTGGTTATTCTATTTACTTCATGTGAAATTATGATAATTTGAAGCAGAAATGATGCCACTAAAAGTTAATTATATTTTCTGAATCCATAATTTTGTTGGGATTGGGTATCAATATTGACTTAAAAGAATTTAATGTTGGGAGGAGGAAACAAAAATGTACATGTAAAATATGAATATAGTGAAAAAAAAAAAAAATCTAAATTATTTCAAAGATGTTTTCAGCTTGCAAAACATGAAAAAGAAAATGAGTCAAATTCTAAATTCTATTTAAAAAGAAACAAAACAAAAAAAAATTGTCTGAGAAAGAATGTATACCTCGTTTTTCACATTCAACAGTATCTGGGAAATCAACTGACCAGAAATGTTCTGGTGTCTGGGGAGGCACATACTTAGCACGGTGCCGAGAACAATCTCCCACTTGGTGACGGATCTCTTCTTCAGACAGTCCTTTTGCTTGGTAATACTGTAAAGAACAATAAAGCCATTTGTTGTTATTCCATACTGATCTAAAACACTGAGGTTTATGTAGGAAAATAAAGACGACATTCATGCTTTTTTTTCCCCCCAAGTTTTATGAGAATTGGCAATCTGAAAAAAGAACAGAAAGCAAAATGAAGGACTGTACCTCAACACATTGCCGACATGTATAGCCATTTAGTTTCTGGCGTTCATCTTTCTTTCGCACAACACTGTGGTGTGCATAGTTGATCTCCTCTTTGTGTGGGACACTGATTAAAAAGAAAAGTATTTAGTAGTTCAATATATTTTAAAAGAAAAAAAAAGACAACTCAATAGGATCTTTTACACATATTTGATAATTTTGAGAAACATCATTGCTACTGTCAAGTGAATTGTCAAGTGAATGGATTGGCCAAAATATGTCAATAATGAAAACAAAAAAATTTAAATCAACAGGCCAAACAACAACTGAAATAACATGTATTATAGAATATCACAGACAAGGAATAGTTTAACTTTTTTTGTGTAGTTTCTGTTTTCATACAAAGGAATGAATGGTTGGTTCAGATTATTCAAGAATTTTCCAAAATACTTGAGTCAACAAATTTAATTACTCAAGAGAATTCTAAACATTATGCAATGATTTTCCCATTAAGCTGCCTCAGGTTTAATTACTCAAGAGCATTTTTTAAACTTATGAGTTATATATTAATATTATATGACAATATTCTAAAGTAAAAAAACAACAGTATCATTAACAGTAAAAAGCTAAGTACCATTTTACAAAAATATAATATTCTGAAAAATAGCTTGAAATTAATTTTTAACACCATGTTAATTTCTGTTTTTGTTCATTTCAAAATATTTGCCAGATTGTGTGAAACATTAAGACATTTTATCACATACTTTTTACTTCTATTAAAACATTGTTTAAAAAAAAAAAAATGTTCTTTTAGGTCTCATTAGGATAGACAAAATGGATCATTAAGAGCAAGCAAATTTATAATTTTGGTGGGCTGCTTGTACTGTATAAAGAAGGAAAAAAGGAAATCTTACTTGTCAAAGCTGTCACATACAGTTTCATGTGTTGGTTCATATTCTGTTTCTGCAGCTACAACATCTTTCTCAGCCTCTGAAGAGGACACAAGACATTTGTTTAAAAAAGAAACAATAATAATTCTGTAATTATTTTCTTACAAAGAACATTTTTATATCTCTTATTCGAAATCAACCAAATAAAATTGGGTTTTGTTTAATGTTATCCAATTAAGTGATTTTCATAGAAGGGTTAGGTAAGGGAATGTGATCGGAAGCTTAAGTGGCATGAAACTGTAAACCAGGATTTATTATATCTCATTGTAAGAATAAAAAATAAAAACCTGATATTTATTGAAAATGAAATAACTGTAAACTTCTATTGAATAAAATTGTGGTGTATTGCTCACAAGTGAATGCATCTTTACAAACCTTGAAGTGATGAAAAGAGTGAATTTTTAGCTTTTCACATAAGTCAATTTACGTATTTTAAGTTGCTAATATTTTTTTTCTGTTATTTCTACAGTCATCTACCAATCAAAACTGTGGAACCAATTTTGTATGAAGTCTCCTGGAATGAAAACAAGAGGCCATGGTAACCTCCAAGATGCTCAATCGCTATTCTCTTACTATTAAGATATTAATGATTTTAGAAATACAAATATTAAAAACAAACACTTGGCTTTTTTTAATTTTTTCATCTACGAGGAGGTACTGAAAAGTTCTGGCCCAGAAAAAGATGCAAACAAACTAGGTTTGCATTGATGCACATTACACCTGTACACAAAATGAGAAATGCTGGGAATTTTAAATTTAGAAAAAAATAAATTTAATAACAAAGACGATGGAAACAAAAACAAAATGAAAAAAAAAAAAAAAATCTAAATTGGCTAAATTACATACCCAAAACAAATAAAAAATTTTTTTATATTTTTTTCCCCTAAATTTAAAATTCCTAGTGTCTTTCATTTTATGCATGTGTAGTCACATCAACGTAAGTAAACCTAGTCTGATGAGGTCCTAGAGGATGAAATGTGTCATACAAAAACTTTTCCCACTTTGTCATATATATATATATATATATATATATATATATATATATATATATAATATAAAAGGCTTAAACCCTACTATTCCATGGTTATAATTTATTAGAAGAAATTGGGAAAAAAAAAAAAATTTTTTTCCAATTTCTTTTTGAATTTGTAGGTCTGATGAATTGGATTGTAATTACGATTCCAATGTAATAAATTATAATCATGGAATATTAGTGTTTAAGCCTTTTTATTATATTCTTACTCTGTCCTGGACATTGAGTTCTACCTGGATTCTATCCCCTTGGGAATATATATATATATATATATACATTGAACACTAATATTATATATATATATATATATATAGAGAGAGAGAGAAAGAGAGAGAAAAAAGTTTGCCACAGGGCATCTATAATAATCCTTGGACAATTACAGTGGTGTTAGGTTTAATTCCTAAACTATAGAAATAGTTTTGATTCAGCATGGAGGAAATGTTGTGTGTGTGTGTATATATATATATA
Organism: Acanthosepion esculentum; assembly: GCA_964036315.1. Lineage (NCBI taxonomy): Eukaryota > Metazoa > Mollusca > Cephalopoda > Sepiida > Sepiidae > Acanthosepion > Acanthosepion esculentum. Next base: position 131,316,257 of record OZ038483.1, on the reverse strand, counting down.
TATATATATATATATATATATATATATATATGAAACTAGAGCCAAGATAAAAAGGCCAATTCCATAACTAACAAAAATGAAAAACCGATCTATGTCTGCTAGGGTAGCCAATCAATGAAACTATCATTCATGAAAGATAAGTTCTTGAGTATGAATTTCAGAAGCTACATTTTTCTTTTTTCAAATTCTAAGTGACAGATGAAATTTATCAGGACACATAATTAGGAAAGAGAGTCTAGAGAATTTAGCACTCATAAGAACATAGTGAAAGCAACTTTGGAGCAATGTAGGACAGAAGAGGAACAAAGAGAGATGAGAAAGTGTCAAAAAATTAGGACAAAGAAAAAAATAAAAAAAAATAAACAGGAAGCTGTGGATCACCTACATTTGAGGACTTGGCACATGAAATATGACAACTTATAATTTAACATCCAAAGAACTTAATGTCTAAAGAATATTGCAAGAAAAATCAAAAACAAAAAAATAGACAGAAAACTGAAATATTTATAATCCAGCAAGAATTAAAAACCCATCTGGGCTATTTTATACATTTAATCATGCACTAAACATAATAAATAACACTAAACAGTTATTTAAAAAAAAAAGAAAAAAAAAAGAGTCTTTACCTTGTAAAGCTGATCTTTTACCAGCACCAAACTTATAACTTCTACTTGGAAATATCTGAGAGCAACTGTCTACTTCTTCAAGATCTGTTGTTGTCGTTTTGCCATTCGAATCCTCACTGGGCTCATTCCTATTTGTTTGACTTTCAACAACTGTGTTCTCCTTGAGAAACTGTGTCATGTGCATATCAGGAGCCAAACTACCATTTATTTCAGTCATTTGTTGGTCAGTTTTGTTAGGATTGATGACCTCATGTTCTGAGTCAGGAGGTTGGGCAGTGTGCCAAATCTGATCATCACCATTTGAACAGACTGTCATTTTTTCTGTATGGTTCACTTCAGAATCATTCATTAGGGTTTCGTTTCCCCAGTTTTCTGGTGGCAGAGTTTGGTCAGCATCGCCCACACAACTTTCCTCCTGATTTTCTTTGTTTCTGTAACACCGGCTGAATTTCTTCCTTTCAATTGAAGGTTGCTCTAGGATTTGATTATTAGGAAAACATTGTAAAGGATGAATCGATTCTTCTTTCCATCCTGTTTTGCCTTTTGTGTCTTCATTTTTGTTTGTCAGACTAAAGTCACATTTGGAAATTTCATATGTACGCTGTTTTCGTTTTTTTCGCAGTGGGGATTTTGTAGGAGATTTTAAATTAGCCTCCAAACCAATTTGTTGGGTTTTGTAGTTTTTAATGCTCTTGCCTTTGTTATCCACTGTCACTGTCAATGGTTGCAAAACCGAAGGCGGATTTTTATTATTTGATTGACCAATTAAATCCTTGTCAGAGGATGCAGTCTTTTCATCTATATTTTGATCACCTGAATTCTTTTTGGTATTAATAGCACCAATCAAAGCAGCATTACTTAATCCGTTTGGATTAGTGTGAGGACTTTCAAAGACCAGGGATTTTTCAATGAGCTCTTCGGGAATTTTAGAAAGACTCTGGTCTGTCTCACCATCAGAATCCCAAGGATTGAACAGTGCAAGTGTATCAGGGACTACAGTCAGTTCATTGTCCGTTTCTGCAGATTTTTTAACTGTTGCATTGTCAGCAGCACATGTGTCAGGTAAACAGGTTTCTGGGACATTCAATAAAGGTGCAGCAGGTGAGGGTTTGACATTGGATGGAAGAACTTGTTCTGGATTTTCTTCTGCAGATTCCTGAAGATGATAAAAGTCAGTAAAGAATTAAAAAAAAAAAAACTTTTCTTAACCAAACATCAGTTTCGGCCTTAACGCCCTTTTACCTCTAATATAATTAGCACGGCAAGGCTGCTCTCAACACATCGCATAATGTCAAAATACATCGCCGGAACATGTCAACTCTTTCTCACCAGGTCATCTCGGTCCATTTCTTCAGTAATTTCCTTCATCATCTTGTAAATTTGATTGCTTTTTTTTTTCACCCTCATCCCCCTTTATTTTTCCAACCACTCTCCCATAATGATGCAACTCACTTCTCCCTTTTACCTAATAAATTCCACTCCCCTCAGTTTTTCATATTTTCTCTTTCTACATTGGCTTGTTGGCAGGAAGTCAGTTATGTGCCACACGTGATACACGCTTGGGTGATCATGTATCTTTCGATACATGACTGACAAGGCAGATTTTTTCTTGCAGTAGGTTACCATTTCTTTCTGCAGTAGACTGGTTGCCAACCAAGGCTAAAGAACACATCTGTCCTGTTATTCAACCTATAGCTGGGGGAAGAAGAGATGGATTCATACCTTCACCAAGGATATTTGTGCGCAAGTGAATCTAACAAACATCCTGGCAAGAAAGTAAGTTCATATAGCTTATTTTTACCCTTTTTTATTCTCTTTCCCCCTCTTTCCATGCCACACATTTGGCCACCTTGAACAAAAACAGCATCAATTCAACCCCATCTACATGTGCATGATCCACATATATGCATGTCCAAGGTTTTAACTCTTTAGGCCAAATCTCTCACTTTTTCTCATACATACATATATACAAACACACACACACACACATATATGGTCTAAACTTTGGTATATTTATGGGAGAAGAGTACACAACAGTGTGGATATAGAAATCACCTTTTTTATGTTCTGTAGTTTTTTTGTTTTTTTTAATCTATGTATATTTCCCACTGAGGCATTAATCTTTTATTTACTTGCATTTATTTCTATGCAGACACACACGCACACAGAGTAAGCCTTTTTGAAAACCTATATAGGATGGTCTGATAAATATCAGTTATTTCTTGGGATCCAAAATGCTGAACTCATTTTTTAGAGACTCGAAAAAAAAAAAAAAAGTTTAAAAAAAGTTCCCAAAATGAAGAAAGAGATTAAAAATGTTGATTCAAAAAATATCAAAGCCACACACACACAATCTAAATCAAAATCTGATCAAAATAATGTCTTGTAATTTACAGCAAACACAACCAACCACAGAAAGTTCAAAGAGCCATTATCTTAGTGCCATTGTGAAAATCAGACGCATGCAGGTGAAGCTTGATGCAATAAATTCACCTAGAAAAGACAGCTCCCATTCAAGGGTAGTGAAATGCTGTATTTAAAAAATTATTTGTATAGAATATAGACACATTTGAAAATGAAAAAAAAAAATGTATAGTTACCTTGTATATGACACGTTTTTGGGAAGTCTTTAGTCTAAGTCGATTGTTCTTTTGATTGTCTGGGCTGGATTTGGGAGAAACACTGCCAGGGATAAAAGCAAAATATAATAGCATCATTTATGAATATAATTGTTTTGTGGCAACTTTGAGAATTTGAAGTTATTCAACAAGTGTTGATAAACTGGGGTTAGATGCTGAGACATTTGATTTTTACGATATTTTACATATGGCCTCTGCACAACAGATAAATGTTTGAAAATTACCAGATTACAAAGGCTTGGCTAATCTAATAACATTATACTTCAGTATTTTAATAAATCACTAACATGAGGCACATTTAAATTTTATTTTTCAAACCTTAAAAGTTAATCATGTAATTCTTTACCACATGCCAAGTCATAGTGCATCTCTTGCCCAGAACTGGAGGCCTATCTCAAATCTTGACGTTCCACTGGGGGGGGGGATGAAGATGTTTAGTTTTGGTTTACAGTAGTCTGCTGCTGTAGTTGGCTTAACAAATTAAAGAAAAAAAGTAGAAATTAAGAACAGAATTAATTCGACTTGAAAAGTTAATCCTCTTTATCTTGGTAAATTTTTTTTATGACAATCTATAATTTGGTGGAGTTTGGAACCCATCACTTCGACCCCATCAATAAAGTGTCATGTAGGAAGAAAATGAGTAACTACTGACACTAAGGTTTGAGCGTGACACTCTGGACTTATGAATATATGTTTTCCGCCAGGTGTATAAACAGTGGTGTCAGGCTACTGAGTTGAATGAATGACTATTGAGTGAAACTATCCAGTTGAATTAGTGTGAATTAATGTGCGTCAATGATTTGGGTTTTGATTTAGGATTTAGCAGACGTTAAGCCAAGCTGCACTACTAACAAGATATTCACTGAAATGATTAATTATCTTTCGTTGACTTTTACGTCTTTGTTCTTAAGTATTTATTTGTGGTTGTAATTAAATACTGTTTTGTCTTAACATTGAAGTCTTGCGTTATACTTAATTATTAACAGCCACCGTATGTCACTAAATAAGAGTATATGAAATGTTATAGGCATTTTAATCTTTGTATTAATTATCCATGTTAGAACTGTTAAAAAAATAAATATATATACTTTTTTATGATTATAAAAGTACCTAGAAAAAAACTGACTCTTAAAAATGCATTGTTTAGCAGCAAGGTTAGGGTTAATATTTTGCACACCTCATTTGCAATATATAAAAATATTGGATAAAATTTATTCAATTTAATTATGGCTAACTTTACATAACAATTTTTTAAATTTTTCTAGGATAAAATATCATGTTTGCTCCTATTTTTTGTTTAACAGTAAAGTAAACTAAAATTCAACATACTTTGTTTTTAAAATACCTTTTAGAACAAAAAACACAAATTACTCAGAAAAAATTAAATTTTATCATCAATATATTTGTTATGAATAATAATAGCATAGAGAAAAATATTAAACAATTATTGTAACAATAGCATTTTAAATAAATTTTGCAGTGTAAAAACAGAATCTTAGAAAAAGTCTTTGAAAGAAAATTCTGTTAAAAACATTATTAAAATTAACTTTCTTGAGAGATACTTTATAGCATTTGTAATGAGAAAAACTAGAAATCAATCAGATTAATAAATTACTTCTTTAAATCAAGTAAAATTCAAATGATATCCGTATAAGAAGCGTGGTAAAAATTCAACATATTTTTTTTTCATTTGTTAGAAACAGAAATACAGTTTATGCAAAAATAATTAAATCTGATCATTTGCTTTTATGAATCAAATTTTCATAGGGAAGAATATTAAATTAACTTTTAAGGGAAAAATGTTAAACTGATTTCCAAGTAACAAGATCAAGTTTCCTAAATTACATTTTCTAGTGAATTTTGCACAAAATTTTTTTTTTTGCAATGAAAACACAAAATAACATAGCAAGTCCAAAGGAAATAATATTTACTTCAGTTAAACAAGCTAAATTCATTCAAAATGTAAAAAGTAAAATATTTCTTAAGCTGAACTACTTGTACTACTATAAACCTAAACCCAAACTAAAAACCTTCACTCCCAGTGGAATGATGAACGTTCTAGCAAGAGTTACACTATGATGTGGCCTTTAGTAAAGTATGACATGAAGTTAATTGATTCCATTTTTATAACAGGATTTGATTGGTTTTATTTTCAATCTATATTAACTTTGGATAAAGTAACATGCAAAAAAAGAATTCACTTGCATGTTACACACACACACAAATTACTTGGCCAGACCGGAGTCAGACCAGAGGATGGATATTTTAAGAAAGTGCTCAATACACAATTCTAAAAAATTGAATGCATAGAGCAGATAATAGTAATATAAAAGATTTAAAAATTCACCATTAACACAATCCTGATCATGTTAATGATGAATTTTTCAATCTTTTATACTATGTATATACTCCTTATATAAAAATTGGATGACAAATTTTTTTTTTTTTTTAAATTGACATGTAGGTACACAATAAATTTTTGAAAGAATCACAAAAGTTTTGGGTTGCTACTGCTCATTACTGAATTTTATTTTTTATTTTTTTTTTTACAATTGGATATAAATTAATATGCATTCTAGCCTCTTCTTTTCAATTTACTGTATAGCTGCTGGAAATTTGAAAGCAATTACATTCTCAAACTTAATACTCACAATTACCTTCAAATCAACTGTCTTATAAAAATATTCCTTAGTAAACTGATCTAAGATAACAAAAAGTAGATAAGAAAATTGAAGACATATTTTTTCACACTTCTGAGAGAATGAGAGACATTACTATATCATTTTTCTGCTAAGCTCTTCCAGGTTGGACAGATCTCATAAGTTATTAACAATATGAGTGGGATACTCACTGAGTACTGATAAAATGTGGCCTTGTAAAATAAAAGACCAGTGTTCAAATGTGTCTTAAACACTGCAATTCCCCTCTCACAGACAAAATGTCACAAGTCTCTCACAGCTCTGTTGCTATTTCCATGGAAAGTATTAAGACGAACTACAATTCTTAGTTCCAACAGTTCTAACCCTCACAGCTAAGATCCGCCATGGTCACGCCCATTTTAGCAAACCATCCTCATTCCGTATCTGTTTATATTTCTGAGATGAAGTGTTATATACACTATTTACATTATTCGAACTATTGTCCTCATCTTTGTCGCCATATTTATTACATTGTTTTGGCCATTGTACGCTCCGGCCTTCTTCAGGTGGTTGGAATGTCGAACTGAACCCTTTATTTCACTCACTGGGGTAGACTGTTCTAGTTCCACGTGCCATGCCTAATGGATGTCAGTTATTAGTTATCTCCTGTTTATTCCCCTCTCCAAGTTCTCCACTTCCTTAACCAGGTATTGAACTCATACTTTTTGGGTCCTGTCACTGGATCCAACCAACGCCTTTATCCACTGTGCCATGTGTCCTTTAGGACATCTGTGTATGAATTTCTAGGTATTATTATAAACCTAATGTCTTCAGCAGCCATTTTTACCAGTGCTAATATTCCATTTTTTGCTGTTATCATATCATGTTTTTACCAGAGCTCATATTGCAATTTTTGCTGTTATTATTGCTTTTCTCTGGCACTCCTTATTACTGGTTCCCATATTGTATTCATTTTTATGCTTGGTTGGCTCAAGAGATTTTTGTGGACTAGCATATGTGCTGATTCCTTAAGTTTATGAATTTTCCAATGGTGTTCTTTGTCTTTGGTTAAGGTGGTGGAGAATTTGGAGAGGAGAATTAATAGGAGATAACTGACATCCATTAAACATGGCACGTGGAACTAGAACAGTCTACTCCAGTGAGCAAAATAAAGGGTTCAGTTCGACATTCCAACCAGCTGAAGAAGGCCGGAGCGTACAACGACCGAAACGTTGTAATAAATATGGCGACAAAGATGAGGACAATAGTCTGAATAATGTAAATAGTGCACCCTCATTTCTTTCATATTCCTCTGGTGAGATGTAAGTCCCACTTGAACAGCTTCTTTTCATGAACTGCTGCTTTGTGGAACTGCCTTCCAAGAAAATGCTTCCATGATCACTGTAATCTTAACCTGTGCAAGTCTAAAGTCAGCTGATATCTTCCTCACATATCCCTATAAACTGTGCTCTTATTCTGTAACCCTTTACCTTGAGTGGCTCTTAGGTCTTGTACAGGCTGACCAGCATTTAAAAAAGGTTCTCTGCACATGAGTTTATATGAGAAAAGGAAAACTGAAGAGTCATATTTGGGACACTTTCAAGAGGGAATATGCAGAGAAAACTAACAGCTCTTGTATTTGCAAAAATACAGTAGGTGTGTGGAAATTTCTTTTAAATAATCACTAAATTTTTCATCATCTCTAAAATATGATTATCTCATTTTTTCACTGTTAACATAAATCATCTCTCTTGAGTATATTTTTTGGTTTTTATATTAGATCAAGACTCTTGATAGTAGATAATCATATTTAATTCTTCAGATTTTAAATCTGTTATCCCTCTCTTCATTATCAAAACATGTTTACATTTAAAAAAATGAACTGGAATATGAAATTAGGTAAATAAATGTATTTAACACTTTTTCCCGCTATAAACACATTAATACATTTAGATGTTTGGATGAAACAAATAGTTACACTTGAATTTCTGCATATAGTCAGTATGACTGCAACACCCGATTTTTGGTTTGGTAGAAAACTGCTAACAGATTTAAAATAATGATGGGAATTTGCATGTTAATAAAGTGTGTATGTAGGTGTGTAAATTGTGAATAGAAAGTCGCACAACATGTTGCCTATTGTAGTGATGATGAAAAAAGAAAAAGAAATAAAAGAAGACATTTGTAATTCATGATCAAATAAACAAGTTTCTTCTTTCAGACATTTGCTTGTCCCATTGTTACTACTGGGTATTTTAACAAAGGGAGATAAAACACAAGAAGACAGTTGAAGGAGGAATATGATAAGGTGGGAGGTAACCCATTTGTGTGGGGCAAATAGGACCCTGAGAAGGCTTGACAGTAGCCAACAGTGTTAAATGTAGAAAGGCCCAGTCTTATGATATAAAACCGTGGAAATAAAACGTAAGAGAAGGTGTGATTATGTTTAAAGATTATTAGAATTAAATTTGGAAAAAGAATTAAAAAAGTTAACTAATTTTAAGAAGTTTGATATTTTGAAAAATTGGATATTTTGGGAAAGAATAGGAAATTGCCATTTACTAGATTTAAATGACTATAAAGACACTCACAGCAATTTCTCATGGGTGCTGACATTTTGGTTTTGATCAGATTCTCTACAGTACAGACTAACAACCCATACCAACCCATAATGTAATAAAAATACATCATAAAATGAGTTGTATTGTATACTTCTATATATCTACACTGGTTTGTAAATAGCACAAGTTTTTCATTTTCTCATATTCTTTGACACTCAGTAACACCTTGTATCTTATTGCTTTATTGCTTCAGGTGAAATGATTTAAAAAAAAAAAAAGTCACTAAGCATTAGTTAGTTTATAATACAAATGCTAGGGACTAATATTTCATGGTGTTTTGAAAATGTACACAGATATTGATAGAAGGCAATGTATGTTTTGTAAAGATGTATAAGCCTGTACCCAGCAGCAGAAGTGATGAAAAACATTTGCAAATAATTATATTTCAGAAGTGACTTGACATGAGAATAGACACCCCAAGGTGGAATATAAGCAATTTATATATAAAATAGCATTACAATTTATTTCAAGTTTTCATGATTTCAATAATTTATGTCCTTCCCCCTTAACAAAAAAGAAAAGAAAAAAAAAAAGCTGTTGCAAACTTAATAGAAGATATAGTAACCCAAGACTTTTCATGCTTTTTGAATCAAGCCACTGAATTGAGATTGTGCAAAATATAATAAAGTCTTCTCAAAAAAAAGGATGTAATATAAAACTATGAAAACTTGAATAAGAGGAAAAGGTTTATAGAGTCAAAGAAAAGAAGAATAAAATAGCTAATCTACTTTGTCATGTTTCCTTGGGAATTATAACAAAGCTACTACAAAATAATCAGTTGATTTTGTAAATAAAATAATGTCCCAAAATATTTTGTTTCTTGCTTTTAATAATAAATGATCATTAGTAATTCTTTATATATTGGTTTTCTACTATCAAAAGAAAAAAGAAAGAAAGTCTTTTTGCAATATCAGCTCAAAATTAAGCAACAATAGTCCTAGTTACAAAAAGATTAATTCAGTTAAAAACTGACCCAAACAGGAAAAATCAATCAATCAGAAAGTAGCTTATTAATGCTGCACTATATTCTCTAATTGCAATAGAAATCATTTTAATTAAAAGTCATAAAAAGGATAAGAAAATGATCATACTTATCAGGATCAGAATTTAAAGAAGGTGGTTGACCATTCAATTGGGCTTCTGTAAAAGAGAAAAGAAAATTTACAGAAATCAGTTAATTTCTATTTGCAATTTTTTTATGTACATATTTGTATAAATTTACAAAATTTAGAGACCTGTTACTTTTTCAATAAAAGGGTACAGTTTAAAAACCCAAAGTATTATAGCTGTCCCCCTCCACTCAAAGTAAGTGTGTCAATTTTATATATAGTTTTAATACACATGCATGATGTTAACATCCACAGAGTCTGAGGAATCAACAACATTGGATTCACTTGTTTAATGATGACTGCAGATTCCTACTTTTCAAAATTAAACTAACATGAAATACAATATAATCCCATATTCTTCAAATTCATGTGAAGTTAACTCCATTAGTAAAAATATTTAGAACCTTTATTAAACTCAAACTACTTTTAAAATTTACTCCAAGAGTAATATATATATATATATATATATATATATGTTAGAGTTGGTCGTTTTGGCAATTTATGTTTTGGAATTAGTTTCCATTTTTTTCCTCTTGATACTGCAGTTTTCGATTCGGTTTTTAATTTAGTATTTTTGCTTCGTAAGGAAGCCATTCATTTTCTTGTGTAATGATAGCATTTCCAGTCGATATCTGATTTCATTTAAGATTGATAAATTTGCAACTTAGTCCGTTTAACTCGCAATTTCTCGTGTATTTCTGGTCCAATCTTAAAAGTATTCATATGGCTGGAAAGAAAAGAAAATAATCTTTCTAAATATGTAATTTGTATGGGCTTTTATTCATTGAACATTTTTTTTTTACAGCGAGTTAAAATGGCATTTTGCTTTCAACAGCCGAAAATGCGAAGTATGATTTTTTGAGACTAAATTTTACATGTTACTTACTTTCGCAAAATAAGTGATCAATCTTTATCAATATTCTTGAAATTGTACATTCAATTAGAACTTTAGAAGACACCTTAAGCTACAACCAGGAAGATGTTCATTTCTTCTCTGACCTGTGGAAGTGAATTCCTTCAAAAATTATAAAGTAAGCAAGAAAAAAAAGAAAGAAGAGCAACTGATAGTAATAAATGTGTGGTAAAAGAACTTTCAAATTATTGAAACTACTGTCTGACACTGACAGGCACTTGTTTTTGATTAAAGTTTCTGTTTATTTATTAAACTTTTGAATAAATTGTCAACTATAAATAACTACCAGATTTATTAACAAATTAGTAAAATACGAAAATATCGTTGCATAAAATATCTATATTTGTGTCTTTGGGCAACACATTTTTGAGAGAGAAAATGAAATGGTATAACTCTCCAGAAATTAGTTTATGATATGGCTTTTAAAAAGCCAAAAAATAAAACCCCTCATGTTTTTAAAAATATGGCAATTCTTTTCTGGTATGCCAGTCAACTGTTATTGGGGTTTTACAAATAAATTTCTTCTAAACAAGGGAAATCAATGAGTTATTTTTTCTTCTAAATAAGTTTGTTTTTATCTAGCAAATAATACACCTAAAATTAAATATTAAAAATAATTTAAAAAAGTTTTTAATTTCATTTTTATAATGTGTATATTTCCAAATCTGTGAGTAGCACCTGTTCTTTACACATTTTAAAATTGAAATTAAAAACTATTTTACAATCATTTTAATATATAACCTTAAGTGTATTCGCTAGATAAAACCATAAAGATATTTGTAAAAATAAAATGAATTAATTTTTCTTGTTTAGAAGAATTTTATAGGCAGAACACCCACTGAATATTAGTGGCTAAAAAAGAATAATTTTATTTATAGAAAACAAACAATTTTACACTAGAGACTTGGATATCTGAAAATATACAAATTTTAAAAGTGAAATTATGAGATAAAAAACAAATTTATTTATAAAAAGCATCTTCATTCATTCTTCTTGTTTACAACAATTTATTTTGTGATTGGCGTAGTGGTTTACAAGAAAACAATTACCCTTACAAAAAATCTGACTTCATAAAATTTAACTAAGATGAAATTGGCAACTATTTTTTTATTTTTACTTGCTATTTTGTGGTTAACTTAATTTACCACAAAAATTTTTTTCTTTTGAAAACTGAATCAAACAGATTTCAGACATCATGTAACATTTTCTCTTTTTTCTGTTTGAAAAGATTCTATGATTTCCAAGTGTTATATTTCCTTTGTTTTTTTCTTCTAAAACTAGTCAATTGAAAGTCTGATAAAATTTGATTTTATTAACATCTGAAAGTTTTTCCAGTAGTGTTTCTTTGGATAAGGTCACTCAGTAGTGATAACACTTAGAAAATTGAACGATTATGGTTTCGTAAAAAATTTTGATGTGGTTTCATGGTGTGAAGATGAAACTGAAAGAAAAAAGTTGTTTTTTCAGTTAAACTGCTCATCTCTAATAAATAAATAAATATATATATATATATATATATAAACAAGGTAAAGACAAGTTACTTTGAATATATACAGGGTGCAACAGAAATATTTCCCAGATATGAAGCTAGATGAAGATACCATTGCCACTAACATCTTACCATTATGTGGAAGGTATGCCTGCCACACATTGTGTGTGTGTGTGTGTGTGTGTGTGTATATATATATATATATATATATATATATATATATATATATATATATATATATATATATATAATCATTTCACCCTAAGCAAGGCAATAAAGTCTTAAAAAATACAAGGGGTTACTGAGTGTTAAAGAACATGAGAAAAATACTATTATGGAGTGAGGACAATAAAAGAACAAGAATTAAGAAGACACAGAAGATAACATTTGATATTGCATTTAAATATTTGAAGATTGAATTTGACTGGGAAGCAAGAAGCCAGACGAGAGTCCCACAAGTGAGAAGTGCGATAGAAGAAACAGTTAACACATAAATTATGGTAGCAATTTCAACTGTAAGAAGATGAGACGTTGCCACCAATCTAGTACTGTGCTTAAATTCATAAAGTCTAGCTACCATAGAGGAAAGTTCATCAGAACAATTACTATGAAAGTATTTATACAAAAGGCAAAACTGCATTATGGTGGCTGGAAAGTGACTAAATCTGAGATGCCAGGTCAGGACCAATTGCATTGCCGATTCTTCTTTGGATTTTATCAAGAATCTCTAAATATATAGCAGGATCACCAGACCATATGTGGCAGCAATATTGAAAGGAAAGATGAATGGTAGACTTATAAATATGTAAGATAGATTCTGATAAGAAAAATTGTCTAGCATGACACAGTGAGAACCAACTTTCTTAGCAGCAGACCTAGCAATGGATTCAATATAATCCACTTCATGTCAGCAGAAAATATTAGCCTGCGAAGGTGCAACAAGTCACTTTCCTGGAGGTTAGCATCAGCCATACTAATGAAAGGCAGAAAGGTGTCGCTCAGATGATTGATAGAGAGCAGTTTCATTTTGGAAGCATTAAAATTAACAAACCATTTCTTGCCCCAGTTAATAACAGATTGTAGGTTATTTTTGAGAACGACTTCTAATTTATCCGTATCAAATTGATCAGACTTACTATTAAGACAGGAGTAAATAGTTGTATCATAGATACCAAGTTGAGAACTGATGACTTCAGGAAGGTTGTTGGTGAAAATTAGGAATAATATTGGCCCAAAGATAGAGCCCTGGGGGACACTTGCATTTATGCAAGAAGATCTAGAAGTGTGGCTATTCAGGAGAAATTTCATTTTGCAATTAGATAAAAAAGACTGAATCACTTCAAAAATGAAGCCAGAAATACCATAACTTTTCAATTTGTGAAGAAGACCAGTATTCCAAAACCTATCAAATGCTTTCAAGATGCCCAAAGCAACAGCCCAAACTTTACCATTCTTATCTGAAGCTTGATGGACTCTTTCAGCAATTATTGTTAGTACATCAGCAGCTGATCTAGAGAAGCGAAAGCCATATTGCAACAAGATAAAAAGTTATTTTATATATATATATATATATATATATATATATAAATAAATAAAATGTAAATGTCTTCAAAGCTGCTAAAGTCTAAGTCATCTGATACCATGAAAGGTATTTATATAAATACTTTCTTTTATTTATGTAAAAAATGAAAATTTGCTTACTTCTGACAGATAAAAATCAGATTTTGACTATTTAAAAAAAATAATAATTTCTGTTGAATTTCATCTCAACTCAGTTTGTTACTGATTGGTTGATTTGTTTGTTTAATGTCATATCAACTCCTTATGGGTCACTTTATGTTGAAATTTTATTTTCTTGGGAGCTTTAAAGTAATAAAAAATATGATATGTTATTCTGCTTTCACAACAGAATACATGGTAGATGATATTCAGCTTTTGTGCATATACATGTGTGAAGATAATTGGTTTGGTTTGGTTGATCTTGTTTAGAGACATATCAACACCTCCAGACGTTATTTGAAAGACAAAATGTAAATATTCTGAACATAATTTTATGGCTTCAACTAGATATATTCTGAATGCAATTGTATGCCTTCAACTACAGATAAAATGTATTTTTGGTAATTTTACAATAAATATGTATTGTTGGAAATTTCACTACAAATATGTATTATTGCTAATTTTTTTATATAAAAATGTATTGCTAGTATTTTTACATTTTCATAGTGTTTTGTTTTTGTTTAGCGGTTCACTATTTGCCCATAGCTGGGACCTAGTAGGTGCTACTAACCCGGGTCAGAGTGTACTTGAGAACAGCAGCATTTAAGTCGGGTTTCACACTCCTCATGCCTCCAATCTCCCAACCAGAGGCCTTGTTGCTGAATGTAGTTTATCATCTTACTCAGGACTGTCAGTTTGTTGTTGTAAGACTGTTAAATAAAGCCACGTGTGAATTGAAAAGAAAAAAAAGAAAGGACCAGTGAGATTTGAACTTGCATCCCTGATCCTTGGGTACCTGTTTCTCTGTGGCTGCAAGGTTACAGTTTGGGCCATAAAAACTTTACCTGCAGACACCACTCAAACAAACCATATAGGTATATTATTTACTTTTCCAATTGCTACTAGGCTCCATGGTGTCTGCTTATTATTTCCACTGATAGGTTTAGATGTAAGTCTATAAATCTGTTTTTTTTTTAGATGATGTATTACTGTTATTAATTTGTTTTCTTCATCTGATTTCACTTGCTTTTACACTTTTAGGTATCTAAATTTCTTCCATGATGCATTGTTGATTATTATTTATTTTCGAACAGTCTTTCTTTCATTTTATTTCTCTTATCAAAACTTGTTTCTATTTATTGTAATTTTCAGATTGTTATTCTATGACCAGTAATAACAAACTGAAAGTTGCAATAAAAATAAGAAAAATAAGATGTAAGAAAAAAAATTAATAATAATAATACACCATTGAAGAAATTCAGAGACTATAAGATGTAAAAAATAAGAAAAATAAGAGGAAAGAAAAACTAGTCAAATATTAATAATGGCAATGCTGTATTTAAAAAAAATCCATAGACCTCTGCATATAATTTTCATATTAGAGTGAAAAAAGAAAAAAGCTCTGAACTCCCAAATTCAATCATCAAAATATTTTGATAAAAACAATTTTCAGCTAAAATGGCTCTGATCTGTAATTATAGATTAAACTTAATCAAAATTAAAACAGCCAACATAAAACAATACAAGCATTTATATACAGAGTAGTCTTATTCCTGTCATCAATTATTAGATAAGATGCTGGTAAAAATCCATTTTTGTTATCATTGTTCCAAATTGGAATGGATCTTTAAGAAAGAAATTCTAAGACATTTTGGCAGAAGCACATTTACAAGAATTAATGTGAATCTGAGTTTACAAAACTAAAAAACTTGACTTGGCACCAGGGATTGAAACAAAGACTGGTGTGTTGTACTTCTAAATGCCAGTCAACTTACCCAAATACTTAATCATCTTGTCTTTCTCACTTAAGCTCCTCTTATAGGCCTCTTCAAGAGAATCAAAGGAATGTCTCAGGTGATCACAAATCTTACAGGGAACATCTGCTCTGAAAGAGGGAGAGCAAAAGAAAGAAAGCATAATTAGAAATGATCAAAATGAAAACCTCTTCTCTTGCTAAATTTGCTACATAAGAAGGAAATCTTTAAAATGCTATAGACGAACGAAATCCTAAAAATGCTATATGATTAAATGTTATATGAAAATAAATGCTAAAGATTCTATATGATTAGATGCTCTATGAGAAGGAAATTGTAAAAATGCAATATTAGAAGGTAATCGTAAAAATGTGATATGATTAAGTGTTATATGAGAAGGAAATCCTAAAAATGCATTATGAAGGAAATCCTAAAAATGCATTATGAAGGAAATCCTAAAAATGCATTATGAAGGAAATCCTAAAAATGCATTATGAAGGAAATCCTAAAGATGCTATATGAGGAAATCCTAAAAATGTATTATGATTAAATGTTATATTAGAAGGAAATGCTAAAACTGCATTATGATTGAATGTTATATGAGTAGGAAATCCTAAAAATGTTATATGAGAGGGAAATAAATTTTGGGGATTGAAGTCTGTTGTTCTTTAATGATTTATAAACTTTTTACATTGGTAACACACTTTTTAAAAATATGTTTTTTTTGCCACACATTAAGTTCTGTTACCATGACCAAATTCAAAATGTATCTAAGAGATAATTCAATGAAAAATATAGTATGTAAGTTATTTTCCTTTAAATAATGAATGACTAAATGTTTTGCTTGAAAACTTGAGAAATTCAACATGATAATTTTTAGTGACTATATTAGTTAAAAGCAGAATATTTTCAAGGATTTAAATCACCAAATTTCTTTTGCAAAATCAAACTGTCTTATCAAAAATTTGTTCTGAATTAAAAAATAAAAAATGTAATAAAACTAAGACATTATTTAATTAGAGAAGTTTTTAATTGCTTTTATGGATAATATATATTAAAGACAATACTGCCTGATGAAAAATGAATTTTTACAAGATTTGTTTTCATTTTTTTTACAATGAATAATTTAAAGTTTTTAAATCTTTCAAAATTCAGTCTCAATGTGATAATTTTTAGAAAATATTGTTATTGAGTAAAACTATATTTACTAATCATATATTGTAAAGCTTATTATAATCTGGTGATCTTGAATATTTTAAAAGAATTTTAATTTGTTTTTCTATGTGTATATATGTGCAGAATTTCTGAAGTATGGATGATCAAACCTATAACATTATCATTAAAAGGTCATGTGTTTTAAGAGTTGTTCCACCATACTTAACTATGAACACATTTGGTGGTCAAATGGCTGTCAATAAATTGATTAACACACCAGAAAAACAAGACTCCGTGATTAAGAAATGTTTGTATACAACATTTTATGCTATAAGTAAGTAATATTTGTTTCAAATCAGATTAATTTAACTTTAAATTTGCTAATTTTCCTCAAATAACATTTCAGAAATATATATTTTATTTTTGCAAGATTTTTAAATCCAAGAATTATCTTTTGTTTACAAATGTGTCAAAAATGGCCGTTTTTATCGATTATACCGGAAAAAAAAAAAAAATCAATTTCGATCAATATAATTTCTGTTTGAAATACACCACATAATATTTTGTTGACTGGAAATAGTAGATTTCAAACCCTTTAGCTTTCAATTAAAGCTGAAATGAAAGCTTTTTCATTTTTAAAAGTTCATTTTAAACCTTATGTATACTGAATTAGTGGAGGTACTTTTTGCTCACAAAGAATCCCATCAAAAGTCTATACACTTTATATATGCAGTTCAAATTTTGAAAGCCTGTATGTAGAACCTTTTTTTCTTGTACACACACATAATTAAACCATGACAACTGATATGTGTTTCATTAGGATAAGTACTGCAAGGTATTCTTGTTAAGATTCCATATTGGATAGACCAACTATTTGCCACTAACGAATCATACAAAACAAGATTTTACAAGAAGGTAATTTTAATTCTTTCTGCTTGCATATCATCTATATCTACATATAACATTCTGTGTCATCCCTTAGTCCATCCGTCACACCGTCTAAAATAGCCATACATTGACCGATTGAAAACAAATTTTGGGGGTAAGTGCAAGCAGGTGAGGGGGTTACAACATACAGTATTAAATATTTTTAATATAACTTTAAGTAAGCTGTCTAAACTAGCTGAAATCAGTTGTTTTTGAATGAAAGCAACTCGATTTTGACTACTTTTAATGTGTTTTCATAACATTGTAAACACCAATATTTTTTAAACAAGAATCCAGTTTCCAGTTTGCCCTGTGTGTGCAAGAACTATAAACAAATCACAAGGCCAAATGCTCCAAAAGGTTGGAATTTGGCTCCAGAAAGAAATATTTACAAGTGGCCAGTTGTATGCTGCATGCTCAAGAGTAAGAAATCATAAGAATTTATTCTTTGCTGTTAAAAAGGAAAAAAGTAAATTTTCTTTAAAAATATTGTTTATCATGTAGTCATAAGATTAAAGAAATTATTAAATTGTGAAGTAGGGATTTTGTCAAAGTATTTTTCCAAACAAATCAGCTTGTTCAAATTTCATTGATTGCTTTGTGAAATTGAATGAAACGTAGAATTTGTAAATCTTGACAAAAAATGTTAGTGATAACTTCAACAATACTAAATAGTGTGAGGTTTTCAACATGTGTCAGTGTTGCAAAAAAAAATTCTAGTGACCAAAAAGATGAAGATGGTCACTTTATGCTAAATACTTAAGGTTAAATGATAATAAGTCTATACTTACCGAGATGATAAGGCTTCTTTTAAATCTTGATTTTCTTTCTTCAAAGCATTGCATTCTCTTTGAATCTCTTTCCCCCTCTCAAACATTCTGTACAAGATGAAATTGGAACAAATCAAAACTTATTTAGTTCACAAATCTGATTTATTTTTTCATTATTATTTCAGCTGATGGAAGAATCAATAAAACAAAGGATGAAAGGAAAAACTGAAATATTATGTCTTTCTAAAATGTATTTCTTTTTAATGTTGCTGAAAATATGAGCACAGAGCATTGTTTAATGAGAAGTCCCCGGCATGAAACTTTACAATTCCCTTTTGACTAGGTCAATAATTCACTTTAACAGCATAAATCTCTTTTGCATTTAAGGTGCATATTTTTACCTTACTTAAAATACAAACAAGCATAACAAGTTACAGATGTTGTTTATTTTCTTCCCTCCTCAATGTTAGAATCAGCTTAAAGCCATCATCACATTGAAACACTGGTTCTCATAACATCATCAAAGTTAAGCAACACTGAGCCTGGTCAGTACCTAGATGCATGACCACTTGGGAATACCAGTAAGTGTGGTTTGTGGGTGGTATAATGGATAACAGCTCAAAATTGGAAATCTTAGACAAAAGTTCCAATTCCAGTCAGGTTTGTCAAATTCACTAATGCACAAATAGCCTTGGAAAAGGTATGAATCCAACTCTTCTCCTCCTATGGGTTAATTAGTAAGATTTGTATCAGTAAATCATATCTCCCAAAAATTCTTACAATCTAAAAATATTTTCTGGATTAAATAACTGTAAAAATCAAATAAATCAATGTTAGAATGAAACAAAAGTGCACCAATTTTCTCAAATTTTTATAAAATGCAAGCTGTCACAATAGAACAAAAACAATCTTTTTCAATGACGTTAAAGCTTAATGCTTCTCATACAAGAAAAACAGAACAAACATTTTGGCCAACTCAATATAAAGAAAATAAAATATATTAAAATAGCTGGATGGGGGCCCAATTAACCTGACAATGAATATCTCTTTTCTGTCCTGATCTGTGTCAAGACATGTTGAATAAAGAAGAATCAACAGAGCAAGCAGATTATATTGATTGTTTTTATTCTTAAAGCATTTGGGCTGCAGAGGAAAGTTCTCTGAATAGATTAGACACAATATTTATTTAGAAATTTAAGTAAACATCTGGTGCCCATCTGTTACTATTTAGATGACTTACATGAATTCTATTGATAAAACTCTGTAAAGGATGATGTTTCTCAATTCCTTGGTTCCAAGACTGTTTACTTTCCAAAATACTACTTACTAGCTGAGCTTTAGCTGAGGAAAAGAATCATTTTAAACATGCCATCTATCTTGAGATGATTATAAGGTTATACTAAAGAAGGGTGTTACTAGAAAAGTTGAGGCTTTTTTGCCATATTTGAGAAAATTATTTATGAAGGATTTATTTAATTGTTGACACTTACTAGTTGATGTTAGATTTTTGTAACAGAAAAGAAAAGAAGTTAAATTTGAAACAGACTAGTCAAATTTTTGCTATTATCTGATTTCATAATGATTGCATAAAAAAATGCTCTTGATCAGATTAAGAACTATAAGTTTTAAAATTAAATTTAAAAAATTTAATTCTAGTTTTAATTGAAAGCTAAATGATTAAATTTATTATTTCAAGTAAGTAAAATATTCTGGTGTATTTCAGATAGAAATTTTATAGATTGGAATGTCAAATAATTGCTTGATTTTTTAAAGATTTTCTCAAAAGCAGCCATTTTCTTAATTTTTAAGAAATTTGAAAACAAACACATTTATCGGGTTTTGAATTCTTTAAAAATTAAATTATAGATTTGTGACAGGTTATTTGAGTAAAATTAGAAAATTTAAAGTTAAATTAATCTGATTTGAAATAAATATTACTTATAGTATAAAAAACCAATACACAAGCATTCCTTAATGATGGGTTCCTCTTTCTTTGATCTTTATTGATTTATGGAGGAGTTATGGTGATGACAGTTCTTATGGATGACCAGAAATGACATATTTACGAAAACTAAGTGAATGCATTTTTTTTTAGTTTTTAACTACCTAGTAATTTTTACAAATTACATATTTTCAGCAATTATTTAATATTTTATTGATTTTTAGTTAAGTTTATAAGAAGCTTTATGAAATTTGCATTTCGTTTCTAGGTTCTTAAGTTTACTACCTTAAACAGAAAATTAATTAATTGAAGTATGACCCAAACTAAAATAAATACATAAAATAAAAATATTTAGTGAAATAGCAATTAAGAAAAGTAAAACTTTTTTTTTGATATTTTGAAGGGATGATTTTCAAAGATGCTAATGATGAAAAAGAAGTGAATTAAAAGTTAAATAATTGCAATGTGTCCGATGACATTTAAATCACGTGACCTTTTTAAGGATTAAGTCATCTATAGATTCCCATAGGTAGAAATTAGGAATGTTTTTTCACTAAAAATTATTTTGAAAATTATTTTAAAAATATTAAGGTTCAAACGACTGTTATGAGCTTTTCAAATTTCAATTCATAAATTTACTTTTCACTTAACGACATCAAATTTCATTCTTGAAAACAATGAAGAACTTTAAACGATTTTTGAACTATTATATTATTATAATTAAAATTTTTAAATATATATTTTTTACCAAAATTTTTTAAAAATGAAAATTTCAAAAATATGTCCAGAAAGTGTCATTAAAATCCGACAATTATTTGAATTTT
>OZ038483.1:131275130-131277630 GCA_964036315.1 Acanthosepion esculentum | reverse complement strand
TTTTCTCCTCCTCACCTTTGCGTACTTCTTCTTGTATTAAAAGGTTCTTTTCTTTACCTTTAGCTCTGTCCACCCGAATGGTAGGAAAAAACCCTAAGCCTGCTCGTCCCATAGCCACAGCGCCTAATATGGCCTTTTCGCGGAGCCTTTCTTTCGCGACACGCAATTCGTTCTCTACTCTCCATTTCCTTCCTGAGTGGATTTCAATGCCTGCTCCAGCCACCTTTGGGTCTTTGGATAACTTGTACTGCATTATTGTTCTGATTTTGGTGACTTTGAACTCCTCTACTAGACTTCTAAAAGGAAGTTGTAGAGCATTGGTATTACCGTATAGAGCAGCACTAGTTAAACTCTTCGGTAAACCTAACCATCTTCGGAGTCGCATGTTAATCCTTTTTTCTACCTGTTCTATATGAGATGTTGTAAACTCATAGATAGACAATGGCCATAGGATTTTGGGAAGAATGGCATGCTGATAAATCCAAGCTTTAAATCGGCCTGGTAAACCGGACTTATCAACCCTGATTAACCAAGTCTCTAGTTTGTCTTTTGTTTCTTGGATTGCTGTTGTGTCTTTTAGAGAGTGATCTATTCGTTTTCCCAGGCTTTTTACGGGCTTTTCCCTAATTGTTGGTATGTCTCCCCCGGATAGTCTGAATCGCTCCTTTTCTAATACGTTCCCTTTCCTTAAAACGAGTGATCTAGATTTCACAGGGTTGAAACTCATTCGGGCCCATGTGATATGCTTTTCAATCCCCTTTAGCAGCCATCTCGCGCCAATAACGGATGTAGTAGTTATCGTCATATCATCCATATAGGCTCTTATAGGAGGTTGCCTTAGTCCCGACCTAGTGACCGGCCCTTTACATTCTGTTTCTGCCGCTTTAATTAGCATGTTCATGGCTAAACAGAAGAGGGTCGCTGAGATTGTACATCCCGTTATGATGCCTTTCTCCAATGTATGCCATGCCGACGCAGTATTTTCTGATAATGTTCTCAATTGGAAATTGTTGTAGTAATCAGAAATTAATTCAGTTATTTTACTTGGTACATAATGGCGGTGGAGAGCGGCTTCCACTAGTTTATGTGGTATTGATCCGTAGGCATTTTTAAGATCTAACCACACGATTGCTATATCGCCCCTATTTCTCTTCGCTTCTTTTAATAGTTGCGACACGACCCCTATATGCTCCATACATCCCGGCATTCCTGGTACTCCACCTTTTTGTACAGAGGTATCTATGTATTCATTTTTAAGAAGGAAATCTACCAAGCGTCGGTTTAAGATGCTGAAAAATATTTTACCCTCCGTGTTCAACAGGGAGATGCATCTGAATTGCTCTATCTTTCTGGATTTCTCCTCTTTAGGGATCCAAATGCCTTCAGAGTATCTCCATTGTCCTGTTATTTTCCCTCTTCTCCAAATAACTTTCATTAACTTCCATAACATTCGACGGAGTTTTGGACAACGTTTATAAACTGTGTAAGGCACTCCGTTTGGACCTGGTGTTGAAGCCGTTCTGGCT
Organism: Acanthosepion esculentum; assembly: GCA_964036315.1. Lineage (NCBI taxonomy): Eukaryota > Metazoa > Mollusca > Cephalopoda > Sepiida > Sepiidae > Acanthosepion > Acanthosepion esculentum. Next base: position 131,276,104 of record OZ038483.1, on the reverse strand, counting down.
GCTGTAATGACTGAATTAATTTCCATCCAAGTTGGTTCTTTCAAGTCAAAAGGCGTTGACGGTGTATTAGGATTTATCAGGGACGTATTTTCTACAAGATCTAGCTGTCTGTTTGGATCACTCAGAGTTTCTTGTAGGAAAGCATTAATTTCACTGGGGATACTCTCCAAGTGTCCACTTCGATTTTCCCCTAACAGCTTCTTTGTAAAATTAAATGGATTAGAGAGAAATGCCATCCGTTTCTTCGCCCTTTCTTTCCTCCTTCGTCTATGCCATTCTGCTCTACGTAACGACTTCATATTTAAACGAATTAGGTCTCGAAGCTCCCGTAACGGTTGCCTTTCTTCGGGTTTCGCGATTTTGTATTGTTTCCGAAGAGTTTTGAGTTCCGACCTAAATTGTTTAATTTTTAATTCCCTCCTATTTTCTTTGCTAATACCTTTCTTTTCCTTCCGATCCTCATATCCAAATTTTCCTGCTGCATAACTAATGATGATTTTGGACATTGTCATTAGTCGTTTATCCACCAAGCCTCTTGATGTTATTTTAAGGATCTCGCTGATGTCCACGTCGAATTCGTGCCAGTCGTTTTTATTACTGGCTGGGGGCCATTTTATCTTTCTTCGAAATGGAGTATCAGGCCCTACTTGAACCTCTGCTTGGAGGGACTGGGCACTGTGGTGAGCTTCCCGGCCCTGCGCCTCCTGCGTCTCACCAGGAAAAATTCCTGCGCGCTGCTGTTGGTTCGACCGCACCTGACACCTCATTTTTGTCTGATGGATTTTAAGGCCGCGCATGTTTTTACATATTTTTCCACATGGGCATATCAGTCTCGTTGTCCGTAAATTCGTAGCTTGGTTCGTTTCCGTATCATCCGGCCTAATGGGGATCTCATTCTCCCCCCCTCTCGGGATCCCCTGAGTTTCTGTAGCGTTTTCAGAGTTGCGTAAGTCGGGTTGCTAGCCCAGAAATAC
>OZ038483.1:131092630-131267630 GCA_964036315.1 Acanthosepion esculentum | reverse complement strand
GATTAAAATGATAGATAAATTGTCCAAAGTTTATATTTGTTTTGGTGTTTTTGTTCAAGTACTTTTGACTTCCTCAGTCATTACCAAGAACTGAATGTTGCCAGAATGGTAGACAAGATTTTGTTGACTACATCCTGGCATTTATTTTGAATGCTACAATCCCAATATATGTGTATTGTATAAGTGATATTATGTGAAAAACAATTTCAAGGAACTTGACATCACTGTAAAAGAATATATATATATATATATATATATATATATATATATATATATAGATACATACTAATAAATAACACAACAGTATTATTAATGACGATAACAAGCATTGCTTTATGTTATAAAAATCCAACCTGGGAGTCTACTGCATGCCTGAAGATCACCAAAGTGTGAAACTGATTGTTGTAATTAATTTTCTTCTTAATGTGTTTATATATATATATATATATATATATATATATATATATATATATATATAGTGAGAAAGAGATTTATAGATAGATAAAGTATGTATGTATATAAAGCTTGTGTCCGATGTTTTGTAATGCCCAAAATAGGTCATGCTATGGTGTTGTTTAAATCTGAGCGTAGACCAGCTACACCTTCCATATTTTGAAAACTCAATCTCCAAATACCTGAATAACATATATTGCTCATTACAAGATAGGTATAAAAAATAAACAACTGTAGAAATGATCATATATTTATAAATTTTTTTAAAAATGAATTAAAACATTTTAATCTCCTTTGAAGATTTAATTTTGGTTTTCAGTGTAAAAAAAAAAAATCTTCTGTCTACTTAAAATAGGTTTTTGACTAATTTTAATGTTGGTTTTTGTCATCCAAAATTAACTTCAGTTATACCATGATTGATGTCTGCCAGCAGAAAAAAAATTAAATGCCATAATTAAAAATCTTTCAAAAATAAAGTAGTTATTACAGATATTGGAATTGACGAAAGTTAATTGAATTATTCTTTAACTGAATAATGCACAAAAAAATTACTTTTTAATTAAATTATAATAAAAAATAACTTTGTTTAAACAGAATATCTCTTGTCCACTTACTTCAAATATCAAGTGAATAAGGAGTCAGTTTTCCTTACCCATATATTATATTTTAAAAGCCTGTTTAAATTTACAAGTGTCTCATGGGACATGTGGTGAAACAGGTTCAAGCAAAACCCCAAAAAATTTCATATGATTCACAATGGAAAAAGTATATTCCCCAAATTAAAACATGATAAGCAACACTGTAGTATATGTGAATATAAATGACAAACTTACATCTAATGGTCTCCTTGTGATTGTTGTAAATATCCTTTAAGAGAGCTTCCAAGGTCAGTGTATGATTACGAATTGCATCGGTGGGTTTGTTATCACAGGGTTGGGCAGAATGGAAAGACTCGGATTTTGTTTCATTCATTTTTGTGGATTTCTTCCTGTGGTCAGAAAAAAGATAATCATTGACACAAAAAATAACATGTAAATAAGACAGAGATTCTCATGATGCCAAATCCAGAAACATTTCTGGGAATGCAAGCAAGACTGATATATTTGATTTTGAGATTTTAAGAATTCAAATCATAATCTTAGATTGAACCATTCCGTTTTAATGAGCTTGACCTGTTTAGCACATTAAATTTATTTTTCAAGTTAAGCAATATTCTGCTAGATCAGTAATGAATGAGTAATCACTTAAGAATTTGGACATTAAGTAAAAAAAAAAAAATTCAAGTTTGAAAGAAATGCTTTTTTACAACCAGTTAAATGAACAGCTGAAATTGTTATTAATTTCTATTTAACAAAAACAAATTTGTACCTCTGTGGAAAATGCTGGTTCACAAGCAACCCACAATCATTACTGTGTACTGAGTTAGGATATACTTATCCTAAGTTCTAACCTTAACAAAAGACCAGGTTTTCATTATCTAATACAGGGTGCGATGGATAAATTGTCGTCTAAATTACACAAAAATGAAATTAACACTTACATCACATTTTAACATATATTTACCAAAATTACACAAAAATATTTGGAAATAGTAAAGAGTAAATTTATTTAGTAAAATTGCCATTGACTTCAATCACTACCTCCAGATGACTTTGGAATCTCCGGCAACTCTTCTGGACGGTCTCCTTGTTTAAGTTGATGAATGCTGCCATAATCCTTGCCTTCAGTTCATTTTTGGTGTTACAAGATATTTTGTTGGTCTCTCACTCAACTGCGCCCCACACATAATAATCAAAGGAGTTGCAGTCTGCGGAGTTAGGTGGCCAGATGTAAGGGGTGATGTGGGCGCAGATATTGTCTGACAGCCATGACTGGGTTCTTCTGCTTGTGTGGCATGGTGCAGAGTCCAGTTGTCAGGCATAGGGTCTTCCAGCAGCCATCCTCTTAAACCAAGGCAGCACTACCTCCTCAATACACTTGATGTAGGCCTCCATGCTGAGTCTGAGGCTGTGTGGGAAGATGAATGGAGGTATAACATTGCCATCACTAATGATCACACCAAACACCTTTATAATCAGCATTAGACTCCTTCAACTCTTTCTGGATCCTTTGTACTGTCCTCAGATTGACCCCCAAATACTTTCCAACGTTCGTATTGAAGCTTCTGGCATGAATGCCAAGCAGTACAGCATGCCATTTCCAAATTTCTACCCAACTGACCCTACTATACTGTGCAGTTAACAAAATCAGGAGCAAACAATGAACATGTACAAAATTAAAAATATAAAAAGGGTACATTTTACCCATCACACCATGTATATGCATACACACAATATCTTTGTCTTTTAATCTGGTTTGCTAATGACAAAAAAAAAAAAGATTAGGAATGGAACTGAAATTTTAGTTATTGTTAAAAATACGTAAATAACCTGAGATAAACGCATTAGTGTAAATGTTCTGTAAGAAATCCTGGAATAGTATATTGGCCATGTTGACTGTGTAAGTATATTGCATTTAGCTGTTAAGAAAGAAATGCTTTATAGACACAACAATGTTTAGAATCAGAAAAATGGCATTTCTTTTGGTCTTCATACTTAGATTTTCATTTTAATCATCACTTTCATAATCATAACAAAAGGGCTTCAAAGAATTCATTAGCACTTTTTTGATTTATTTTTAAACATTTAATATGAAAGTACATCAAAGTCAATAGTGCACATATTTGATTAATACTTTATGAAACTGGATTTTAATCTTCCATGTCTAACAGCAACAAAATAACATTGTGTGATCCATTTACCTTTGTTGTATTATTATTACTTGCATTATTATTATGAATTATAATATAACGTCCCACATATAAAATAAATGACTACCTAAACGCTTAAATCTCTTGAATATATCTTTAAAACAATTTCATTAATAATGTTTGCTGGCATACAGAAATTTCTCAAAGCAACAATTGTGTATTGCATTGAAGTAACAGAAAAGAACATGCCCCAATACCAGGTATCACTGCTAGTTTACTTATATTTTCTATCAATAAATGTCAAATATTTTCTCCCCTTTTCATCTGGTTAATTGGTTTAATTAGTAAGAATGGGAAATAATAATTCTTTTATAAATAATACTACCAGAAAAATGTTACCAATTTGATTTTTATGGCTTTTAATCTATTTCAGTTATTATTTTTACAGAAGGGTTGTTCTTGTGAAGAAATTGGCATTATAAATTGTTTAATAAGTGGAATAAGTGGAATATATATATATATATATATATATATATATATATATATATATATATATATATGTATTGTACTATAATGATAGTGGAGAAGTTCATTTTATTTGGTGGGGGGGGTAAAAATAATAAAATAAATAAGTAAATAAATAAAAATATAAAATGAAAATAAAATAATATAAAAATGTATACACATATACAAAAACACTTAAATACTTACAACAAAAATATAATTATAATTCAAATAAAAATATATATACATCTAATACAAATGTAAACACAAATAGCATGACATATACACATATACAAATAGATACATCCACAATTACAAAGAAAATATATATATATATATATATATATATATATATATATATAAAAACTAGTACATATACATGTACCTACATTTTGGTGTGCGACTAAAGTTTCACTGGATTACCAGCTCATCAGGCACAAGATCTATGTTATTAAAAGTAAACAAAAGGCTTATAGGAGTAACTGCTATGTAGCACAAAAATAAAATTGTACAGAAGTGTGTTAAATGCGATACTGATGAGTGACATATTTTTAAAAAATTAGAAAAATGTAAGGACAGAAACAATAATTCACAAGTTCCTCCACCTATATATCAATTATTAAAAATTTTAAACCAATAAATCATACTATAATTACATACCAAATATAGTATAAGCTCTACTAACAAATTTTTATACATCGCAAACCTCAGGATGAAATCTTAGCAGCCTTAGATGTTCAGTTCATGAAACAACTGATGTTAGTTTAAATAACATTTGTCACCATTTTTCTCTGCCACACCTGAAAACTAAACCCACAATATTAAAAACATACTTTTATTAGCATTCACAACACAAGCCCATTTCCATGATCACCTTGGTAATATTTATAACCAGACTGATAGCATTGTTATAAGCAGTCCTCTCAGCCCTTTATTTTCAAACTTTTATATGTCCAACCAAGAAAAAATATTTAATCAAATTAATAACCCCCCCCCATTTATGCCAGATATATTGATGACATCTTCATCCAAACCAAATCTGTTAATGATTTTATAGAACTTTAAAAAATTTTTTTTTTAAAGTTCACTAATGAACTAATTATTGCTCTTACAAAGACTCACCTGCTATCTATTGAACCAGTGTCATAAAACAACACATTAATAAGCAGTATAAGGATCATAGTAATATTAGACAATTACTCACAAACAATACCAAAATACTAACAAAATCAAAGTCAAAAACAAACTTATGATTCTTAAAGCAATACTCAGATAATAAAAACAACCATCTATAAATAAAAACAATTATAATTTAAGAGCCCACCTTCTCAATAAATATATATATATATATATATATATATAAAACCCCACTCATTCAATCACTTTCCCAGAACGTCAAACTGAACCTTTTATTGATCTATGAGGTTGCATTGTTTTCATTTCTGTATCTATGACATCTGATATTCTTCTTTGGGAAATTTCAAAACTTCTAATTGGTAATTCCGTCTCATGACAATGTCTGCCTCTTCCCTGAGTAGTCAGGATATATTTCTGTACTACCCGACCCAGACAACCAGATGAACTTCAGCAGTAATTTTATCCACTAGGTTATATTTGAATTGAATGCAACAGGCACTTTACATTTGGAATGTTCTCTACTGGAAATAATCAACTTCTCATAGGAAACGCATCTCCTTTCCCCTAACTACACTATTTTTCCATATAAAATCTGGGAAAAATCTTTACAAATTTCTATTTTAATATCACAGTATTTTCTTGGAATTGTTTTACTAATTTATATTAAAAGAAAAAGCTATTTAAATTTAATGACTAGAGTTAAAATCTTAAAAATGAAAATTCTACATTTGCATAACTAGTAAAAATGTATGTATAGTTTGAAATATTGAATTTTATTATCAGATGAAACATTGTTATCTATTATTAATTTTTGACTAGGATTTTCTTCCTCTTAATTTCACTTGCTTTATTTACTCGAGTAGTAGTAACATTATCTTGAATTTGATTAGATGAAGCATATTATTTTATTACTCTGTATGTGACTTCATTTGCTATGCAAAAAGTTTATCCTGTCACTGAAGGTGGCTCTGATCCCTGAATTTGAATTTGTTTGAATTTCAGTGTGCTAAAGGTTAATTTTTAACAAGTATTTCTTACTGTATGAGATGAAAAAAATCCTAATTAAAATAGAATAATGGTTAATGTGTAGATTATTTCAAAAGTTGATTTTGAAGTTCCTCTTCATTAAGAAAAGTGGAAATTTTATTGAGATCAAGTTTATAGCAATATGTGCTTTGTTAAAGAATTGTGGGGAGTGTATAATTGATAAAATAAAAAAATTAAAAAACAAAACTCAAAATAAGATAAATGAAATATAAAAAAAAGAAAAATCTCCCAGGATGCTCCCTGATAGGAAGAATAAATGGCACATGCATGAATAAAGAAGGGCTTCGTGGTGCCAAAGACAAATTGCTCCTCTTTTCCTATGAAGTTTCAATGGTTAAACACATGTCTTTTTGCTTGGGAAGGTACTTCCCTTCAAAAGACTGTTGCTACCCTGTAATAAAGTTCCTAAATCTATTTTCAGTGTCTCTGTTTCCTTCCTTCCTTTAAACATTCTATTTCAGCAACAAGAAGAATTCAACACTAATCTGGAGTTCAAACAAAATCACCAGAAATACCCAAAAAATTATACCTTAAAAACTCCAAAGAATTGTTAATTCTTTTCTTTTTGACATTAATGCTCAACATTATGAACTGTTTTGCAAATTTTAGATGAAATTTATTTATTTTTGTCTATATTTAAAAAGAGTGATAACATTTAATTTGGGGTGGGTGGGTCATCTTTACAGGTGATTTGATAAAATGAGATGTCTTCAAGCAGGAATTCCAGCCAAAAGACAAGCATTTATAAAGAGAAAACATGTGACAAAAATAATCTTAGTTTTCTGAAATCAGTTGGTAAAGAGAGAAAAAAAAAAAAAAAAATTAAAGCAGATATCACCATATTAATATTTCATCTTTATGGATGCTTACTCAATCTAATATGTGCAAAAATGATGCCCTGACTCAGTGAGTGACATGCACACTTGAAAAGTATCATGTCTTATGAGATAATCACCTCATTTCCGTCTTCATCGAGCAATGTCAAAAAACAGTTACTGGCACACACTGATGTTTCTTAATCTTTATGTAGAACTAGCTTTTTTTTTTTTAGATTGGGGAGAAGGGGGTGGTTTCTGATGGAGAGACAATGCAAATTAATGAGACTTAACAAAAATATTAAAAAACAGTAAACATAACAAACACTTAAAACAAAATAGTGACATCATCACTGATATATTTTTCAACATTTATTTTTTGAAAAGCTTTTTTTAGTATGTAATTTTAGGTATCATCAATATTTACATCCAAAACAAATTCTGTTTTCCATATATTAAATTACTTCCTTGAGTTTCTTTACATAGCCTCATATTCTGACCCCTCACTTTTTTTTTTACATAAATAAGAAATGAAATGTAATTCAATATTTGTTACCAATAAGATTTAGAATTTGTAAAACAAAAATAAATATCCTTGTTTAGATTTCCAGAAACATTTTCCTTCCAAATCCTTTATACAAGATGTGAATAATTCTTAGCTAGTATCACTTTGGTTTCATTCCTTCATTACATTAAACCAGATGCTTAAAAATACATTATCAGAATATGAGGCTAGGTAAAAAAAATAAGGAGAGTAAATTCACTATTTTGAAAGCAAGAGTTGTTTCAAACGTAAAAATCAATAACGGTATTATTGATTTTACTGCTTTAAACAATATTTGCATACCAACCAAATAATGAATTACTTCTATTCTATTTCTTTAACTAACCTCATAATTCTTTGTATTTGAAAAATCATGCACCAGAAATATATGGAGGGAAAATATTCCCAAAAGTGAAAAAAAGGATGTTTTTTTTCTGCTTCTATGAAACTATGCAGATTAAATTATATTTTCGTTTTTACTTATGGAAAATTATTTGACATTTTTGGTTTGATTTATGATTTTTTTTTCAGTTCAAAAGAAAGTTTAAATAGCCTCATATTCTAAGCCCAACAGGAAATAGAAAGGAAGTGTTGTAACTCATATTTTTAATCACAATTTTGGTACATTATTTATGAATAACCTTTTAAGCATTAAATCAAGAACTTTTAAATTCTTATATTGATGAGAAGTATGGGCATCCCGAAGTGGTGTAATGGTTAGCAAGCTTGACTCGCTAGAACAATTACGACTTAATAGTGAGTTTGATTCCCACTAGGTGCCCCATACTTTCAGCCTTGTGCCATATCTAAGCTATGCTTGGAAAATAACTATATTGATGAGAAGTAGCAAGTTAATGTCAAATTTCAAGCATACAGGTTATTAATTTATGCAACCTATTAAAGATTTATCTAGCTGATTAAAAAGTTGTACCAAATGTGTTTACTATTTGATAACTATAAAAACAATCAGTGACTTAATCACTCCATTTTATCCACTTTTGTTTGTCAATAAGACAAGTTGACTTTTTCAAGATGCTCTTTTAAAGGAGATACTTTCACTGGCTATATTTGAAGACTTGTTTTTGTTCTGTATTCACTGCATACATTTTTAGCTACACATTTACTTAAATTCAATGTACCATTGACAACACAAAAATTTTGTAATGACAATAAGAGTTATCAACATTGTTCATAACTTTGAATTTTGTCATAATTTGACTGGACTAACAGTTGTATTTTCATCCTATCAAAGGAACTTTATTGGAATCTGTTCAAATATCTGAATTTTATATAAGAAAATTTTGCGAAATGCTTGATTTGTATTTTTTCTTCTTTTAGTGTAATGTCATCTTAGGATATAGGAAATCATAGCTCTCCACAGATTCCTTTTCTTTTATTATCTTTGAACTGCCAGGTCTACTTGGGAAAGATAGTAGGTGGTTTTACTTTTCCTAAACTGGTTGTGTAAAATTGAACGCAACAGACTAGACTTGAATTTGAACTTGGTTCACCAATTCAACTTACCACACCCATAACCTCTACACTACTTGTATGCCCCTTAGGTAACACTCTTTTTTTAAAAAAAGTGTCTGGGTTGAAAAATATTTATGCTAATAAATTTTATTGTTGTATTATGTGTGCGCGCGCGTAAGGTATGGGATCTTGCACAAAAATCAGTCAAGGCAGTATTTAAAAAGGGAAGCTGCATAGAGCTATGATCATCTACATCCTGAGGGGGGAAAATCCTACGTTTATGAAAATTGACACTAAAAAACTCGTGCACTTGAAAAAGGACAAAAAAAAAAAAAAGAAAAAAAAAAGGGGAACAATTTTTATTGTTTAGATTAGCACATATTAGTAGACCTTCCTCAAGCCACAACATTTGTCAGAATAAAAAAAAAATATTGGTTTTCACTTTTAGTTAATTTAGAACGTGGGGTACTGTTCATAATATCGATAGTGTCAAATTGATCCCTGACTTTTACCGAGTTATCTGGACTTGGCTTTTATTTACAAATTGAAAATGTGTTTACGTCAACAAATAATTGTCTGTTTACAATACGTATATGAATTATATATCCGTAAATTCTTTAATTAAAAAAAATGTATGGTATCTGTTTGTTTTTTAATAAGAAAAAAATCTTTTTGTATTTTTGTAGAATAAAAAAGTGTTTTCGTATGCAGATCTCAATGACATAAAGCTCAAGTTTCAAACTTAACTTCCGATATAACTGCAAAAATTCAGAGATAGATTTTACTACACTGTATCAATATTATAAACAGGGCACCCTTCTAAAATGACAAAAAGAAAAATGAATATTTTTCGATTCTGACAAGTGTTGTTGCTTAAAGAAGCTAATTTAAAAACTAAAACATTATTTCCTATGAGAGGACATTCCCAGCAGAACATAAATTCGAACCTGCACGCTTAAGTAGAAAAATTCCTCACCACTATGATGACTATTTCAGACAGCCCTTGTATTTGGAACAAAAAGAGAAGAAAGTAGCATTTTCTTTTCTTTGTAGAGAGTAATTCAGTGTTTGATAAGCAGAAATATTGCTTCGGATGTTAAAAAATTCAACTTCATTTCCACATCATTTTTATATCTTAACTTCTTTAACTAAAAATTAAATAAAATTTCAATTAATTGGGCTCAAAATTTACAATATGGAAAAAAGTTTTTCCGTTTTCATTTGCATACAAAAATACTTTAAGTTTATTTCTGCCTTAAAAAAAAAACACATAAAATTACCAAAATTAAACAAAAGAATTTTGGAAACTTAACCGAGATGATTAAAATAAAAAAGCTTTTTTACCTACTTTATCAGAATTTGATACATATTTTCATTCATTTCTTCATCTTATTGTTGCTTTTACAATTAAAACAAGAACTATTAAGATTTATTACTTTAATTAACAGACTATTGTCTGATATAATAATAAAAAAAAAATAATTTGTTTAATTAAGGTAAAACCGTATTTTGCAGAAAACAACAAAGTGACTTTGAATTAAAAAGTGAAAAAAAAAAAAGGACTTCGGTTGGAAGGTGTCAGGGAGAGATACGTGTCACTTTAACCAGAGTAATTTAAATTACTTAAACAAACGTTAATATTTGTTAGCATTTGTGCATTTATTTTAATGCAAAATGATAATGAAAATAAATTAATCATAGATTAGTTCTGTGAAATATTTTGTTTTAAATTTAAAAAAAAAATACCTTAACTTTACTAAACTTATAAAAAACGATTTTAAAGATATTTTTTAAACGTATTCACTTAAAAAAAATACTTTTTAATAGGGGAGAAACAGAGAAAGTAAAAAGGATTCATGAAACTAACCTTTTTCTGTAATATTATAACTTAATTTAGGAAAACAGGTAGAATAATATGTAATTTAAATTTCCTACTTGGCGCCATGGTCATACTACCAAAAACTGATCTCGACTAAATTGTCGTAAACAACAACATTTATCATTTTGCAAATATTTTTCTATTATTGACGTCTAAAATCCGTTTTGGAAGCCCTATTAATGATTAAGAGTTAGTAATAATATTATATATAGTTAAGTCTTATCGATAATATTTACCATTAATGTGTCGTAATGAAAGCGTTCTGGGAATCTTCTCGGATTTTAATTTAATAAACGAACGCGATAATCTGAAATTCCGATTATTCTAGAGAATGTAAAACTTACGCTTCACTTGCATAAAAGATAAAAAGTCGATATTCTTTTGTGTTGGAAGTAAATAAAAATACTTTATTTGATGCTGTCACTTATTTAAAGACTTTTTGAAAATACGGAAATAGACATTATCAAAAATTCAAGAAAGTTGGAGCAAATCTTCATCAATAGTAGTGTTGATGATGATTATCATCATTATAATGATACTGTTTAATTTATTAGTCATTCTGAGTTGCGTCCCTTCATATTTTAATCTCCCGCCCCCAAACTGAAAATTTGCTTTAATTTTATACAATTTTGCATTGAACTTTTCATTATTCTGACTGTTGCCTACATTTTGTTTGATTGCTTTAGTTTAACAACTTTTTGTCTTTATTTTCTTCAGTTTTTCTAAAGTGCATAGAATACGTTGTCTTTTTTTACAAGCTAAATATGAAGGCTGAAGAAGGTATCAGTCGAAAAACGTATTAAAAACAACGAAGATGAAGAAAATAGTGCGAATAACAAGGAAAAGTGCATTTTGTTTAGTAAATAAACTTTTTTTACTTTCTAATTTTTGAGGAAATAGCAAAAAAAGTTAGTGAGCCTACATATTGTTTGGCCTGGGATTTTTGTGTTTGTGTTTGACTTGACTTTTCAAATTCTTTAAATGAAAATGATAGATAAACAAACTATTCCCCGATAATTTTTAAAATCATGTGACATTTTCTCGACAAATTAAGAGGATTTTCTTTTACTATTTCAAAGTTAAAAATATAAAAATGTCTTATTGACAGTAAGTCTATTTTTTCTGTACTTAATAAAAAGAATTTGGACGAGGTGTGATTCCATCTGCGAAGTTTTCTTCAGCAAAGAAAAAAATCTTTTCTTTAATCAGGCTGAAAAAGTACCGTTTACTCAACTGTAACAATAAATGTGGAGTGGATGTGTATTTTGGCAAATGGGTACATTTGAAGAACTTTATTTTTATAAAAACGCAAATAGACAATTTACTACACTCGGACACTAGTAATTAGTTTAGAGATTTTATAAAACAATTATATTAAACTTCAGTTCATTGCAAAAAGCAATTTCATTGTTGTAATAAAAAATAGCTGATTGTGCTTTTTTCCTAAAAATAATTTTTTCACTGAAGTTTTTTTTGTCAATCGGGTGCAAAGCTTTACAATACGAATTTGAATAAAATTGTGAATCATTTAAATTCTTTTTTAAATTAGCTTCAAATCATCTGCATTCAAACCCATAATTCGCTTTAATAAAACGATTTTAACTTTATTAAATAAATAATAATAAAACGGTAAATGAATGTCGAATTGATAGGAATTTAAAAACAAAAATGACACTATCAAGAATTGGATTAATAAAATGAACGCTTTATTCTTGAATTCCGTTATTCGTGAATCTGCTGAATGTTAATGCGACTTGTGCGCCGGTTTTTGGCATCACCCGGAAGTAAACAGCAACTTGGCATGTCTTCTTGTTCTTCTTCCTGAGAAGCTCTTGTTGTTATCATTTTTTTTTGTTCCCTTCCCTTTCGGACATTCAGGCCGGAGACAGCTGCCTTTACCTCTGGCATTCACTGGACACCATATGGCTGTATATTTGGCAGGTTTGACGGCTTCTTTCTTTTGTCTGCGGTTGACATTCTTAATTTTGTTTTTTCCTTCTCTAGTGTTCACCTCACTCCCTCTCTCTTAAAGCTGAAAACCACCATTAAAATAAAATTTAAAAAAAATACGGCAATTAATGATGAAAAATACTTATGTTTATTTTTTAAAAACTTTTAATTTATCTCTAGTAATTGCTTATTTATCAAAAGAAGCTTCACACGTCATCTTCACGGGAATGTGGTTTTTAAACCTATTTGTTTAGAATTTGCTACATGTAACAGTTTTTTTATTTTTTTATTGATGTAGGTATATTTTTCAAAAGTTGCGTTGATTTCTCACTAAAAATAAGTAAATGATGTTAACGTTTATATTTAGATAAAATAAATGCTCAAAATGTTTATTTTTATTCATAGATTGTAATTGACAAGAAAATCACACAGAAGAGAAAAAATAGCAACTCTGTTTAAATTTAACCTCACTTTTTTTTATTTAGAAAACTCATTCATTAAAGTCGGTCAGACGTGAGAAATACCTTTATAATTAGTGTCACTATGTTTGTTGTTTTTAGAAGAAATTCCACGTCTCTTACTGTTTTGTTTTTATTTATCACATGCTTTGGGTAATAACACCATTGCTTGCATATCAAATAAATATTTTTGCTTTCAATGATTAGAAATTGAAAGACTATTGACTTGATGAGTTTATGCATAAATTGATCTTTATTAAAAATCAAAGGGAAAAATCTACAATACACTAACTAAAACTAAGGTAGAAATTTAGTATGCATGCACAATGTCTGATTCCTTTCCTTTTTTTATTTTATTTTTGTGTTACCCCCTTGGCCTTACTAATTATTTTCTTAGATAAAAACAGATCTCATCTGAGTAATTTAAATTCTGCTTTCTTCAATGTGTTCAGAAATGTATTTTTTCGTTGACTACCTCTCAGCAGTTGAAATGTGTTATAAAAAAAACCTTGTGTGTTTGAAAAACGTTTAATAATTGAGCCTCAGTTGTGTTGTTATTTTTTAGTCAGTGTTCCTATCCCATCGTGCCATCCTAACACTTAGGACATCCTACAATAATTCATAGAAAGACTTGTTTACACAATAATTATTGCATTCAGCTTCGGATTCTTTCTGTTTTGCTAGACTCTTCCTATTTTTACATTAAAAACCGAAACTTTATATAACTGGTACTGACAGGACACACAGTGTTGGAGTGAATGTAGGACATTCATTTCACTACTAATAAAAAATAGATATTTCTTAGAGAATGAGTGACGAACTATGAACGTTATCCGATAATGCATACTTTATTTTTGGGGATTTATTTTACTAAATTTTCGACATGCTTAAAAGAATTTCCACTTTTATTCAACGTCCTGGTTTTATATAACAACGCCAATATTCTCAATTGTGATTGGTCATTTTCATGCACGCCTTCCAATTTATTTAAAAAAAAAAAATATATAATGAACTGAAATAAAAAATTGACCTTTTGACATTAATCCGATTTTATTAAAATCGAATTAAAGCTAGAATAGCAGTTAATATTTTTAGTGATGACAGCGATATTTCTCTTTGACAATGCAGTTTGTGACTAAAAAAAAAGAAAAAAAATATCAGCTGAATCACAAAACAAACTTTTTATTTTTAAATACCGAGCAACAAACAATTTTTTTATTGAAATTGAACACTCGGTTTCGTTTTTTAACTTCATAAATATTTTGCCAATAGGTCATTCTGTTGTTTTAATTTTAAAAATAGTCAATTAATAAAATATTTTTTGTCTATCAAAATAAAATATTTTTTTAATTTGGCACCACTTTTTTTTAATTGTTGTTCATTAAAGTCGGTGAGATATAAATACAATAAAAAAATAATATAATAATACTGTTGCTAAATTTGATTATGAATCTCCACAGATTTTTCCTCTTCTCTGACTTGGAAAAGATGGAGTGCTTTTTCGTCCCTTTGTCATCGATTTGATCCTTCCAGAGACCCTAGTCTACCCTGCTATTTTTAACACATCACAACTGTGATTGAGGGGCCAAGAGATGAATACATGCCTTTCAAGGCCAAAGGAATTTTTTAGTTAATAAAAGTGAATGCAACAGACTATTGTTTTCTCTTTTCCGTGCCGTAAATCCGCACACCTATAACATAACTAAAAATGTAACTAAAATTACTACTTCATATGTAAATTTTTACATACGTGTGTAACCGTATTGAATTCCTGTGTAGTTAAATAATAATTTTAAATTTCATCGTTGAAATAAATAATAGTTTTTATTTGTTGCGATAATAAGCAACAATAATAAGATGAGAGATAAACTCGTCAAAATTAACAGTGAAAATTCTTCAAAGAAATTCAGACGTAATTCAACAGATTCTTGCTACTGATGGCCAACGATAAGCCATGTTGTCAATACAGAAAAACATGTGCTTCAAACATGCTTGATGTGACGTCACGATTTCGCTGTTTCTTTTGCTGCTAAGAAAGAAATGAGTAACCGATTTCTTTCTTTCTTAAATACTTAATAATTCATACGTTTCTTTTCTTCTCGTTAATTTGCACACATTTAATATCTGTGTATGTGGGAAATAACGGCCTTTATCACTCTTGCAATCACCCCGAAAGTGTTGCATGCTTGCTTAATGTTTGCTCTCCTGGTCACGTCTCGGTTCAATAACCTCGTGACATAAAAGACATTTATTTTAAATCTAAAGTGTCAAGCACTACTACACGTGCCAAGAATGATAATTATTACTGTTTTTTATAACCATTCAATCCTTAAATAAACACAAAAAGCACTCTAATTTTGTAAATTTTAAATACGTTTTTTGAAATTAAATAAAAAAACAAAAAACAAACCTCCAGCACAATTTTCTAAAAACAGAAACAAAACAACTGCATTTCCTCTTAGACTTTTTTTTAACATAAAGTAAAGAGCACCTTCCGAAATCCTTAAACTATTTTCTCAGACAAAATTAAAATTACAATTGGATAAAAAAATTAATCTATTTTTAATAAATAGTTTATTTTTTTTAGTTCTTTCTTAGTTTCATTTTGGTTTTCATAACAAAAAGCAGAATGTTTTTTTAGTTTAATTATCTTTTTTAAAAGAATTTTGTTTCGTTGGAATTTAATATTTTTTTACTTTTTCACAAACAACGTAGTAAAATGCCATGAATGAGATAAGGTCTCTAAATGCGAAATATTAGGAAAAAGAATAACATTCTCTTTTTCTTTTGCAATTCAATTTAAAATATTTTGATGTAGAAAGTAAGAGTTGTGTACTACACCACATGAATACCTAAAAAAGAAAACCGAGAAACTAATGGAATGTACCAGCATTTTTACAGCTCCTAATGACATCAAACAACAACAATCAATCTTCCAGTCTCCTAGGAAAAGGAATATTTTAATTTTTAATATTGGATAATTTTAAAAATCGACAAATCACTTTTGGTAAAATTCTTCAAATGTCCTTGATATAGGAATAAAAATAGAAGTGTTAGTGTACTTTTTTTTAATTATTAGGTGATTGTAAAAAAAAAAAAAAAAAGATAAAAATAATTTTTTGTTTTATTTAGAAGTCCTGGTAACCCTTTACAGTTGTTATTAGTGAGAAAAGGGTGTTTACTGTTTAATTTCGATAGATATTTTCGGAAAAACAAAACCGTGCTTTAAGGTACTCCGTTGTTGAGCCATTTTGTGAGCGTGTTTTGTTAGGATTTTTGTCTGTGGTGTTAAAAATAGTCTGGCTTGGATCAGCTGATATGGATTTTAAAGGATCTATATATCGCGTGATATACAATAATAGATTTGCATTTTCCTTTGATAATTTTTTAGAAAACGGCGGGACATTAGATTTATTTTAAAATAAATCTAAATTTTATTTTTATCGTTTGTTTTGCCGACTGAGGAGGAAAGTGATGCAAAATTTTATTTTTATTAGTACTCCTGACAACAAATTATTCCAATAAATCAGGATTATTATTAATTACTTTTTAAAGATTATTTTCTTGTTTTCTGAAAAGATCTATAACACAATAGAAGCGAATGCTTATCGTCACTTCCTGGATTCATATTTTATATTCGTTGTTCTATTGTGCATATTCAGAATCTATTTTATTGCCTAATTTGAAAATAACCCCCTTTTTTAAACTTATTTTTTTATAAATAAAATATATGAACGCATATTGAAAATTAAAACTAATTGGCTGATTTTGCTGAGCAAAAATTTAAATTTATAATCTTTCCTTTCATTGATCTCTAGCTAGTTTATTATTTTTTAGAGACTCTTTGATGACCTTGTCTAATTTGTTTCTAAGTCTGTTGGACTTGGCCCAACTATTTAATGATAACTGCCATTGCCATGCATCCCCAGAGTGTAAAATCTGTAATACTATTTGATAATTTCAGGAAAATGAAGCAAGCTGGAAACAAGACTTATACAATGTTAAAAATAAAATAGCAAATCTCATTCTATTTGAACAGTTTTGAAACCGAAACGAGTTTGTACAAATGATGATTGTATTCTTGTATAATTTTGAAACTGTGTGTGTGCTGGTTTTAAAAAGTCTAGTTAACTGCCAAGTTACTTTTCACAGCTTTTAAATGACAAACAACTTGATTTTATGAGGTTTTGTATCAACAGGAAAACGTGATGATAAAAAAAAGGATTCTTTTCTTTTTTTCTAGTATGAAAATTACCTTTAAGAAAATTAGCTTTGAAGAATTATTTTAAGATTTCATCAATGGAATTTTTTGCTTAATGGATTATTTTGTAATAAATAGGCTTATATTGATTAATCAAGTAATCTTTATTAAAGGAATATTGTCTAATGTTATTTATTAGAAAATATAAAATTTTATTTTCTCTTGGGTTCAGAGATTACAATTTGAAATTTTTAGAAATGTTTTTATCACAATTATTTTAACTGATTCGTACATTATTTACACTTACTTGGATTATTGTCTTATTTTTGTTGTTTCTATCACAGTGGCCTTCCTCATCCCAAGTAACTTTCAAGGAATCTCAACTTGAACCCTTTATTTAATCATTCCACTGTTCATGTCTAGGGATATATCATCTTGCTACCCAGCCCAGGTATTGAACTTTGTGCAATGAAGAAAACCACGTTTTACCTTGAAAAAGAATTCATGTTCTTTATTGTGTTGTTTGTAAAAAAAAAAAAAAAAAAAAAAAAGACTGGGTCTATTTTGGTAAGGCCCCAAAATATAATTTTTATGCTTGCCTACCAGTCTCAACCTTTCTTAAACGAATAAAAGAATGCTATTTTGGGCGTCACAGAAGTATTGTTCTCTGTTCTGTGGGTGAAATAAGCAGTTGTGAGTTGAGTTGTGAATTTGGATTTTTGACCCCCTTTCGATTTATGCTCTTGATATTTTTGACTTTGGACTTGCAAGACTAATTTATGATCTTTGAATTTACAACCCAGATTTCTGATTTTGCATCTTAACCCCCCAATTGTAATTTTCCCACAAACTCTCAATTACTATGTTGCCAAATTCATGAATCAATGCCTTAATCGACTAGGGAGGCTATTGTTCCATGGGACTATCCTGAGTCTATTTGGATTTTGGAGTCTTAAACCTAAGGCTTGCTGTGACATTGGCACTGCTGTTGATTGTTACACTTGACTGCATTTACTGAGGTTTCTCTTTTCTTACTACTGCTATTGTTTCTCTTTTCTGCTACTGAAATTGAAGCTTGGCTCTCATCTTGTAGCTTAGCATATTCTTTGGTTGTTTCAGATGTCTGATTTTCCAGTGTTATTCTCTGTCTAGTAATTTCATTCCACATGAATAGTATTGCAATAAAATGTTTTTCAAATTGGGTTTTTTTTTTTAATGCAAACCCACAATTCTCGTCATACAGTTGAAATCTAACATAGAATTATTTTCTGACTTTGTGTTTGGTTTTTATATATTTTTGAAAAACAAGTTTTATCTTATGATCTTTAAAAGAATGTGCCCCAAGGGAGATAACTTTAGAATTCAAAACTATCCACTTAACACTGAAGGAAACTTGAATTGCAACACACTGAATATGTTTCAATTTATTTGAGATTAAACACAGCTGGATTATAGCAAATGTTATATATATGTGTGTGTGTGTGTGTGTGTGCAGATTCAGAAGTAAGACTCCTGTATTAATACACTGTATATCCTACTTGGGCATTAACTTATATAGTTACATGCATACAATCATACAGATAACATCTTGTGATACATTACCTGTATCGCTTGAAAACACTGATAGAATGCAGTAAGACTAATTGAATGTATTTCATATGCAAACACATTCAGTTCTGCATTGCACATACAGTCATTACTTACGTGAAGGCAGAACATGCTGTCATCACCAAGTACTACAGGTCACCATTTGATTTCCTAAGTTGTCCTCTTGTAACACCACCACTAACCTGCACAACAGTTTTGTACCAATATTCCTGCTGAAAATAAATGAATCTCAATGGTTAATGTTGACATTCTTGGAGCCACATTTGCTCTGATCTCAGCTGTGGATGCTATGAAGTCTACCACTGCTGCTCTTTCAATGTGCTGATCTTGGCAAGTGGCTGTCCAGGACCTGGTCTCTGACTGTAGGGATATTCATTTGACTACTTACCAATAGTGAAACATCACCAATGCCCCATGTCTAACATGTGCAGCAATTCTCTGAAATAATCATCTAGCTTCCAAAAGATCCACAATCCAATTCCATTCAAATGACTTTAATTGAACAAAAGAATCTTCATGACATGGTTCTTCTTTTACAATACTAAAGCTTACCACAGAATGCATCATCATCTAAAGCCCAGATATATGGTGTATTCTTATGATTGTTACTACATCACAATGTGATCAAAGACTTTAAAAAAAATTAATGAATAGAATATCCATGACCCTTGAATTTTATGGTGTTGCAGTTTCATTTTCTGTCAATGTATATAGGATGCTGTGTATGTAGGTGTCAAAAAAAGAAAATTAAATAATGTAAATAAGTTCATTTTTATAGGTTCTGTGCTAATTTTAATAATTTAAAAAAATATTTAGAGGGACAAATTTGTAGCATTAATACAATTACTAAAGTGTACAACACAAAGATTAATGTATTGTTCAATTAAAATAACCATTAGTTGTTAAAAAAAATGATATGAAAAAGATAATTTCTGAAATTATTTTAACTCCTATTACCATGAACTAATTTTGCTGGTGTAACTGTCGAAAAAGTGTTTATCATGAAATGGATATTGATTTTTCTGGGTGTCTGATAATTTTTATGGGAAGCTATTTCTGTTTTTGTCATCTACACCAGAAGTGTCAGAACATAGTTAATGGAAGAACCACATACAATAAATATCAGATGAGTTGCAAATTTACACATGTTTTCATTTATGCATATTTTTTTTACAAAATTTTGATATGAATATTATCAAATCTACATACACAATATTTATTCATTTATTTATTTTTTAACTGTTAATTTTTATTACTTACAGCAATCAGCAAATCCACACATATGGCAAAGGTTTTGAAAAATCTTGACTAACAATTTTTTTTTTTTTAATTACATTGTGTGTATTTTTGGTTATGTTCAGGAACAACAAAGAAAAAATGTGAGAATTTGAATTTCCCTAACATAAAAATTGGACTGCCAACTGTGGTGAGAAAAGGAGCTCTTGAGCCAGAGTTTGGCAATTACAAGTATCATCAATAGTTGTTTGGAATCTCAAATTTTTCTAAGTTTCTAGTCAGGCATCAGCACTGGACCCACACAAGATATGTTTGCTTGCATACATGTGACTAATGGATACCTGCTTCTTGTTTTCAAACAAGAACTTTTTGAAAGATTAAGACAAAATTCAAGAATATTATACAAATATCATCAGTTTGCTGATATTTGATTGGTTTAAAAACTGGCTTTCCTCTGGCTACTCCCATATCATTAAGATACTATTTTGGCGCCCGAGTTCTGGACACCTTGATATATATGCTACTTTGTATCCAAAATTTTTCTGATAAATATCAGATAAATATGTAAATGAAATACACTGGTTTTTCTTTTTAGTAAATTATTCAGTCATGTGATTCAGAATTTCCAGATGTATAGCAATTTGACACTGGTTAATTTCTGTTGCCTAGGAATAGGCTCTTCCCTTTTGAAATATGACAGTTCCAATATACCTGTCATATGAGACATTGTGAAGTGATGGTATGAGTCTCCACTGTTTTTTTTTTTTTTTTTTTTTTTTAGTATTGAAATTCAAAATGTGAGTGAAACAATAGTGCCTATTGAGTATGTGTGTGTGTGTGTAAAAGTTTTTCAAAATTAAGAAAAGCAAAATAGATTTTTTAGTCAGCTTTCCACTAGTGATTTACACTTTACAAACTCTCTAAATTTGTAATCTGTTAAACAAAAACAAATTTGTCACTTGTCTCTGGTCATTCTAAATGATTCACTTGACAACAATGTGTAAATTGTAATTTTCTCTATTTGTGTTTTGTAAATAATGATCATTATTCTTTTTTTGACTATTTCCCAATCCCAATTATTTCACGCTTTGCATTAGATATGACAAGTTGAAGGTTTAAGAAAAATTTACTGCAATAATCTTTTTTGTAATCTAAATGCATTACTGAAGGCGTCTCTAGCATATTTGAAGATCTATATGTAGGTACCATCAAAGAAATGTGACACCTAATGTTTAAAATGAAAAATTTTGAAGCTTTTTGAATTGATTGGAAGTATTTTTTTTCTTAAATTACTAAAAATCATTGATTTTTTTTTTTTTTTTTTTTCATATCATTTTTTTTTAACCCTCTGTCAACACAATGTAATTCTCTTTAGTAAAAAAAAAATCTTTCAAAAATAAAATATTTTTCTGAAACTTTATTTGATGAATATTAGCTAATTTAAAGTTTAATTTGATTTGAAACATTACTTTTAGTTTAAAATAGCATAGAAATGCATTTTTTAACACGGGTAGGTGTTTTTATTAGGTGTTGTCAGTTCTATCAACAGCTTGACAGCCAGAAATTTAACTACCTTTTTCTATGCATATTTGAATTTACCTATATTAACATTTTCGCCCATTGAAAGTTTGTATTCCAGTTTATTACATTCATTAACATGCAAGTATCCTTACGAAAGGTATGAATCCATCTCTTCTCTCTAGCTATGGGTTAAATAGTAGGACTTGTATCTGGAAAAATCATTATCTTCAAAAAATTAATTCAATATTGATTTACAAAAAAAAAAAAAAAAAAATTACAATCCAAAATATATTTTGGCATTAAATAACTGAGTTAAGCTGTAAAAAAATCAATGAATCAACATCCACATTATTGATCTCTTCTTTCAGATATCAATCACACGTCAAATCTTTCCTGGTAGAATACTCCTTTTGCAGGACTAAATACAGAGCTGTGAATTTCTCCAATCCTTGCTTCATTTGTTTACCATGCTTTACTTTTTTTTCAATGGTAACTGGACTATATATTTCTGTCAGTAAAAAAAAAAAAAAAAAAGGCTGGTTGTGTCATCGTTTCTATTGACTTATTGTGAAATATGAAATTTCTGTTAATGAAATCATTGTTTTACAACCTGGTGTACTGAAAGTATTTATGCTTTGAGTCACACAATGGACAGGAGGCAGAGGAATTTCTAATAGTGGCAGTACACTATGAACTGTCTTCTAGCTATTTTCCATTAGTAAAGAATTAAATGCTGGCCACAGTGTGGTAGGGGTAATGGTCCATTCCTTCCCATGAATTTAGGGAAGGCCTACATCCAACAAAGGACTGTCATAGGCTGAGAAGAGGAAGAAATGCCACCCAGATTGGTATCATAGTCACAGGTCTTGTAAGGACCATGATTTGTTTCAGTAGCTGTATAACTTTAAATTTCTGTAGTTGCCATCATTAAAACTACAATTGTATACTTCATTTCTTTTCTGTGGTTCAAAACCTGTTTTAATAATGTGAATAGTAGACCTTCTTTTGTTTTGCTCCTGATATTTCCTATTTCACAATGCTGCTTTCTAAGTCGTGGTCAGCTTGATATGCAACCAATCCAGTTCTATGAAGGTCTCTTCTTTCCCATCTTTTGAATCTGTACGAATATCTCTGTTGTTAATGACAAAATAAACCAGAAAATCTGAGTTATCTTCTTTGGAATATATAGACAATTATTTACTGTAACTTGTTTTTGCTCTTTTAGCAATTTCTGTCTCTATTCTCACTATCTTTTTCCATACAGAATTGATAAATTGAGTTGAGCTAAGTCATTTTTCTTTTTAATTCACTCCAAGTGAGGTGATAATGCCACTAAGATGTAAGGGGACTACTGGAAGTGAGAGAGAAGAAAAAAACTTTAGAAGGAACCAGAAACCCAATCCCAAACGGGAAACATGGGATAAACCTCTGCACCTGTTAAAAAGTCCAAGGAGGAGTGTGAACTGGATGATATGTTCAACTATTTACTCCTATTGAGGAAAAAATAAATAAATAGTATGAATTTCAAAGTTTAGGCAGATACCTTAAATGTATAGAGATTAAATAGAATTTAGAAGGAACCAGAAACCCAATCTTAAAACAGAAACAAGGGATAACCCTCTACTCCTGTTCAAAATACTGGAGAGGAGTTTTATTTACCAGTTTTACTGTCTTTATTGATGTCATTTTACACAAAGTCCACATGCCTTTGTTGTGAAATAAAATTCTCTTGTACATTGGTGAACTCGTTTAAAAGATAGCAGCATTGATTCACCAATAATTATGACTGCGTTATCAATTTTGCCAGTGTGTACATTACTTTCCAGGATCATGAAAGCCAAGAATAATCCAATCGTTTAATGTCATCAAACAATCTGGAATTATAACATTTGTAAATGTACTTTTTATATTACCACCTTTCATGGCCATTCAGCTCTGGATGTATCAGTTTGACTGCATTGAATAGTACATTGGAATCATCATGGTGATAATAAAGAGATTAGTAACATTCATAACTTTATTCTCTCAGTATGGGATTTACATAATTCATTCTTGCACCAAGGGTTTATGAATTTGACATCTGGGATTCTCTCTTAGATTAACTGCTTTAGGGATTTCTAGGAAGAGTTACTAATCATATTACCATGTAGCTCCATTGTTAAGAAGCATGGTCTTATCTGTCATGTTAATGATATTAAATATCTCACTGTAAGAGATTTTGTGCTCAACAAGGTATTAGGAATTTCTGTGTCGTCTACCACTTTTTTCCCCCCAAGGTTTTGTAATGTAGAACTGCTTTCGTTTTTTACTTTTCTCTTTAAATAAACTAAATGCTTCAAGTGGTACTAAACATTGTTTGCGTGTGCATCTTCTGGATCACAGACTGATTGCAATGCAATTTCACTTTCTCTTCTACAAGTGAGATGCATAAGTAAAATGTTTCTTGCCAAATGTTTTGCTTTCCCCATTTTTGCATTGAAAAATAACAAGCAAAGTTTTTACACATTGGTTGTATATTAACTGTCTTTTTATTTTCTGCTTGGTTTTGTCACTATGAAATAGCACAGTAGGTATCCCAGAAGATTGTCTATTCTCACTAGTCTTGCTTTAAAAACAACTTTTTAAATGATTCCTTGCACCTATCTGTTTCATTTCCTCCATCAGTATAACACATACAATAATAAGTGCATCCTTTCACTACAATGTCCGCTATCTTTATGTCTAATATATTTTGCCAAAAATCTTCAGTTGAGGCATCGCCATATTCATGGTGTTCCTTTACAAAACCACATACTTTCTTCAAACCCTCTTAGAGACCTGTTGTTTTCCCATGAGATGCTTTCAATCAGGCTATGCAACAATTAACGTCCAAGTCCTTTTTTTTTCTTTTTGGGAATTGGGATGGGGGTTCATCACCAGAAGCCTTGTTTAAATTCTAATCTATAAAGGAACAAATAAACAAGTAACTTAATTAGCAATAGCCTCCTGCTTTGGTGCTAGAGCAAAAATAAAGAAAATAAAAGAAAAAGGGTTGGATATCCTTGAATAAATTTCATCTTTGATAGCTTAAATGCCTGGATCATAAACTTTCATAATATCTCATAATTTCCCAATCCTAAAAATTCCCAAGAAGCTATTTTCTCCATTTTTGCCTCTCTTCTGCTAATTTTCATTCCAACAAAAATTTTCCCAAATACAAATACTGTCACTTTTGTGCTCTTATGGTTTAAAGGCAAAAAAAAAAACAAAAAAAAACACAAGAGCTAATGATTTATTTTTGTAAAATGTTTGTTACTAAAAAATGGATGAAGAGACCTGTGGCAGATCCAGAGTATGGATATGGAAATTTTATGTCATTGATTTTCAATATAGCCACATTTACTCCACCCCACTTCCCATGACTAATATGTCATTATGTGTTCATCTTGTCTGGTTTCCACACGTTGAGAGTGCCTCTCTCGACTGAGAAAAACACTGGTGTGATATAGCTCTCCCAGACCCAAGCTGACCATTGGCTAATACCTGCCCAATATTGTTCATATACAAATAGTCAGTGCCACCTACTAAATAGTCAGTGATCTTCTCACAACAGCCCATTGTGGAAAGGAACACAACTCCTGTTGCTTACAGCACCACATACAACCAACTTGGAGTTTTTTATCAGGCTGACCATTATTATTTATGAACAGACTATTGTCCCCAAGTTACGTTTCAGCCATTGTACCCTCAAGCCTTCATCAGGTGATTGTAGATCTGGGTAACTTTCAGGGAGTTTTGAACTCTGAACCCTTTATTTAATCTACAGGGGTAGATTGTTCTTGTTCTTTGCTGTTCATGTTTAGGGATGTTTTATTTAGTTGTTTAGAACTGCTCAGTTATTGCTTGCCCCATTTCCACTGAGTCCAAGTTCGGCCTTGTGCCATAATTGTGTAATTTTTCACAATAAATATCGAGTCCAAGTACACACTGCCCAGTCCAGGAATTGAATTTACAATTATGAATTGCTTTAATCAACTATTGTCCAATGGGACAATTCTGAGTGGAGAACTTGGAGTCTTAACCTAACCAGCCAGCTGATGAAGGTCAGTGGGCATAATGCCCAAAATGTTGTGGTAACAGAAACAAAGATGGTGGAAATTGCCTGTATGTAAATAATGTAATGATAACTTATCATTCTAGAAATTCAGACACAAATAAGGCTGTCATGTTTACCATTGCATAGCGACACCATTGTGCTGCATGTTAAATGACTATCAAATGTTTCAACCTTTCAAACAACTTTAATTATGATTTTGATAATACCAATTCATGGTGCACAAACCTCCCATCAAAACAACTGCATAGTGGAGCAAAAGAAAGGAATTTGTCGATTTAATCTAGGTACCTCCACTTTTTTGCTGAAAAAAACAGCATAGCATGATGAAAAAAGGCACCAAACTTAATAAAACCAAAGTTTTATCATCAAAATATTTGTTTATTATTAAGAGGAAAGACCAAAGTATTTTAGTATCTGTCTATATTTCTGAGATGAGGTATTATGTACACTATTTACATTATTCATCTCTCTTGTCCTCATCTTTGTTGCCATATTTATCAATGTTTCGGCCATTGTATACTCTGACCTTCTTCGGGTGGTTGGAATGTTGAACTGAACCCTTTATTTCACTTGCTGGGGTAGACTGTTCTAGTTCCACGTGCCATATCTAATGGAATCCAGTTATTAGTTATCTCCTATTAATTCACCTCTTTGGATCCTGTCACTTGATCTAACCAATGCCTTTATCCACTGTCCTTAAGGACATCTGTGTATGAATTTCTGGGACTTATAAACTTAATGTCTTCAGCAACTATTTTGCCAATTTTTGTTATCATTTCATGTTTTTTAACAGAGCTCATATTGTAATTTTTGCTGTTATTATTGCTTTTCTCTGGCACTCCTTATTACTGGTCCCCATCTTGTATTCATTTCTATGCTTCTAAGTATTTTATTATTTTATTAAAGTTTTTAATCCTTTCTAGCACATTTGAAATTTTGATTAAAAGTTGTTTTTTTTTTTTGCATCAGCGGTTAATGTAATATTTACAATTAGTGTTTATTTTCCAACTGAAAAACACATTGATTTTGAAATTGCAAAATTCAAATAATTATTGGATTTTAATGGAATTATCAGGACATATTCACTAATGAATTAAATTATTTTTTAAATGTGTGAGTGTGTGTGTGTGTATTTTTATTTTTTTTTTTTATTTTTTATTATTATAGGAAATTTTGGTAAAAATATTTTTCTTTTTACATATGTTACCCCCCCCCCCCACACTTAATTTCATGAAATTTCAAGGAATTAAATTTTCATCAGAAAATATTTTTTTATTAACTAAAAGCAGGACTCCTTCGAGGATGTAAACCATAATTTATTTATTTATTTTTTTTTCAAACTACAACTCATTTCCTGAAAATCTGCTCTGAATTGTAAAATAAAAAATGCAATAATACTGACGTTATTTAATTAGAAAAGCTTTTAATTGCTTTCATAAATAAGATTTATTAAAGATATTATTGTTGTGTATGGTCGACCATACACAACATTATCAGGAAATAAGATCAATCACTATAGTAAATTTAAATTCCTAAATCAGATTTCCAATATTTTTAAGATTACTAAGTACTTAAAAATGATATTAAAAAAAGGTGCCCACCTGTTATTTTCTGAAATCATGTTTTAACAGATAGTCTCCTAGAACAACAATAGACATGTGAACACCTTATCAGTGTCTGTTAAGGGATTGACAAGCAATGAAAAGCATGTAAATCACCACTACTATTTGTTTTAAAAATCTATTTCTCTGTTATTTTCAACTTAATGTATATAATATTTGTTTCAAACCAGATTAATTATACTTTAAATCAGCTAATATTCCTGAAAGAAAGTTTCAGAAAAGTATATTTTATTTCTGGAAGAATTTTTAAATTGAGAATTAACTTTTTTTAAAAATATGTCAAAAAGGCTGATTTTAAGGATTTTACTGAAAGTGACCAAAATGTTGAGATTCCAATCAATATAATTTCTATTTAAAATACACCAGAGTATTTTGCTTACTGGAAATAGTAAATTTAATCATTTAGCTTTCAATTAAAGCTAAAATGAAAGCTTCAAGTATGCTTTTTCATTTTAAAAAATTCAATTTAAACCTTAGGTATCGAAAATTAGTGGTAATACTTAGTTTATTCTTTACCAAAAAGATAACAAGAATTGCCTTTTTTATTTTATTTAAACAAAACTATCAATGCATTTTGTATAGCTTCCAAGTACAAGTTAATATGCAAATTGTTTGGAACTTTGTGTGGTTTCGGTGAAAACCACCAGATGGCAGCCATATTGGAATAAAATGGTTCCAGTATAAAGCCACCAGTTGACTGGAAAGGAAATGGCCATATTGGGAATAGTTGCTGATCTGAGAGATTACGCATGACACAAATGTTAATATATGAATGTACATGAAAAATATTGACGTGGTGTTTTATATATATATATATATATATATATATATATATATATGGTTGCTTAACTGTCATGGAAAATCTATTCTCTCTATTGTCTGTGCTATTCTTGATTTCTTCTCTCTGAAAGATAATATTGTTTTTGGAAAGAAGTCTGAATATTTTCAGGTTTTAGTTGTAAAGGAAATATTTTGTTCAGCCACTTAATTCCACATATATAAAATGCAATGTCTATCCTAAATTTATTCACTTAAACAAGTTTTGTTAAATTCAACTGAAAAGGTCTGTCTGTTTTAATTTTTTTTTTCCCCAATTATGATGTCCATCCAAATTGTAGATAAAATGTTCAATGTGACATCACTTATACAATATATATACAGGGTGTTTCAAAAATCTGTATCACATTATGGCACTGTATATCCTGATAACTATTGAGGATATCAAAACACACTTTATATTTCCTAAAAGCTAATATTTCCACGTTTCTATGTGAGCGCTGCAGGTTACACAATATGCATCCAAGTGATAATTCAGTTTGTGCCAAACGCAACCAAGCAAAGTGTTGTCGATGGTTACCAAGGCTTCAATTATTCATGTCATTAGATTATCCATGTCTCTGGGAAGGCGAGGTACATACACTGGGCACTCTTCCCCCCTCCAGAGGAAGAAGTCACATGGCATGAGGTCTGGAGACCTAGGTGGTCATTGCAGGAACTCATGATCAGTCTGGAATGTCCAACCCATCTGTCTGACAGTGGTGTTCAAAAATTAAATTTAATTAATTAAAATTAAATTAACGGGCACTTTTAGTTTTTAAGTGGTACCAGTACAATCATGCTACCATTTGTATGTAAAGTATATATTTACTACTACATCATGTAAATTTTCATCTATCATTATGATAATTATCTTTGCTACATGTAATTTGTTTTTGTTAGGAAATATATTTTTTTATATTATTTCATCCTAAGCAGGGCAATAAAGGCACTAGGCCACAAGGGGTTGCTGTGAAAGAATATGAGAAAGAAAAAGAACATTATTAAGAATAATTAAGAGAGAACAAAAAAAAAAACAGGAATTAAGAAGATAGAAGATAACGATTGACATTGCATTTAAATTTTTGAAGATCAAATTTGACTGGGAAGCAAGAAACCAGAAGTGAGTTTCTCAGTTGAGAAGTGTGAGAGAAGAAACTGTTAGCATAAAACTTACAGTTACATCTAGCAGCCATTTCAACTGTAAAATGATGAGACCTTGCTGCCAATCTAATACTTTGCTTAAATGTATAAACTCTAGGTACCATAGAGGAAAGTTCATCAGAACAATTACCATGAAAGTATTTATAGAAAAGGTACAGGGAAGCTATGTTACTGTGATGGGAAAGTGACTGAAGCTGAGTTGCAAAGTCAGCACTAATAACACTGCAAATTCTCCTTTGGATTTTATCAAGAATCTCTAAATGCATAGCAGAAGCACCAGACCAGATGTGTCAGCAATATTCAAAGCCTGGATAAATGGTACACTTATAAATATGTAAAAGATATGGTTGAGAAAATCATCTAACATGACACAGTGAACCAACTCTCTTAGCAGCAGACCTAGGAGTTTCATTCAATATAATCTTTCCACTTTATATCAGCAGAAAATATTAGTCTGAGAAGGTGCAATGAGTCACTCTCTTGGTAGTTAGCACCAGTCATGCTGATGGACGGTAAAAAAAGGTTCTCAGATGATTAAAAGAGAGCAGTCTTGTTTTGTATGTATAATACACTAGTAATGCTACCCTGTGTTACATGGGCCAAGTTCCTTTTCCTTGTCCCTTGCATTATACAGTCAATATCTGAAAGATTTGTACATTCTGAGAAATGTTTGCAAAATGTTTGAAATGAAATCTATTCAGTAGGTTTAAACATTTTGGCAGTTGTTTATCTTTAAATGACATGTTGTAATAAAGTTCATAATATTTCTTAGATTTTCAAAATATACTATTAAAATGTCCACATAATTTCTCTTTAATCTCAAGCCATGATTATTTCTATTTTCATAACGGCAACTGGTTTTATTTGAATAACTAAGAAATTATAAAACCCATCAAAAAAACAATCACTTCTACTCTGATCTTTATATATAAAACTTTTTTTTTTTTAAATTGTTGTTCCCCTAAATAGTAAGGGCATATAGAGAGGGAGTATGGGTTGTATATTATGAGGATATGTAGAATAGGTAACAGTTTATTTGAACATTGCATCTTATTCAAATTACTGAGAAAGTGATTTGTATAAACTGTGTATGTTGTAATTCATATATGAACATTTGATCATTAGATCAGAAATTAATTAAACTCCTATCTCAAGATTGATATATAAATAAGAGGTCCTTAACTTTATATGCTATGATTGAGCTGATGAACAGAAATGTATGAGCAACTCATGTCTGTTGTATCCAGGCTATTGAGCTACCTATTGGCAGATTATTTACTTGTGTTCAATTATTATATGAGGTTTTGTAATGTATTGGAATGGATCTGAAGCCTTTCCAATTGCTGATAAATTTAAGTCACATGTTTGCATAGAGATCTGTGTTGTAGCACAGCACCTTCAAAATGATTTTTGTCAAAGTGTTGGAGAACTTTTTTTTAAGTAGAACACAGATATATGCATTTCAAGGCAGGTCGACTGTTTGTGTGAAATGGTGAGCATTCAGGGTGACCAAGGACAGATGCTGAATAATCTTGTGGGAGACTGTCGGATCCTAATTTTCTGAAAACACTTTGTATGGTCACATAATAATAATAATAAATTTAATTTGGCTATTATAATTGTAATGTTAAAATGACAGTGGAATTTTCAATCTTTTTCAAGTAGGCAGATAATTCTAAATTTTGCTACATGAAATTTTGAAGGTTTGTTATATATTATCACCCCAGTGTGTGTAAATAGAAAACTTTCATCTATTCTATTCTTTGAATATCCTTCTGTTGTTGATAAAAATGTTTTGTTTCAAATTTGGTGGATTTTATGTGGGGAACTAAACTTCTATTTTAAGAATTTTATAGAGTAATCTTGAACTCTCTCTCTGTTACAAATCAGTTTACTCAAATCATGAACATTGAGTAACATTGAACTTTATTTAGTATATTTAAGGATATATAAGAACCTCTCTATTTATTCCTCTAAAATATCTCTTTGGTCTTGTATGTGAAGTTGAGGTTCTCTGGAAGGTTAATGTTTATCCACATGCTATAGATTAACAGTACAGAGCCTAACTTTTTAATATTAAATGTAAATAGGAGAGGAAAGGGGCCTTTTATATGCCATGAAAAATGGTACCTTGCTTGTGATAATTTGGCCAATTTGGGTATTAATAGAACATACTATTTCTGTAAATACAAAGTTAAAATGATGCTATACTTATATTGGTTATAAGTGAATTGAGTGAAAACTAAAATATTTTGTATCACTGTTCATTTTGACTAGAGGCAAATTTAATTTGCACAAAGTTTGAATTTAATTTAAAGCAGTGACACTCTGGATATTTCTTTAATTTATACATCAAGAGCAGTCTAGAAAGTATTGTCTTTTTGAATATCTAAAGAACTGTTTGTGTGTCCTTCATGTAACTTGGCAATCAATCAGACCTTACTACATATGCAGGACTATACTCTCCCATGGGGTTGCTGGGTTGACAGTGAGACATTATTGAGTGAGCATGTATATTGTGTGACTATTGTATTCACAGGGAATAAAAGCTTGAAACTTGGACATTTGTTCAGAAGAAACTATTTGAATAATCAAGGTGGCTTTCAGAGGTAATCGGTCAAGCCTAGATAAAATTTTGTTACTGTGGTTTTAAACTTGACCAGGAATCTGTTAAAAGGATTTACATTCTGTAAGGTCTTCAACAAGCAGAAAGCTTAAAAATGTTTAATGTGTTTGGGCTGCAAAGAAAATTGTCAGTTAACTTTAATAATTAAAAGATGATCTTAGGATTCCATCGACTGACTGAAGATGCAGCCATTTTGAATCTTTCAAGTGCCTATCCTTCACATATTTTGCAGGGTTGGGTTCTTTTTTTTTTTTTTTTTTTTTTTTTTAATAAAGACATCACATCCCCCAGGTCAATCAACACAGCCTTCATGTCTAAATTTGGCTCCTTGTGGCTTGAAATAATGGAGATTTCAGACCATAGACGAGATTAAGGAGAATACCACATGATAAATGATGGCAATTCCAAAGTGAATTTTGCAGACTGACATGAAAAATAGAAGGCATACTTGGCGGCTAATTGTATGGGGTACTTTGAAGTCGATTAAAGTGACATTGCCATAGGTAAACTATCTTTTTTTGTTAGTATTTAATGGTTTGTGATAATTTCTGGACAGATTTTGTATGAAAAGCAAATATCTAAAATTGTCTCTCCATTGGGGGAAATGATCCTTAATTGTCTATATGATATGTGGAAATACTTACATTACATTTTTAAGCCCATAGTCATATAAATGCTCTACAATAAATTACTATTGACAATAATGATTGCTTATAGGTAAGTATTAAGAACAATACAAGTTTGGTTTGAAGATGTCAAAGCACTTAGAGGAAAAGAAAGTGCAAAGTCACTTTGTTGTGTGTTAGTCTCTATTTGTAACTGTATCTATATACAGGGTCAGTAAGGCTTTCTACTTATGACATGTTGAAATTATGTTCACAACATTCAATCTCTTGAAAATTATCATGTTACCCTGCTATCTGCATATTCATAAATGCTGATCAGGATATCGGTTGGGAATGGATGACAAGAATAATTCCCAAAACATTGGAACATTTCGGTATAAATAATTATTACTTAATATTGTAAATTGTAAGTTAAATTGATAACCAGAAAATTATTAGGTATGTGATACTTGTCTTGAGATAGCTTCTGCTATGTTGGTCTAATAGCTCAGCTATTACTAAGTCCTCACCCATCTACTCCTCCTGGTGTGGTGGCTGGCAATATGAATAGATGGCATAGGAACCACATGGAGAAGTTTGTCTTCTGCCAAGAGCAGGAGAGAACTCTTCCTTGATCCCAAGCATGACTGTTAATATAGACCAGCACCTGGATATATCCTATTTCCGGTTTTGTTGCCACTTGATCTCTAAAAACACTTCCTCCACTCTTTACTTCTGTGTTACACTTCAGTTAATGTGGATGCTGCTTAGAAAACTGAACTTCAAAAGGATCCACCAAACAGAAACACTTGTTTGAGAAAACCATCTCTTCCCTTTCTACATGGGTGTCTGCCATAGTATTACAAGTCACCATTTAAAACTGTAAATGTTTTTTTTTTCTCATATCCTGAAAATGTATGATTGTATTTTCAAACATATGAAATGAACATGTAAATTATTAAAAAAAAAATCCTCTGCAAATATTACACCTCATCCAATGCACTGATATTATGACTGAGTGGGGGTCATCTACCAAAGCACAAACTGGACATGTACATATGCTTGGATAAGTTGCAGTGGGGGATTGTCCCTCGCCCCAAATACCATTGTAAAGTATGTCTTACAGGACAGCAAATACAATATTTTGTGTTCTCTTCCAAAGATACTCTAGAATTTTACATACATCTCGCTGGTAAGAACTCTTAAAAAAGGAACGAAAGATGCCAATTTTGGATTGCTTTGTTCTTAAATGAAATTGTCACTTGTTCTTATTTTCCAGGTTCTTTAACCAGCCACCATAGTTCTTTGCTATTTTAAATCACTTGCAGTTGGTAACTATCATATACTCAAGCTATGGAACTAGGGGTCAGTGGAGATGATGAAGGCTTTGCTGAAGGTGATGGCCAGGTTGATGTCCAGATGGAGTGTTCACCTGTTGTTGACCTAGAAGGTGAGATATACTTACATTTTTCATTTACTTTATTTACCCATCTCTAGACTCTCAAGGGTTTGCATGTTATTACTGACAGGCCATAGGACACTGTTTCAAAAATGAAGAATTATCTTATTTATAAACCTATTAAAAGAAAACTACAGGATTTTGAAACAATATATTTCAGAGTAATGACAATGGTTACTTTTAAAGTATAAGTATTCTGTGGTTGAAACCTAATCAAGTCTAAAACTATTTAGAATAAATGCGTTGTGAAGTGGCTGATTTTTATATCCTTTGTTATTTGAAATGTTCACACACACACACACACATATATTAGAGATGTGCGGTTTAACTGAAAAACCAACTTTTTTCGGTTCCATCTTCATATCGTGAAACCGCATCAAAATTTTTTATGAAACTGAACGATTTCGGTTTCGATTTTATATCACTACTGAGTGACCATATCCAAAGAAACACTATTGAAAAAGACTTTGAGATGTTAATACAATTAAATTTTACCAACATTTATACCATTGTAAGAGAAAAAGATTGAACAAAAATGTTAAAAAAATTTAATTGACTAGTTTTAGGAAATAAATGTGAAATCTATTTGTTTACAAAAGAAATGAAGAAATAAAAAGGAAATACGACATGATGTCTGAAAGTGAAATCTATTTGTTTCAGTTTAAAAAAAAAAAAACAACTTTTTACCCTAAAATTAACAACAAAATAACGAGTAAAAATAAAAACAAAAATAGTTGCCAATTTCATCTTAATGTTAAATTTTATGAAGTCAGATTTTTTGTAAGGGTTTTAAGCCATTATGTTAATCAAGAAATAAAGTTGTTGCAATCTAGAAAAACGAATGAAGATTTTTTTTTTTTATAAGTAAATTTGTTTTTTATCTAGGGTATGCACGTAAATTAGATATTAAAAATAATTAAAATAGTTCTTAATTTCACTTTTTAAGATGTGTATATTTCCAGATATGTGAGTCTCTGTTTTCTACAAATAAAATTGTTTATATCAGCGAATATACATAAACTTAGATATTAAAAAAATAAAGTTTTAATCTCGGTTTTAAAATGTGTATATTTTCAAAACTACAAGTCATTTTTTTAAACCCAAAGTAAAAATTATTCTTTTTTAGCCACTAGTATTCAGTGGGTGTTTGTTACTGTTCTGCCTATAAAATTCTTCTAAACAAGGAAAATTAATTCATTTTATTTTTACAAATATCTTTATGGTTTTATCTGGCAAATAATACATTTAAGTAAGATTATATTAAAATGATTAAAATAGTTTTTAATTTTGGTTTTAAAATGTGTATCTAAAAAAACAACAGGTGCTACTTGCAGATTTGGAAATGTACACATTCTAAAAATGAAATTAAAAGCTTTTAATTATTTTTAATATTTAATTTTAGGTGTATTCACAAGATAAAAACAAATTTATTTAGGGGAAAAATAACATTGATTTTCCTTGTTTAGAAGAAATTTATTTGCTAAATCTTGAACTGTTGAAAAGAATTGGTGTATTTTTTTAGTTTTCTCCTAATTGAATGTACAATTTCAAGAATATTGATAAAGATTGGTCATTTTGATTTTGCAAAACAAAATAACGTGTAAAATTTAGTCTTGAAAAAAAATCATTTTGCATTTTTGACTGGTCAAAGCAATACCGTTTTAAGTCGCTGTAAAAAAAAATAATTCGATGAATAAAAGCACATACAAATTTAGAAAGATTATATTATTTTCTTTCCAACCACATGAATATTTTTAAGATTGGATCAGAAATACACAAGATATTGCAAGTTGAATGGATTAAGTATTATCAATCTCAAACAAAATAAGATATTGACTGGAAATGCTATCATTACACAAGAAAATGAATGGCTTCCTTAGAAAGCAAAAATACTAAATTAAAAACCGAACTGAAAATCGCAGTATCAAGAAAATTTTGAGCCATTATAAACTTTGTTTGCTTTAATTTTGGGTGAAAACCTGCTATTCTGTGACTGTTATCATCGCATAGTAATCTTATGTCAACATAACAGAATATCATCTCTGATGGTGAATATCTTTGTTTAAATGTCTGTATAACCACTCTGAAGATGGCTCATGTGAGCTGAAAGCTTAGATCAAGGAACAACGTAATAAAAAAATATCCAAATGTTGGACAATTTTTGTCTTTTTCACTCAAAATTAAACCAACCATATGAAGTTTAGAATGGCTCATGATCAAACATAATAGATATTATTATGTTATATATATATATATATTGTGTCATGGCTGATGGTACCAGTGGTTGGTGATAGGTATAATCTCTCAAATGTGTTTGCAAGCTTTTTTTTTTTTTTTGTCTGCAATGTCAATCTTTTTCCTATATTATGAATCATCTTCCTTGCACTGACGACACTAGGTGTCAGTGTTTTTGTTCCAATGACAAACTGTATAAAGCCTGAATGTGAAAAAAAAAAAAAAACACTGACAAAGCAAAGTACATTTATAATTGGAAAAAATATATTTAAACTTTTACATATACAAAGATTTTCTAAATAATAGTAAGGACTTAAAATATTTTCTTTTTTTTCTTTTCTTCTTTTTTCTTGCATGGGTAAACTAATATAAGATTCTATTACTCACAAAGTGAGGGATTGGTTTTCAAGTGTTATAAAATAATAAACTGATCCCTTAAAATTACTACATAATATAATGAATGTAAAAAATATTTAAACACTGACATGTGAAGACCTAATAATACTAAACAAAAGATGTCATTTTTTTTTATGCCGTGGGTAAATTTGTATTTATATAAGGGCTATTTTCCCTGTAACACTTCTAGTTTCAAAACTTATATAGTTTGGGATAAAATTTGGTATTCAAACCTAAAAGGTTTTATTGTTAAAAAAAAAAAAAAGCAAGTTTTCCATTTGTTCAATTTAAGCTTCTGAAATGAGCATTTAAAATTGGGATGCAAGCACATTTTCTCCACTATATGCTACTCTATGCAAAATTCTGTTAATACAATTTGGAAATCTACACTTATTTCCCGTTTTACAAAAGTAATTATTCATTTACTGCAAGATCTTTCTGGAAATTTCTGGAAAACCTGAGTTCATTTATTGTCTATGTTTGTTGATTGTCCCTCCCCTATTATATGTGACACAAGTCCATCTCTTCAGCTGTGGCTAAGTAAATAATGTGATCTAAGTGTTATGATGAGGTGGGGAGGGGAATTGTTGAGAGCAAAATGCTACCTAGCAGTCCATTAATAACTCTTTTTCTCTTTGTGTGAATGCTTTTATTAATCATATAAAGCAACACCTTTTCAGAAGAAAACTATTTCTTTTGTCTATGATAAAGTTACGTATCCGACTTGAAACTCTTCAGTCTAGAATATATCTTCTCATAATGACGACTGTTTTCAAACTCGGCTGTAAAAATAGCAAGTGTGTTGCTAATATTTTAATTTATTTTTCAATGAGTCATGAAGAAAAAGGCAATTGCAAAAATAGATGACTGATTTGAGCCCTATTGCATTGTTTGGGGTCTGTGATTAGTGTAGTTTTGCTGTAATTTGTTATCAAATATTTTATTTAGTGCAGGGACTTTCACTTATCTTTCTTTCAAGGTTGTATGTA
Organism: Acanthosepion esculentum; assembly: GCA_964036315.1. NCBI lineage: Eukaryota > Metazoa > Mollusca > Cephalopoda > Sepiida > Sepiidae > Acanthosepion > Acanthosepion esculentum. The sequence goes on along the minus strand of OZ038483.1, from coordinate 131,230,047 downwards.
TTTTATTCATTTCAATTCAGATGAAAATTTGCACTAAAAGAATAAAATTAATTTTTGTCTGGAAATTTGCAGTTTTTAAAGTTATATATCTATGAGGATGCATCACAGCGTAAGTATGCAAAAGGTGATTATCTCCTTTTGGTCAAGATGAAGTCCCATGATGGCTGCTTAGTGAGTGACAACAGTGGTCAGTTCTTCAGTCAGTTTCCAGGAGTCAAGCTGAGCAGTTGCTTTTTTTAGCATGAGTGAGGCCCTTGCTTAACCCAGATGGAGGCTAAATCTGCCTTCTCCATCCTGCTTAAATCTGGTATCCTAAATATGGCTCTTCCAGAAACACAGAAGAATCTCTGGCAGCTCTAGTTCCTGTTGAGAATTATTATATGTAAGACTCTTTTTCTGTCTCTGTTTCACTCTGCTTGTTGTTGCATACATGTTATAGTTTCTATGCCTGGGACATGTGTAAATATGTATATATAATTTTGTGTACAACTTAGTGGCATAAAACTCTCTTTGAGAACCAAGCACATTTGTCATTTCTTTTCTTACAGCTATTCTGTTCCATATGTGAAATAAGGTGTTATATCATGGATATAATAATATCCATAATGGGGGAAATGCAAATGGGAGAATATTCCTTTCTTCCCTTTAACAGACTAATATTTTATATAATGTTCACCCTACATGATTAATATTCCCCACTGAATTAAGTGCATTGACAAGGAAGGAGATTATGTTGAAAAATATTTATGTAAAATAAATGCTTTTTTTTTTCATCATTTAGCTATGGACTTATTGATGTATGTATTTGTAATATATGTTCAAATAAGTTTTATTAAAACTGAGTGACAATGTCTGTCAAATTTTTGCTGCATTTTTCCAGTTTGTGCACATCCTGATCACTTTTATGGAAAAACTGTCCAAAGACCATAATGTTTTTGTTTGAGTATGTTCAATCCTCTTTGTCATTAAGAAAAACTTTTTATTAGCTTCATCTTCACATTTTTAGGAAAACTATATTTCTAACTATAATAATTTAAATGTATTATATACAAGTGATGTAATGGGTAGGATAGTTTGTAACTATATGAAAAAGTTATACATTTTAAATATAAAAAAAAATCGTTTGTCAGTGGTCACAAAACTTGACAGTGTCTGAAGACAAAGATATTATTTAATTTAACATATTCTAAAATGCCATCACCTGTGGTGACAAAATATTGTAAGTAATGTGGGTTGTTTCCTTTGTATAAGGGTAGCACCAAATATTTTGATTTTTTTTTTTTTTTTCCTTTACAGTGAATACTGTCTGTGAATATTTATTTTATGTTAAATGTCATATTTTGTTTTTTCATGCAATGGTTAGTTTTGATAATTGGTAGGAGTGCTGGTAGTTTGTATAGTCAATGTAACATTTCGTAAATAAACTTACCGTAATCAATAATATCAAAAGCAGATCAATTAAACTTCACAAAATTGTGGGTGAGTTTTGTCCCCAGCTTCCACTTTGGAAAAGTAAAAACACATAAACCTGACTTACCACTACATCCAAAATTCATATTACAGTACATCACATATAGTGGGGAAATTAATAACAAAAGTGACTTTTACAAAACAATACACTCTGTGCATTCTTTATTTATTGCAATAAGTCTGACCATAATTTCAATTTAATCCATTTCTGATGAAAAGAAAAATTTATTGAGGCAAAAATATATTGAATGTGCACTAGTTTTAAAATCTTTTACTGTAAATTTATATCCAGGATCATATGACATATCTCCATTCCTCGATAAATTACTAATATAATGTGAGATTAAAAACAACAATGATAAAAAGTGATGACAATGAACGAGTTAAACATCTCGATACACCTGATGTCAAAATTTAAATCTAAAGCTGAGCATCCCTGTATCTTGAGCGTTTCAATAAAATTGTAACTGGTCTTTGTTGTACTTCTCCCCAAGTTCCTTACTCTTTATATAAAAAATGATTCCATCAATAATGTTATTTGAAAAAACTTCTTTCTAAGAATGAAATGGATCACTAATGAGTTTTTCCATCTTGTTGGTCATATTCCCACTATTATTCTTTCATGTCTTTCATATTGCTTAAAACCGTAAGCCAACTAATCCTAGTTATCAAATAAACACAAGTACCTTTCTATAGTAAAATTTGGACAGTGTAGTTATGGGATCACTTCTCACTTAGTCTTTATTTAATTTCTGTATAGGTTACTTAGAAAAAAATCCTTAACAATTTTGCCAAATCTATGATATATGTTCAATATACTGATGGCATATATTAACAAAAATATGTAGACTAACTAAAAAACCTCATAATAAAAACTTTTGCGGTAAACTCTTCTATACTTCTTATGAACTTAATAGAATCCCATTTCTTGATGTTTTAGTAGACTCTTATATTCACAATTTTACTATAGAAAAAAACAACCAACCATCCGAAATTGTTGTCTACTTAATTGCCAATGTGAATGTCTTGAATATAAAGTAGCTGTTATAAAGAACATGGGCAACTGTGATACAGTAATTTCTTCTTCCCACACATTTTTATCAAGAAGTGAAAAACATAAAACACTTATTAACAATAATTTCTCAAATTGTCATGGTGAGCAAATAAAATTAGCTTTAAATAATTTAAAAAAATATAACCCACCATTCTGATATAAACAAAAATAAAAAGCATATATAACCAAATGCACTTGAAATATAAACAGTGATAAAGAGTTTAAAAATATAATTTGCCAGTACTTAATGAGTGTAATAAATACCTAAGATTTATTGTTTATTATAAAAAAAAGTTTGACATTTAATCATTATCAACACAGGACATCAAAATTCAATCTTGGTTTGACCTAGAAGAACTAAAATCTGATCAAATGACCAAAGATCTCTCTTTTTAGTCAAGCCAAAGTCTTTTCAGCACCTCCTTGTACATTATTACCACTGAATTTCACTTTATTTTGCTTTCCTGCTGAACAAGGATGTGTCCTGCTGTATGGATTTAAAAAAAAAAAAAATGTAAATGATTTTTTAAGAGAATTTATTAACTATCTTTGTTAGAAGAGGGAAGATAGCCATATTTGTTCACTTAAAGATTAATTTTCTTTTTAGTGAGAATGCAGCAGATAATAATCCAAATATGAAATAGAAGAAAAAAAAAAAACTACATTTTCTTTAGTTAGTATTTCTTCAATAAATGTAGTAGTCTGTTAGATGACCACTATATATATAAAATGTGTGTGTGTGTAGTAATGTTAGAAAATAGTCTTGTATTCCTTCCTAATCATTTTGTTTTTTTCCAGATGAGTTACTAGAAGGTCCAAGGAACAATACTGTATATTATGCAATTCCTTCTACAAATACAGATGAAGATAAACAGGGGAAAAATTTCACAAAAGATGAAGTGGAAGAAATGATGAAGTCAGATGCCTATCAACGAAAGATTGCAACTTGCCACCTGTAAGTCTTTTTTTTCTGTTTCATTAAAAGGCCCTTGAACTTTGCTATATTTATTTTAAAGCAGATATCTTTGGTTAGACAACTTAATGGTATCGCAAAAAGGTGAAAGTAAAAAAAACTTTTCACAAAATTAGTTTAGTGAGGAGGATATTTAATTAAGTGGAAATAACTTGTGGCTGACAACACATTCCAAATTATTATTATTATTCTGTTTATGAAGGGCCCATTACCAGCTATTTGCTGGTTATGAGAAAACTGCTTTTTAAAAATATGAAACCAAGGGTAATGAAATACTGAATTGGGTTCAGTACACAAAAAGGTTGGGAAATGTAAACACACAATGCATTGAGAAATTGTTGTATTCATATGTGTGAAAAATGTCTTTAATTTTGTCAATAAAATTAAGTATTTCTTCCCCTTGGACTGTTTTAGTAGAAGAGGATGTTTATTTCCCAAAGCTTAGGTGTGGGATGATATTCAAATAGCCATTCTTATTGGGGTGGATGTTAAAGTAATCTGAAAAGTTTGGGGTTTCATTCAAGCTGCTACTGCTTTCAATGAATTTAACTTTTGTAGGGAAAGAAAAATAAATTTGTTGATAAATTAATGTGTCGATAAATTTATATTCAAACTGGGAATGAAGTCCTAAGTCTTGTATTAAAAACTAAAAACTTCACCAAGCTGAAACACGATAAATATTTATAAAAGTTTACATTTAAATTATTTCTAAAATATTGAGAAATCCAGTACTTTTAATAAAAAACATTCTTTTACAAATATTGGTATTCTTGACTGAAGAGATTGTAGAATGTGAAATCAGTCTACATAATTACAGGGGTTTTTTTTCCTTTCCAATAAAGTTCTACATATTTGTATAGATTATTTTGAATTTGATTAATCATTAAAGAAAACGGAATTAAACAGGCAAGTTAAAAGAGAAACTTATGGAATATAACCTTATGTTGGTGATACTTTAAATTTCTTTTCCTTGAAGGTGTGGAAAATGCTGGTTCAATAATTCTTTTACTGCCGACTGCTGTGAGTGTGGTGGCTTCCCACTACACAGGCCTTGTCCCATCTGCCAAGGAGAATGTAACCAAATATGGACACGCAATATCAGATCAGTAAGTTTCTTTTGCTTTCTTTGGAAAAACATTAAATGCACTAATCCCTATACCTGCATGGAAGGGAGATATGTTTCAAACACCCTCCACCCAGCAGATGCCTGAAACTAGTAATATGTATTGGATTTAGTACTATTTTTTCCCTATACACATATATCTATGAAAAAGTTTCATTTATTAATTACATACAATAACAGATTTGCGACAATGATAAAATAGAACAATTCTAACAATAGACTGTAATAAAAGTTATGTGACAGATAGATTTGTTCTTACTGTAGATATTATTAGGCAGAATAAGAAATTAACAACAAATATTAATACATTAGAACAATTATAACAATATACTGTAATAAGTTATGTGATTTGTTTTTACCATAGCAACCTCAATGTACAATTTTTTTTTCCTTATTAAATCAAAAACTTTCACCTTATCACTTAAAGGAGCACTGATGGTTTTTCTCTTGAATATTCAAATTGCCAGCTTCTCTATTCTTGTACCTTTTGGACCATTATTAAATAAAGCTAAAATTCTTTATTTCTTAAACTGACTGATAACTGGAACTTGAGAGAGTGAAGATGACTGTCCTTGATCTTTATGCATCTCATGGTATAATGACTAGGATTTACTAAACAAATATATCAAAATTTCTATTCATTCTAATGATTACGAAACTATAGTTGAAGGTAAATTGTTGGTTCAGTAATTCATTTGCTACACAGAACTTGACTCATAAGTCAAGGAAAATGTTATCAAATATAACATAGATACTGTTTACCAGAATTCTCCTTTTTAAGAATGTAAGTTGGCTTTAAAGTTTAAATTAAAAAAAAAACAGTTAATATTCATATTATTTGTTGTATGAAATCAATTAAAAATGCTTCTGATAAAGTCATTAAAAGTTGACATGTACAGTAGCGGCCATAATATAAGGAACGGAAACAACAAAGACATAAATATGTGTATTACTTAAAATGTAATGCATGATTAGCAATGAAATTTTTACTGAATAAAGATTAGGGTGTAATGCATAAATATTATACAAAGTTACAAAAATTTACATAATAGTTTTTTTAAAAAATAAAGATTAAATGGAACAAAGGAAATAAGCTACTGGACAAAAGTTAAGGAACGATGTTAATAATTTGCATATACTTTTAATTTACTTTGTTAAAAAACTCGATGGAGCTTTTCAACAATAAGTAAAAGTTCATTTATCATTAGGACTTTATTTTTAAGCAATATGGCAAATTCTACACGCAAAATGCTCTCTTTTGAAGAAAAAAAACTCATTATCGCTATCAAGAAAAAAAGTAAATTTCAGAAATTCCTGATACTGTTCATAGGTCTAAAAGTGTTGTTCATAGTGTAATTAGCAGGTATAAAACTGATAAAACGTTAGATGCAAAACCAAAAACTGGCAGACCTCTAAAAACATCGCAAAGAGAAGATCGAAGAATTGTTAGAATATCTACAAAAAAAACGTTTTGAAACTGCTACATCAATTGCCCGTAAATTTAATGAAGAGACAGATAAGATCTCAAGGAAAACGGTTGCTCACAGGTTAAAAAATGCAGGATTGCATGCCTGTATTCCAGCTTCGAAGCCTCTCATTTCAAAACGAAACCAAAGGGCACGCCTGGAGTATGCGAGAGAACATGTTGTTTGGACTGACGCACAATGGGATATAGTTCATTTCAGTGATGAGTCCAAGTTTACTATATTTGGTTCTGAGGGCAAAACTTACGTACGCCGTAGAACAGGTGAAAGACTGTCTTCTCAATGTGTCAAGAAAACCGTTAAGTTTGGTGGCAGCAGTGTGATGATGTGGGGAATGATTTCATCTGCAGAAGTTGGCCCTATCATCCGCGTACATAGCAATATCAATGCTGAGATTTACAAAAGGCTTCTTCAGCAGCATGTGGTACCAAGATTACACCATAATCTTTATGAATCTTCTATTTTCATGCAGAACAATGCACCTTGCTTTATTTGAAGAAGGTTATGGCTTTATTTGAAGAAGAAGGAATCGCCCTAATGAAGTGGCCAGCCCAGAGCCCCGACCTGAATCCAATAGAAAATGTTTGGAAGATAATTGGAGAAAGGGCTCAGAAAAGAAACCCGAAAAACCAGGATCACCTATGGGAGTTATTGAAAGATGAATGGGAGGGAATTACTGCTGATTTTTGCAAGAAATTAATTAGATCATGTGGTCGACGATGCAGAGAAGTCATTGAAAATAAGGGGATGTTTACCAAATATTAAATTTTGTTGATATTTTGTTCACAATCAAGTATTAACAAGATTGTTCCTTAACTTTTGTCCAGAAGCTTATTTCCTTTGTTCCATTTAATCTTTATTTAAAAAAAAAAAAACTATTATGTAAATTTTTGTAACTTTGTATAATATTTATGCATTACACCCTAATCTTTATTCGGTAAAAATTTCATTGCTAATCATGCATTACATTTTAAGTAATACACATATTTATGTCTTTGTTGTTTTCGTTCCTTATATTATGGCCGCTACTGTATATGCATCACACATTAAACCTGAAGTGAAATCTATAAAGCAATATTTACAACTTGTTAAAATAGTTTTCGTTTGGGCTTTTTTTGCTTTAAACGAAGCCAACGGTTATTTCTCTTAAGTTTGAGTTATCTACCTTGAATGTGAAAAACAAGCTTGTATTTGATTTATTTAATATTCTAATTATTGAGCAGAATAATGGGAATAAATATTAAATATTGGCTACTCTTTTTTGTTAATTCAATATTTGGTTATATATTAGGGTATTCAGAAAGTAATTGCACATTTTACCACCACGAATTTTGAGTCAACCAACCAAGGCAGAACAAAGGATAACTTTGTCTAGAATTGGGCTTATGAAGTGTGCTTTCTGTTGTATTTTATTAGTCCAGTGATAGTCGTTTATCTCCCATACCCAGAGCTGCTCTACCCTTACTGCTTGGGCATTTATATAGCCTATGCCTTAGTTAAGTTAATTAGGCAGTCATTTACATAGTATTATATCTCCCTAAAACTTGTCTCATATTCAGAACTGTCTTTTTCATTCATTGACTCTTCTGCAGTTTCAGAGTATACATTCTGGCTATCTTTATAATCCATACATTCATCTTCAGACCTTTCATCCTGTATAGGTGGGCTTTGTTTTTTGTTTTACAAAATCATTATTTGAAATGTCCGTGGGCATTTCTTCATTTTTCTCCTCATCCAATTCAATCCTTATTTGATCTGCATGGGCAAATATGTCATTTCTTCTTATTACAGCTGTGTTGTTTCCTTTTTCTATAATGAAATTTGCCTTTTCAGGAACTGATTCCTTATTCTTTTTATACGACATTCTTTCATCAGTACAATATGATATAGTTAAAGGAGTTCTGATTTGCCTTCTCATTAAGGTGCTACAAAGGCATTTAAAAGTGTTTGTGCAGTGTGGTTTAAAAAAAAAAAATGATGATTGACAGGCAATTCTCTATCCATAAAAGATTTTGCTTTGTGTCTGGAATATGAAAGATGTCATCCATTACAAGTTACTAGAACAGGGAACTATTGCTTCTTATTGCCAGCAACTTGATGAGTAAATGAAACATAGCGTTGAAAGTGTCTTGCTTTGGTAAAGTGAAAAGGTGTTATTCTTCAACATGACAATGCAAGGGAACATTCTGTAAAACAAAGACAAGAAAAAAAATAAGATTATGATGGGAGGTTCTTCCACTATATCCTCTATACTCTCCAGATTTAGTCACCTACAGATTTTCATTTGTTTTGATCAATGGAATACTTCAAAACTGGCAAAACATTCAGAAGCAAAGAAGAAATTCAAAACAGTCTTTCAAACTTTTTCTTTGTGGAGGACAAAAACCCAGATTTATTTATTTATTTTTTTTTTTAATGTAAGATAAAAAATTCCTGTTGGGCTACATTTGTTGAAAATGAAGGTACATTTTTGATAAAGGATATTTAACTTGCATTTGATTTTGTATCCTTTCTGGCAAGCTCTAATTACTTTCTGAACATTCTAATACAAGCATATTATTCAGAATTATGTTTGTATTTGTATATAAAATTTGTGTTAAGTTTCTGCTGGAAAATACAACCATTTTTCTTATGTTCTTTTCAGTCTCACACATATCACCAAGCTTACTGGGATGGAACCTGTAAACTTCCCCCTGATGTACAGCGAGCTTATTTTATGCGTAATGTTGTTGACAGTTCGGAACAGACCCTTGCTGAGGGAATGCAAGACTTGTCCACATGTTAAAAAGTATTTAGTGAACTGTACAGGTGTGGCTGGTATGGAACCTGTCACTTAAAATGATTGGATCTCCTGCTTGTCAGAAGAAAAACAAACAGGATTCCAGCATGGACCAGATGGCAGTGAATCCTGCTTCTTAGAAATTTATTCCCCCCCACCCTTTCCCTAAAAATCCTTCCTTATTCCTTGTCATGAACATTTTTACCTTTTCCTTCTCTGCTTTCCTACAAACATTTTTGATTTCAGCCTGAGAAAATATGAAAGAACTGAAGACTTTAAAAAAAAAATGTAAATCTTTTAATGCTTGCTTCATTCGGCCTGTATATTGGTATGTTCATTCTTACCTCAACACAGGCTGTAATAAAAAACATGCCATTGGTTCCTTTTAAAAATATAGAAATTGAAACCAACCTATTAAAAATAGACAATCAGAAAATACATGAAATGGAAAAAAAACAAACTGATTGGAATCAATATATTTTTTTTATTTTTAATTTCATAAATTTTAACTATAAGGTAATAATGCCATTTTTAATTTTTTTTTTTTTAATATTGAAAAATAATTATTTTTCCTTTCATCTCTTTTTTTCCATTGTACAGTATTATATATTACTTATTTTTAAATGAGTTCTGTTATAATTACCTTGAATAGAAACTTATCAGGTGGCACCATACTATATTCTTCAAATAGATACTACTGGCCACACACAGAACTTTTGTGTTCATTATAAACTTATGATAGAAAGATCTCCTCTTTGATAGAATTATTGCAATGTATTAATTTCAATCAATGCCTATTAGCCTTTTATGCATTTTGCAGTAGTTTTTTCAGTTTTTCTCCTAAGTTTATTTTGTAACTTTTATTAGGAAAATAATAATTCTTTTTTTAATGACAGATAAATTGTTAGCATAGTTTTTGAAAAAAAAGTTTAATCTATTTTTATGATAATATTAGAAATTTATACATAAGTGAACTTATATATTTATGTACAGAAATCATTATACACCTTTTAGAGTTGAAAAAAAGTTGGTATCTACTCATCCAAGCTACTAATGTTGACTAAAGCAAGATTTTTCAGTTAATTAAAAAAAATCTAATGTTGGTTTGGTTTTGTGCCATATTAATTCAGTAAGAGGAAATGAAAAAATACTTCGGAATATACTTTGGTAACTTTTGAGGTTTGTAACTTTTGAGTTTTTTTTATATATTTAAACTTGAGTTGTGTAATTTGAAAATATTTGATTGGTTGCAGCCTGAAGAATGTTGTTGTTACATTTTATGTCTTTAAAAGTTTTTGTTTTTTTTAAAGATAAGTTTTGCAAGCTCTTTAGTAATATTTAATTCTCCAAAATGAGACAATGTTTTAAAGGCTATCCAGATACATTTATATATTTATAACAAATTTGTATCATCATTATGTGATACAAAGGTAAAAACTGTACAAACTGTTTCTCTTATTATTTCTGGAAATTTTAAAAAATATTCACAGCATTTATTCTTTTTAATAAATATATAAATTTAGGTTTTTTTATGAAATTCAAGCACACCTTTTTTTTTTTTTTTTTTTTTTTTTTTTTACCAAAATTAATAACTGAATAATATTTAACTGGTGTCTGTGGATGTGGACTAACTTCAGACAAGATAAACTCTATGGCAATTTTTTTTTCTGAACACCTCTATAAGAATTTTAGAAGATTTGTCCCTGTTTTATTTCTATTTATTTGTCCTCCATATCTTGTATACTGGAACACAGTCTTCCTTTTCTTGGAATCTCAACTAATTTTTTTCAATTGGATTTTCTTTGGAGCATTTCTTTCTGTGAAGTACATATCTTGAGCAAGAAATCCATTTTATTCCCCAAATTGTTGCCAATATGGTTTTAACAGTTGCATTTCACGTCATCGAATCGATTATTTGTTAATTTTTATTCTGATCTTTCACATGTTTACTTGCTTGGGAACCTCTTAAATATATACTAGGATTTCTCTAAGCTAAGATCCCAAACCATTTTAATGCCGATTGTTAGATTTACTCTTGGTATTTTTTTTTTTTTTTAATAGTTTCGTTTTTGATGTTTGAAGGGAGCCATATCATTTATAGACAATTTTTTCTTATCATTTATCAATATTTAAGTAATGTCATTATGTAAAAACATAATTTTACATGTTTGGCATCATAAGTTTTGGCATAAAAAAGGCTCCAAGGAAGATATATTTTCATGGTATTTGAAAATATTTTGATCTTATTCAGGTTGGAATAAAGTACTTTCAGTGAATTTAACAGCATAAAAGTTGGAATCTTTAACATTTTATATTTGCAATAAAAAAAGTATGTATAATTATGGGAAGAAATAGGTAATAATTTTTATTCTTAAAATATCTTAAATCTCTTTTTTTTTTTTTTTTTCTCTTAGCCTGGCCATCAATGTAAATAATAAAAACAAAGAATTATTTCTCTATACTAGATTATATCTGTGATGTCATTTTTGCACACATTCATTTTTGCAGCACATTGTCTATGGAGGATTTGTATATATGATTTACATGTAAGCTATCATTTAAATTTATTTTTTTCAAGTGTAAACATACTTTTTGCATTTATGTTTTGTGTTGGTACAAAAAGAAACTGGCACAGTCAAGTATAGTGAAATAATTTTTTCATTGCTTTGTATTACTCCTTGCTAAAAAGAAAAAAGGTTTTCGTAAATAAAAACTAATAAAACAATGATTTCGTATAATTAATATATCTGGGCTCAATTTTGTGGGTTTTACCTTCACAAAAAAGTGATATAGCAAAACTTAAATATGACAATTTTATTCCTTGGAGAGGACAGCAAAGATATGGCAAGACTTAAATACGACATGGGTTTGTTCCTTTGAGGGAACAGCAAAGATATGGCAAGACTTAAATACGACATGGGTTTGTTCCTTTGAGGGAACAGCAAAGAATGGATTAAAAGATGAGCTGAACTTGAACAATTACATTCATATATGATGAGTTTGATTTTGTAATTTGGGAATACAGTATTCAAATAATTCACAACATTGGGACCCGTGTCCTTACTTCTGTAATCATAAACAAGTGTTGCTTAAATGAAAAGTTAGGAAGGACCCCCCCTCCCCCCACACTCCTAGAAAGTGTAATAACAGCGGACTTGAGAAATCTATTTTTCATGAAAAACTCTTGAGAGAAAGATTTTATAAATTTCAGTCAAAAGCAGCTCTGGCTGCTCAGTCAATGAATGCTCAATGTTACCTTATAAGGAAATGGCTCATCTCACCATTACCATTTATAATATCTGTCCAGACATATTTAAAATTAACAAAAAATAGTTAATTTAATTTGGTTAATGGTTCTCTACTCACTTTGAAAGTATGACTTTTGGGACGTTTTGAAATCTGAGAGTTGTTTTAATTCCAATCAGGTTCATTACATTCACGTACACATAAATATCCTTGGGAAATATCTGTCTGTATTTTTTGAGATGAGGTATTGTAACTATTTACATTATTTGTAATGTTGCCCTCATCTTTGTCACATTCACATTGATGACAACAGTCCGAATAGTGTAAATCCTTGGGAAAGTTATGAATCCATCTTCTCCCCTCAACTACAGGTTAAAATAAAATGGAAAAATGATTATTCTCAAAGAAGTTGTTAATGCAATATTCACTTGCAATAAAAGAATTATTCTTACAACTCAAAATGCCTCAGCTTTAAATAACCCACAAAGGGTTGATAGGCCATAAAAAACAAATCGTTGAATGAATGAATCAAATTTGGGACCTTACACACTTATAACTGCATCTCTTCCACTTTTAAAAAACAGTTTGCAAAGTCTTAATTTGGGATTGCCATCCATTACCTCATTGCATTCTCCTTAATCTTTTCCTTTCCAATGGCAATTTTAGCTAAAAGTAGATAGCCAAAATTGAACTGGAGTAGAGCCGACAGAAATGGGTGAAGTGATGTTTCATTCAAAAACCTGCATGAGACCTGAAGAGTCGGCAGGCAAATTGCCATGATGAATGTGATGGTCATGCACTAAACAAGCTCACTAAATGGCATCTCAGTTGCTGATTTAGTAACTTTATTGTAGTGTGTTCATGCCCGTGCAGTATGGTCCCTTCTATTTGGTTGCCATTGCTTCTCAAGATATTCAACATGACTGAATACTTTCCAGAAAGAATTTGTACATATAGCTGTTGTTATCAAACATCTTTGTCTGCAATCCTAAAAGTACTGCTCACTTTGTTACTTTGACAGCACTTTTCTTGCTCCCTAGTTCCTTTCCTAAGAATTGGCCTAGTATCTGTATCCTCTGAAAGATCTTACACCAAATATATATATATATATATATATATATATATATATATGGGATGGATTTTCATTCATTTATTAATCCAACAGATTTTTATTATTTAAACATTATTTTTAGTAGATACTTGTATTTGAGTAGACGCTCCATCTATTTATTAAACAGTATATTTATTTTTTTCTACTGGCCTAAATATTCGAGATATGTTATTACAGAAAAATATTCCAGAGAGCACATATTTTTTTATTAGAGAAAAATATGTACTTTCCAACATTTTTTTCTTGAATATTCAGGCCAGTAGACGAAAATAAACAAATAAATACACTATTTAATAAATAAAATAGACCATCTACTCAAATATAAGTATCCACTAAAAATAATGTTTAATTAATACAAATTATATATAAATATATGATAGCTGTGAACTCAAATGAATATGACCATCACTGGCTAGTTTAATCAATGTTTTGGTTCTTGTGAGAATGACAATGACTTTTGGAGCCAGCAAATGACTTATTACAAATGTGGCAAACTAAGTTGTTTTATACAGGGCCTGGCCAGTTTTATAAAGTTTGTTCAGCTTGCTTGTGTGTTTTTCTATGAGTAGCAGAGACTGGAGCAGGCTTTCTGACACACCCTACATGTTAAGTTATTTCTGGTGTAGTAGTAAAAGGTTTACCAATGCCTGCACTGGAGAGACATTCTGCTGCATTCATTGCATGTAAATTGATGGATTGCTAGATCAAGTATTTCTGCTTTCTTAGCCGCATGCTTGACATTTGCACAATTCATTGCATGTTCTTGGATGATCTTTTTATATATATATATATATATATAATTTATTATTTTTTTCTCACCAATAGCACAGTTCTGAATTGCATGATGCAGTCATCAGTTGCTGATTTGAAAACTGACTGTTGTATAATTTAAATATTAATATTTATACTGTACTGTAAGGATAGTAGCACAGTTCATTTATTTATGACCATTCTAAAAAATATAAACTTAATTTATTAAACAAAAGAAATGAATTAATGGTCACAAATAGTCATAAAAATACCTCTTGAAAAATGTTGAACCAGATTGATTCCAATTCTTGCCATATATTCTCATTTTTTTGTATTTTTTCCTATGTTTGTTATTTAACTTATATATATAATGTATATCTTATTTTTTATATATAGGATGAATGTGTATTTACAATTACATGAATCGTGTGTGTGTGTGTGTATGTATATATATATATATATATATATATATATATAATGTGTGTGGGATGTTACGTATGTATAAATGACAGTTAAGATATATATACATTGGATTTATTGCATGTTCATATGTATATGTGAGATTATATATATATATATATATATATATATATATATATATATATATACACACACACATTTTTATGAATAGATGTGTATGAATGGAAATTTTTGTGTGCATGTATTTACATTTTGATATGAATATGATAGTGAACATGTTAATGTGTAGATATTGTAAATAAATATTTATATGTATGTTTGTATATCTATGTAAATGTGGATGTATATACTATATTTGTATATGTGGATATGTCATTGATATTTGTGTGTACATTTCTATTTGAAACTGCATACTAGATGGCAGATATTTATATTTAAATTTGTATTTGGAGTTATGTGTGTGTTTTATATATAGTTTGATTTTCTGTGTAAATAAATGGACTGCTCCACTATCATTACAGTATAAATATCAAAAATATCAATATTTAAATTATGCAATGGTCAATTTGCAATCAACACCTGATGATTGCATTGTGCATGAAACTCAGATTTGTGCTACTGGTGAAAAGGGAAAAAAATTGTTAATATATATTATAGCTCTGTTATTATACATCGACCTCTATTTTATTAGCACCAGCACTTAATGTGCAATATATATATGTGTGTGTATGAGAGAGAAAGACATATACACAGCGAATACTAAATTAATAAATATTAAGCAGAAGTATTTTTGGTAAATGAATATCATTCACCGAATTATGAATGAAAAATACCATAGCAATATTGTGAAAATTTTTATTGAATTTAAAAAAGTTTTTGTGTAAAAATTTTGAGCAAGTTTTGGAATTCTTTGTTTTGTATTGAATATCAGAAAGAAAGGGATTATCAGTGATCAGAAATTAAGACAGGTGTTATTGACAGAATAGAGGTAATAAATATGTTAAGATTAAGTAAAAAGAAAAAGCAAAGTTTAACGAATGTACCTGCAAAAAAAGAAAAAAAAAAGTTTTTCTCTTGACACCATGTTACTATACACTTCAACAATTTTAGTTGTTTTAAAAACTACTTTTAAAATTTTAATAAAATACAAATCTGAAAGTGGATTTACACATTCTTTTTTTTTTTTTTTTTTTTTAAGAATTGACAAAAATATTAAATATAATTTATTAGATTGCTTATTTACAAGATTATAAAAATGTATACCAAATACAATGTTATATTTATGATTTACCATATAAAGAAATAACTATGAAGATTAATTATTTTATTCATTAATTTAAAAAAATGTATGAATTATAGAACAAAAATTGATGAGTAAGTATACAGTGATAACAATGTCAAGAGAAAAACTGTCCTTTTGTCACACTATTTTTTTGTAGGTATTTTTTGTTACACTTTGCCAAAGAAAGAATTGTAATAATTAAAATAACAGGTTACTCAATAAATTTTAATGTTATTTTTAAGAATTAGACCTGCCTTTTTTAATGTCAGAAAATATCAGCTCTTAATTAACTGAGCATTGTTTTGTTAGTTACCATGAAGTGTTACTTTTACGCTTTTGAATTGTTTTATTTTATTTTATTTTTTATAACATCTTTTGAAATTATTACAATTAGTGATTTTCATAAGTATGAATATATTAATTAAAAATTTGAATTAAGAAACCAATTGCTTGTTTTTTTTTTTTTTAACTACCATTGTATGATATCAGGGGAATAAAATAACCCTGTCCAAACTGAAATTGTTTCTAAATTTTAAGTTTGAGTTATTTGCACAAATCCTCTATACCATATATATTCTGGTAGGTAGCTTGGCTTATATTGTAAAGCTTATCTATGGGTTAAATAGCAGAACAGACTGCTCTAGCCATGATTGGCAACCAGTCTAAGAGAAGGACAGCAATTTAAAAATGGCATGTAACTCTGGCAAAGCATATGCTGTGCAGCCATGAAAAAGATGAAGTTCACAATTAACTGCAGGGTGTCATTGCAGACACTATGATTTTGACTGGCCAATTAGATAGGTATATATGGTAGGGCATTTTTTAGTCATTTCCATGGAAATCAAGTAATAAAATTCCTATAAAATATATTGTAAGTCAATGCCCTTGATTGACTGCTGTTAAAGTTTGAGTCATTGCAGCAACTAAATTCATTGATTTCTTCTGCTTTAAACTCCTTATTAAGGGATCTGGGAATTCTTTATTGTTATGATATTGTAAACTGATCAACTCTTGATGAAAAATTCTAAAATAAATGACATTATGGAGGCTGCTGTTGCTACATGGAAGCTATTAAGTTACTTTTAGGTGATTCAATAACACATTCCTCTGGCCAATTAGATTTAGTTTTAAAACAGATGTACATGTTTGGCCAGCTAGATTTGGCTGTTTGATCTGGAAAGGGTTAGTTATAAAGTGGTTGAAAAGAATTTAAAATTATTTTTAGTATCAAAGTTGATCTGGGTGTTTTTCTTGATTACAATGTTCACTTATTTGAATGGGGATTTATACTTTAATTTAATTTCTTTAATTTTACAAGGAGATACAGTGGCTTTGAGACCCAGTTTAATATTGCCATAATCACAATATTTGTATATATTATAAGATTTGCCAAGGAAAAAAGGGACACAAGTAAATAGTACTGGTTATGTGGGATGTTTTGTGGAGTCATGCAAACTTTTGAGTAAAAGTCTGTAACCCCCCCCCCCAAAAAAAAACAAGTTTTTTTTTTTTTTTTCAAGCATCTTAAATTAATTTGATACCAATACTTTGTTACAGATATCTGAATATCCTATTTCTTATTACCATTTTAAAAAATATGGTTTATATCAATAAAACCCACTCTATGATCTGTATTAAAAGGCCACTTATATATATATATATATATATATATATATATATATATATATATATATATATCCAATCTCCAAGTATAGGATTGGTGTAGTCAGAATAAAATTCCAATAACCAAAAAACGCTATTCTTAAAAAAGTGCTGAATACAGAGCAAACATTTATTCAAAAATTATAACACAAACATAATATCACTACAAAAATAGCCATTTTGTTTCAACACTTTTGGTGTCTTCTCAAGTGATGGTGTTGAATAAAGAGTTTTAAAAGGTTCAAATCAACCAAACACCCCTCGATAGGGGAAACGCTGTTACATAAGCTACAATGACCAATCAAAATACAAGTATATGAAAATTCAAAGAACTTTATATATAAAATATATTACGAGCACTAACCTTTTCTGCTACTGTGGTTTCTACCAATGAAGGCTGCATCAGGCAGTGATATATATTGCATAGTTTCAGTAAGCTTTTACTAAGGGAGATAAGTCATATTGATTTCTTGCTTAGGATACTCTAGAGCAGGGGTCGGCAACCTACAGCATGTGTACCATGTGGCACATGAAGCAATTTCCAATGGCATGCAGCTGCAAATGACATCACAAAGTTTGAACCAATAACTACTACAACATAAAGAAGACATTTAGTGGTTTCAATTTTAGTATTTACTAAAATATATATACTATAGAAAATATATAGTAGAACAGGTATATTGACCATGACTTGTATAAAAATACATATGCTGTTGGCACACTGAATAATTTTAAAACCCTAAGTTGGTACATAGTAAAAGTTTGCTAAACCCTGCTCTAGAGATTTGATTTGTTTCTGTAATCCTTATTTTATAGATTATTCAAGTATCAATTCCATTTAATTTTTGCCTGTTGTTGATAATTGATTTACCAAAATAAAATGACTTTTCCATTACTTAGTGTATCCATCATACAATGATTTTGTTTTATATCCAGAACAGTGTTTGATTACTTCAATAATATTCAAAGGATATTTATTTTTTTAGCTGATAAGATTTCTGATTTTAAATCAATTTTCCCCTTAGCAATGGCTGTCTATGTAACTATCCTACCCTCATCTTTTAAGTGTTTTCTGTCAGCACTAGTTACCAGGATTTTATTGATTCTGAAGCCTCTGTCAATATAGATATGTATATACTATATTTAGAAATTTATCATGAGAGTGGATTTAGTTGAAAACTATACAAAATTTTCCTCCTTTGATTTGTACAATTTTCGATAGCTTAATAGTTGTATTGATCTGTGAATTCTCATAGGTTCTTCAACCTGATTTGAATGATGATGACAACAGTGCAGGCACAGAGTTGTTGTAATTGCTGTCTTTGTCACTCTGGTTTTGTTTTTCTGCAAAGATAAGTCTTTGATGTTACGCATTTGCAGGGGCTTCATTGACTGAGACTTAACTGTAAGAATTTCTGTTATTCTCCTCCAGCTCATTTTGTTTATTTTTATTTATATTTTTTTTTTTTTACATGACTGAAGGTTGGTTTTAATGGAACCTTTCTAATGTTTTGTTGTTTTTTTATATTTTATCAGCTATTGTGTCTTTTGTCACATGACAACTCTCTGTTCAGTGGACATCTTAACTCTCTTATTCAAACAGTATGCTTCACCCACTGGAATTAAGCATTGATAAGTCCAGATTTGATATTATGGGAGTCCAGGACTTGAAGGTTAGTGATGTGATCTTATCATTGAATTCTGTTCGACATATCTACAATAACGGATTTGCATTTGCTAATTGTGGCAAATCATAGAAATTGAGGCTACAGTGCCAAAGGTTCTCTTTCAGAAGCTAATTATCTTTTATCCACCTTGAAGAGAGAGGGAAAAAAACGCAACTAAAAACAAACTAATATATGAAAGTCAAACTGAAATCTTTTCTATAAGTGGTCAGTCTTACTTTTTCAAATTTGTAGCTAGGTTGTATAAAGGGTTAGTTTTTTTTTTTTCTTTCTTTTATGACTTAAATTATTTAAAATATAGTTGGTGTTACTTCAGTGCTAGAAAGAAATTATATATTTTATTTATTATTTTTGGTACTTGTATCTTTCTTTTTACGTGCCATGTCCTTTCAGGACATAGGGGCTCATGGCTCTTCACCTCCCTCTATCCCTTGCAGCTCTCAACAAGTTCCTACCCTCTGCTATCTCCCCCAGACCACGTTCTGTCGTCCACCTTCTCAAGCCCGCCAGGAATGTCACGCGCTGCTTTCCCTTGTCTCTCTTTCCCTCTATTCAACCTGTGAGTATCAGATTCTCAAGGCCCTCCTTCCTCATTACGTGTCCCCAGAAACTTCAACAGCCTCTTCGTGACGTTAAGACATCTGGAAGAGGTACTTATATAAGATTTGCAAATACAATAAGCATCCAAGCATATAAAAGCTGACTAATTCATTTAAGGAAACATTTTCATTTGATGAAAGAGAAAAAAACTTGGTTCAAGTCGAGCATCAAACATTTTGTCTGTTTTTACACACCTGTACTAATTGTGCTGTCTAACCTTAATTATAGTGTCTAATTCATGATGACATTAATGGCCATAGGAGTGGTGGTGCTGTCAGCTCATTTCGTAAAGATGTTTTTGGAGACCTTGAGTTAAGTGTCAATCTAGACTTGGACTAGTCTTTTGCACTCTGTCCATTGCAATCGGTTCATTTGTATACATGTAAAACTGGTCATACCCAATTGGTATAAATATCTAGATTAAAAGTTCTGCATTTGCCATGCTTTGTTTTCTTTTGTTATCACAAAATCTCAATTTATATATTTTGAGCATATTTTAAAATGGATTAATTTTGTTTATATTCATAATTCATATAATCTGCTGTCTTAAAAAATGGAATTGTTTCTGATTTCAGAACTGGAATTCTAAGCTTGTGGATAAATGAAGTGTTTTTGACCAGTTTCTCTTTACTTAATTATATTAAATTTCACATACATGGGCTATGCCATTAACAAACACTGATACAAACTACCTCTGCTCTTACTAAAGTAATCAAACAACACCTATACCCTTGTGCAAATTAATTGAAACAAAATTCTGTTATTATTTATTTTTTTTGTATTTTTCCAATGAAACATGACCCAGTGCACATGTTAGTACTTTGTGTGTTCATTCAACAAAGTCGTTCCTTGTAGATTGATCACAGATTCTCGATTGGATTTAAATTGGGTGAGTTTCTGAGCTAGTCAATTGTACTTTGATTTACTCATTGGTAAGGCTTGCCAGTGTGTTTGTGCAGCGTTACAATTTTTGTATGCTTCCTTGGAGTTATGTTCATTGCAGACAATGGCCATAGGACAACTAATTGACAGTTGAGACAATAGTGTCTGGGCTGATAAAAATATGATGCAATCACAGATGATGCAATATTTTTCAAGGCTAAACAAATTACATCATACACCCCAAAAAGAGATTCATATTACTGCACAGCACTGTAAATGACCTAAACTGAGGAAAAAATAGAAATTAATTACACCCTGTCACTCCAGTGGGTCAAAAACTGACCGTATGGTGAAAGAAAGGAAACTAAAGCAGTTGTTTCAATTAATTTGCACAAGGGTATATATTGGTTACTTTTACTTATAACAGCAATGACTTTTATTATATAAACATTTGACTTCCTTCTATATTAAATGTATACATATATACAATCACACTAAACATTTAATTATTGTAACTAGTGTTCTAACTGCTGTTATACACTTTTATAGTAGATACTTAAATATGGATAACTGTATTTTGGCACCATTTTATTTTACCATGGTTATCTATCTATTAGTTTTAATACTTTAATTATTTCAATTCTTTAAAGCCTGCTAGTGTGTGTGTGTGTGTGAGAGAGATGAGTGGACTGAACAATTGTAAAGGGGTTCATCTAGAAAACTCCGGAGTTACGTGCTGAATATAACATCAATCAACTAAATGACAAATTTTATATTTGTATTATATATATAAATATAAAAACAATGAATTTTTTTTCAGTTTGACCATCTTTTTTATTACTATAAATGCTATTTTATTTGTGTAGATATTCCTGTTTATTTACAAACAGTGAAATTAATGTCTACTGGCTTAGATCTGCTAAGTGGCACATTTCTTTAATAAAACTTTTGATGGTCTAGGTCAGTATGCAGGAATTTCACTGGTTGTAAATAAACAAATCTACTGAAATACATAGTAAATTTTTAAAATTTTACTCCTAGCACTATTAGTGTTTCTGTTATTGTTAATACCACTGAGTGGTGAGGGAGAAACTTTGATATGCTGGTTAGAGCATTTATCAAACCATTTTATCATTTATGTTGATTTTTTTTTTTTTTTCCCTAAAATAAAAGAAATCTTTTTATATTTTCATTTTTCTTTTTTATTCAATGAGAAAAAAATTCTTTCATTTTATTCCAAAAGGGTGTTTCTCCATTTCATTTGGTGAGAATTTATTCACTCACCTACTTAATATAATTATTGTATACAGGTATGGTTCAGGGTTTAGACTATGAAACTAATTACTGACATTTTCAAGCTCTGTCTATGGTACCAGGTGAGTGATACTTGTTATGTATTCAAGATTCCAGTATAGTATTTATACATTTTTAACATTATATATTATTTTTTATTAATATTTCTAATTTTTAACATATGACCTCCCCACTCAAAAAAAAAAAAAAACATGAATTTGAATGACAACACTTCATTTTGAATAAAGACTTTTTATGAAAGTTCTGGATGTTTAGGGTGTAAAAGAAGGCAGCTCTTTGTCAAATATATGTACACTGGTTTATCCATTTTGTTTCAGAAAAAAAGAAAAGAAAATATTGACATATTTTCTTAAATCTTTACTATTTTTAAAAGTTTTTAATATGTATAGTACCGATTTTTTTTAAAAAATTTATTTATTTATTTTTTTGGCTCTGAAGTTCTGGGATGAGGAGTTACCATTATTTACATTTGGACTAATGTCCCCAGCTTTGTCATCGTGTTTTGGTTGTTGTGCTTTCTAACCTTCTTCACATGTCTGTTAATCTGGGTAACCTTCAGGGAATTTGTCATTGAATCTTTTATTTAATATATGAGTATAAATTGTTCTCATTCTGCTGTCCTTGTTTTGTTCCTTTTAATACTGCTCAGTTATTGGTTGCCCTGTTTCCAAAGGGTATGGGCATGAACTACCCAGCCCAGGGATTGAACTCATAATTATTATGCCACCAAGTTCATGAACCAACACTTTGTCACACAGGCAATAGCCAAGAATGTTAATCTCAAATCTATAACTCAAACTCGGTGGAAACCTGGTGAGCAATAACTAAGCAGTACTGAATAAGATGAGATATCCCTAGATATTGCATGAGAACAGACTTCCCTTGTAGATTAAATAAAATGTTCAGTTTGAAATTTCCTGAAGATTAAACACTTGACGAAGGCTAGAGAGCAAAACAGTTGAAATGTGGTAACAACAAAGATGAAGATATTAATCTGTGTGTAAATAATGCATAGTGCCTGTCAAAAATGATGGGTTTATTTATGCATGGATTAGTATTTCCATCTAGGATCAGTGTAGTATTTGTGTACTTTGCCTAACTTATTATTTGTAAATTAATTTAACTATGTTGTTCAAACAGCCGAATGCTGGTGTAGTGGATATGTCCTTTGCTAGGTTACCTCCGGTGTGGATGTTTAAACTGGAGCAGATTTCACTTGTTAATTTTATAGATTTGATTTACAGTGAAAAAATTAGATGAAGCATACAAATACATACACAGTATTAGATAGATAATTTGTTGCAAAAATTTAGATTAAAATAACATCCAGTCTATGAAGAACACTTGTGATATCAAAGAAAGAAAAATATAATCCTCAGTTATGAAAAATAAAGTGTTTTTTATTTTTGCAATGAAGTAGAAACTGGAAATATTTTTATAATTTTGTAAAACAATTTTTTTCTATTGTATGACACTTTTCTTGTTTGGTTATTAAAACAGTAAACTTCTAAATAACATGTAAATTAACTTTTAAATAACAATAAATTATTTCCACAGAACATATTAAAACAATTTTCTTTCTATTGTATGAGAGTTTTCTTGCTTGGTTATTTTTTGAAAATGTAAAAATTCCAACTTTGAATTTTGCTTTTTTTCACAGTTGATCTCACACAAATGAAGGAATCTTTCAATAAAAGAAAACCTTGTCTCAATTTCTTTCTTTCTTCTTCTTTACTTATTTCTTTCATTTGATAGTTTTTTTTTCTCTATATTCAACACCACCACCAAGTATTTTTAAGTTCATAAAATTTGTATTCATTTTCTTTATTTTTTTTTTATTTCTGTTCCTTAAAAAAGTTTAATAAAATCTGAAACCTGATCCTGTTTCCTAGATACCAAATAAAAAAATAAAAATTATTGTTATCTATAGAGAATGAGTGATTGTTTTTTTTTTTTTTTTTACAGCTTATCAACCCTTTGTGGGTTATTTAAAGCTGAAACATATTTTATTTTAGGACTGTAAGAATAATTCCATTTTTGTTTTGTTTTTTTTGTAAGAGTATATTGCATTAACAAGTTTTGAGAATAACAATGATTTTTTTTTTCTAGATACAAGCTATACTATTTAACCCATAGTTAGGGGAGGAAATGGATTGATACCTTTCCCAAGGGTATTTGCATGTAAGTGAATGTAACAAACATGATTAGAATTTGAACTCAGCTCTCTGATTTCTCATTTTGAAGCTACTGTCCATTGCATCACCTGCACACCCACTTATGTATAGAGAATATAAAAAGTAAACATATAAAAATGGTCACTTTAGTCCGCTCTTAGAAAATATTTTCTCATATCCTGATAAAATACCTATAAAGCATTCTCAAGTCACAATTTTTAAAGGAAACATTAAAACTAGACATAGCCCCCCCCACTTTATTTTATTTTTTTTACAAACCTGATCTGTATAAATATGGATGCGTGTATAACATAATAGTCATTAGTGCAGAGAAAGAAATCAGTGAGTCAAGTACAAATTCCATGCTAGTTTGCTGCGTTTACTTTCACACAAATGCCCTTATGAAAGGTATGAATTCACCTCTTCTCCCCACAGTTATGGGTTAAGTAGCAGGGTAGACTGCACTGTTTATTCTTTTGGGGCAGTCAGTCTAGGGCATCAAAACTAAGGCAATGAGAAACCACTCTGCTATCTTTCCCAAAATAAAGAAAAACATTGTTTTCGATTGATTCATTTTTTACTGCTTATCAACATTTTGCAAGTTATTTAAAGCCAGAAAATATTTTTAGATTGTAAGAATATTTATTTTTTATTTTTATTATTTTTTTTATTTTTTCTTGGTGCTAATAATGGTTTAGTGATACAAGTCTTACTAATTAACTCATAATGGCGGAAGAGGTGGTGGATTCATACCTTTCTCAAGGGTATTTGCTTGGTAGTGAATATTATGAACCCAATGAGAATTGGGACCCAACTTGCCAATTAACCATTCTGAGCCATTATTCATTACATGACCTGCACATCCAAGTTAATAGCAGTCACCCATCTAGGTACTGACCAGCCTTGACATTGCTTAATTTCGGTGATCATATGGGGAACCGTTGTTTCAATGTGATGTGACTGTAAGCCCAGATAAAAAAAAAAAAAAAAAAAAAATTTAATCTGTAGCAAGCCATGATTGTCTTCATCCTGAAGGGATATGGTATTTAAAAAAAAAATTATAAGAATATTTTTTTATCTCCTTCCCAGCATGTTTGTGCCTGTGTTACGTGGATAAAATTAATGTGAACTCAAAAAGGCTGCAGATTAAATTTGTATTTAGCATAACATTTATGCTAAAATTAGAATATTTTCTTTTTTCTTTTTTTTCTTTTTTTCTTTTTTTTCTTTTCTTTTTTTTTTTACAGTTGATTTGAAATTTTAGTCTGGTTTCTTCTATTAGGTGGTCTGTTGCTTCAGGATGTGGGCAATCATTGTCTCCTATCCTTTGTAGCTCTGACAATGTCCATGCTCTGCCAACCATTTACACAAGCTCATTTGGTAGGTTACTCATGCTTTTAATATGTCCTGTGAGTGTCAAATTCTCTAATTCCTCTTTCCTCATTATGGTTCCTAAAAATTTCATTTCTTTCTGATTCTAAGTGTCCTTTTCATCTCCCTTTTCCTTAAAACATTCTTGTTGCTTATTCTTAATTGTAAAAAATTAAAATATTTTAAAACGAAAAGAAATCCAACAAAATTCAAGCATTTTCTTCATATTCCCTTGAATTACCAAGGAATTCATTTTTATAAATAAAGTTTGCATCCTTTGTCATTTCTTTATTCAAATCTCTATCGGTTGCTATTAACCAAAAACTTTGCAATTTGATATTGCTAACACTGTTTCAAGTCACGTATACTTCATGTACCTCAAGCTTTTTTTGTTGTCCGGTTAATGCTGCCTTGCTTTTTGTAAAAGAATTACATTCATGCAGGTTTTCTTGCTGTCTAAAAAAAAAATAAAAGTGTAAAATGAAGAAGCAGTTACTAGGAAAGATTTTTGACCATTCGCAGACTCTCCAAAACAATGTTCTTTTATGTTTGCCTGCTTCAATATTGGAGATTCAGATTTATTCTCTTTGCTGTGTCCAATGTGGAAGGCTTGTAATATGACCATATACTTGACTCTTTAGTCTCAAGCATTTTTCTGTCATGCAGTTCTTTACAGGCATTCAAAGCATCCTGCAAATCTTCAGAATTAGTCTCCATTCATTGCAGTACTGTTATTTCTGTTTGAATTTCTACAATGAGTAGTTTTCATTATTTGTAAGTGAACTATTGTCCTCGTCTTTGGTCATTCTGCTCTGACCTTCGTCCCGTGCTTTTTGATTTGGGTACCTTCAGGGAATTTTGAACTGAACACTTTATTTCATGTAAGGAAGTAGGTTGTTCATGTTCAGCTGCTCATGTCTATGGATATCTTTTTCTAGTTCCAATTTAGTTCTGCTTAATTATTTCCACTGTATCCAAATATACACTGCCTTGGCCAGTGATTGAACTCACAATTACTATGTTACCAAATATATGAACAAACATTTTAATCCATGAGATTATTATCAGTCAGGCAGTGTGTACTTGGATTCACTGGAAACGGGCAATAACTGAACAGTACTAAACTGGAACTAGATATATGCCTAGCAGAACAAAAGGTTTCAACTTCATAGCTTTAAATATTGAGTTTGAATTCCTTCCCCACCCCAAAAAAAAAACAGAAAATCAGACTGAAAAATTCTGCCTGAGTGAAAAAACAGTTTTAATGAATTCATCCAGACAATTCATCAATAATTGAAAGAATAAATTTTTGTTTCAACTTCATATGTTTAAGTCTTCATAACTTTAAATCATTTTTCTGTTCATTATAATGTTAACTGAAGTAAAAATATACGAAGTCAAGCTGAAAAAAAAAATCTGTAAAAAAGGTTATAATGGTATATGTACTCTCGTGATTTGTTCAGACAAGAAATAGGGAATGAATGACTGCACCAACCTGTTTGATGTCATTGCTTGGCACCTTTTATACAAAACAATAAATGGGGAAGATGAGAGAGACTCATACACAAAATAGACATATACAGAAATACATTGAAAAAAGGCTAGGAATTTTAACTTAGAATAACGCTACCATGTGTTTATGTGGAATAAACCAGCATGTGTTCTTGAGGAACAGTAGGTGCCTCTGTGTGGATCCCATGAAGGTACCCATGATAATGAACAAAAAATTTATGTCATATGTATTTAATTATCTTGGGCATGGTGAGAAATGAGGTCCATATTATAAATAAATAAATATTTATTTATTGTATACTATCTTTGGTTCTAAAGTTTGTTTTAAAGAAAGTTTATTTTTCATTATGAGTTATTAGTTGGAGTCTTGATGTAGGTAGTATCTATCTCTCTCATTTATATATATATATATATATATATATATATATATAAAGTTATTGGGGGGGATTTGAATAAACAGATCCAAGTGATTCAATCAATCTAGAAGAATCATCAACAGAATGCAGAAAGCACTGGATGGCTGTTTTGTCCTGTATTTGGGATTCAGCAGCAGTGCACATCCACTACCGAGAATTGAGCCTGGACTGTTATGATACAGCGCAAGCATCACACCAACTGTACCAACAGGACTTGGTGATGAAGAGGCAACTAATTAGACTCGATATAGTGCTGCTCTCACAAATTCAATGGTGTAACTCATGCAAGTATACTTTTCTCATTGGATTGTGTCCCCCACAAGCAACATCTTTCACCAAGCTGCTCCCGCCAGAAGATTAGAAGCTGGTTAAAGCAAGGATATACAAATGATAGAAGTTATTGGGGGGATGTGAATAAACAAATCAAAGTGATTCACATATATATATATATATATATATATATATATATATAAAAAACCATATTGAATGATTTTGTTATACTACTATGTGAGTTCTACTAATGATATTGGTAGTGTTTACTTGATTCCGACGCCAAATGTAGCAATGTATGTCAATCACTAACAATTATAAATGGCACTCCTTTATTTCAAATAATTGTTAACTTAATTAGCTTATTAATTTGGATAGTCTGACAAAAGGCCATTGTAACAGCCATTCCAACCACATTGCCAACCGTCATATTACAATACACACTCAGGACCTGAGAATTAGGTCCACTTGATGAGAAATTTGGGTTGGACCTGTAAAATATATAGTGAGCCAAAAGGTAAATTTGCAAACCAGATTGATTGCACCACACCAAACCTACCAGTTATAATCATGTAAACATGTTTTCAAATGAAGAACAAACTTGTTTTACCGTTCCATTATTTCTGACTCTTATTGTTATTCAAATTTTCAGGAGGCGTTAAAACAATGAGTATAAGAAACTTCATGTAATGAAAACACTTCTGAAATTTAGTTGTGATATATTGCATACATAAATGACATTTAATATTAAAAAAAGAGTCAGATTTTGATGTGAGATGAGAAAGAGGAGTGGTTTACTGAAGAGCAATTATTTGACAAGCGGAATCACCTGCCAATGTCAAGATGACGAATAAAATAATTTAATGTTGTATGATTAATCTTTGGTCGGAGAGGATTCAACAGAATGCATATGAGAAATAATAGCAAGTTTTGATAGACAACTTTGCTGAGTTCTTGTAGCTTACCATTTTCTTGAAAATATTACTTCTCTTTGGAATTTCAGACCTAATATTTAACTATCAACCTTCTTTATTTATCTATTTATTATTATTAAATATTAAATATCCATATTTGCTACAAGTTCATATTTGCAAAACCCTTTGTAATCTTGCTATCCTTAGCTTGCATGGCTAACACTCAAGAGATTTGCACTATTTACATTGTTTGGACTGTTGTCCTCATCTTTGTTGCTATATTTACGACATTTCTGCTGTTGTTCACTCCGTCCTTCTTCAGGTGATTGCAAGGATGCATGGCTCAGTGGATAAAAGCGTTGATTGAATCCAGTGACTTGTGAGTTCAATACCTGACTACAGTAGAGGTGAATAATAAAAAAAAAACTTGCAGAGTTAAAGGGAAATAATTGATACTGAGACAAGCAGAAGAGGCATGGCACGTGGAACTAGAACAATCTACCATGGTGGACGAAATAAAAGGTTCAGTATGAAATTCCAATCACCTGTAGAAGGTCAGAGCATATGATGGCTGAAACGTCATGAATATAGCAACAAAGATGAGGATAGCAATCCGAACAGACTCAAGATACTGTTCCTATAACCATAAATACAATTAATGTGTACGTTTCTTGTGTGGTTAATGTAATGGTTATTAGTGCAAAAAATGGAACCAGCAACCTGAGTTCAAATTCTTACTGAAACTTTTATGTTTACTTTCACACAAATGCCGATGTAAAAAGTATGAGTTAATCCCACACATTTATGGGTTAAATAGCAGAATATACTATGCTTTCTTACCTTGGGTATCAGTCTTGGAGAAAGCAATGGGGAAATCACTACATTCCAAGAAGGTATGGTAATTCACAGATAATAAAGAATAATAATCTGTGGAGAGCTATGATTGTCTTCATCCTGAAGGGATATGACATTTAAAAAAAAAAAAACTATAAAAATATATTTTATTTCATTCTTCTCATAATTTGTGTGTTCTGCTTCTATGTGTCATGTCCCTTCAGGACGTTAGCCATCATGGCTCTCCACAATTTCCTCTCCTTTGTAGCTCTTGATAAATTTTCTCTTTCATCTCTCCTCAACATTGTTCAGCAAACCATTTACTCAAGCTTGTTAGGTAGGTTATGAGATGTTTTCCTCTGTCCCTCTTGCCTTCAATATGTCCTGTGAGTATCAAATTTTCCAAACCCTCTTTCTTCATCATGTGCCCTAGAAATTTCAACTGTCTCTTCCTGATGTTAAGTATAAGTGTCCTATTCGTTTTTATTTTCTCTAAAACTTCGTTGTTACTCACTTATTCTGTCCCTGGTATTCTCAGCATCCTTCTGTAGAACCATATTTCTGTTGCTTCAAGTCTCTTCTTCATCGATGAGGAGATTGTCTAGCATTCACTGTCATGTAGGAGAAATGATATTACATAACAGTTCACTACTCTTTTCTTTGTTTCTAATTATTTTTTTCTGTTTCCTAATACTTTGCTTAGCTTTTGGAAGACATCATTTGCTATCCCAATGCACCTTTGGATAAAACAAAAAAATGCTGCTAAGTCAATGTGTATTAAATTCTTATGGTATTTTAAATCTATTTTCTTTTTTGCTGTTGACTTTTTAGTAAGTCTGATGATTTTTTTCTTCTTTTATGTACCGTGTCCCTTCATTGTTAAGACCTTGATCAGACTAAGTTTCACTTAGCAAATGTTTACAAGAAACATTAAACAGCAGATGAGTTCTTTTACATTTGTCATCTGTATAATAAATGCGAATGTCAGTGTGTCAGTGTATCACTCTTTTTCAGTTAAAGGGACACAACTTTCAATAGCTCATGTTACAGAAATTTTGGATTCCCAAGTTTTCATTACTGCGATTGTTTTCGGCATTTTTAACGTGATTTTTTT
This sequence comes from Acanthosepion esculentum, assembly GCA_964036315.1. Lineage (NCBI taxonomy): Eukaryota > Metazoa > Mollusca > Cephalopoda > Sepiida > Sepiidae > Acanthosepion > Acanthosepion esculentum. Next base: position 131,199,607 of record OZ038483.1, on the reverse strand, counting down.
GTAATTATTTTTTTATAACTTGGAAATAAATTTGGGAATAATCGATATTAATTGCGAAATCCAGCAAAAGTTACCGATGAAATAAAAATGTACGGAAAGTAAGGACCTACGTACATCAAAATGTCTTTAAATTAAGTGGCGACAGAAGAATTATCGTTGAACTTCAAAAAGGTAAGCATAAATATTAATGCAATACTTAAATGCAGCGATCAATTTTGAGTTATTTTGCTGTTTATTGTTGCCCATCGCATATGGCAGCAGTATGCATCGCAAAAAGAAATCTCCGCCAACAGAGGACCAGATTGCAATCAAAAGAGCAGCGAGCAAAAGAGTCCCGTGCAAATGAGAACCCATACGAAACGGCAGCCAAGCCAACTTCCAATGCCGAGACGATATACAAAGACTTGGGGACTATCAAACTTCTGAACGAGCCGAAGACCCAATCAAGATCCCTCCGCAGGAGCTAGCTTAAATGCCGCCAGATAGGGCGGCTTTTAAGCTAATATAAAATAATTAAATTCTAATAATTTGATGAATGTGGGGCTTTTTTTATTAGTTCCCAATCAAGCTAACATCCATGATTTTAAATTATGCAAGTCAAAAGTATTTTCTTGTTTTTGCACAGTAGAAATTCAGTTAATTTATACTCGTGGGTGTCTAATGCAAAGGGCCGGGTCAGTGGCTTAATAATTATGGGGTCAGAATGTTTCTCAATATGCAATAAACGGAGTTCATAATAAAAATGGGATTGGAAAATCATTTAAAAGGTCAAAAAGTGCAAAAGTAATAAACTGGGTGGAATTAATAATCTTGGGCTGGCTGGAAAATTTCTTAAAAAATGTCCCTGGTTTCTTTTAAGTACCTAAGAGTATTTTTAGGTAAAATTTTAACAACAATTTGGTTTTTGAGAATCAAAATATTCCTCCCGGCGGTCAGTCTTGTATACTTATTTATCTGGGTCAATGATTTTTGCAGCCTTCCCTGAAAAAGGGGCTAATGCTGTGAAAAGTTTAAAAGAAAAAAAAATTAAGAATGTATGTAGGGTACACGTTTTTGGGAACATTTTTGTTAGTTTCGACTAGACTGTAACCGGTGATGTTTATTTAGGATTTTTGTGGTGAAGACTCACGAAAAAGACAGCATTTTTTAGCTAGAAAAATAAAATAGAAAAAAAAAGAAATATATTCGTTTGTTTATGCTTTAATATTATGGTCCTTCATTTTTGGTGGGAATTAAAGAAAAAAGATGGCATGAAAAACGTCATAAAGTACGCTTTGCTAAATTTATTTAACCGACCGCCCCACCTTAGACAAGGTCGATTTTAATGTAGGGAACCTGAGAGCGTACACTCGGGTTAAATGTCAAAATTTAACCAGCCCCTGCAACCGCAGGATCGGGTACATTTATGGTTTATATTCCTCTCAGTCGGGGCTCTGTCTACGGACGGAGACCCAGCTGAGTCGTACTCCTGGGCCAGGTTAGCTCCTGTGCCAAAGGGTAGATTTTCAGTTAAAATGGATAATATTTTAATAAAATAAGTAATAATTAAAAATAACATATCCTTTCTGGACGTGGGCATTCAACATTCTCTACAACTCCCCCCTTTAATGTCTGAATTACCATGACTTCTGGGAACATATAGTAGATTGATATTCCTGCACGGTTTAGAATTCAAAGTTGTCTTTCTTTTAAACTGGTTTCCTCACAAAGTTATATAACTATAACCTATAGCTGGGGTTGAGGATGAAGAAATAAATTCACACCTTTTCCACTAATGGAAATTAAACATGACAGACTCACCGGAAATTTGAACTCGGCTCGTTGATTCTAATTTTCGTGCTGATAGCCGTTACACTACCCGCCCATCCATTTGTATAATCTTCCTTACAATATCTAATGAAATCTCCCTTACAAAATATAATGAAATTGTCGGAGTTAACTCCTCCTTAATTTTCTAATTGTTCACTAGGGCACGCTCTTCCTACACTATAAATACTGGGCGATTTATTGCCTAGCTGTCTTTTTACTTTGGATTTCAGCGGACAGGACACATTTAAAAATGTGATCTCCCGCAGAGAACTGCGTTTTGCCCACTTGTGGGAAAACACCATGAAACATACATACACGTACGTACGAACATTCATCAAAATACAAACTCTTTACGTTCACGCACAAACACAAATGTTGATGTCTTTGTCCATTGTAAATTTTGTTGTTTAATACATATACTTGTTGTATATATATATCGGTCTTGTTTGTTTTCTTTACATCTTCGGTTGAACTCAACTTGAGTTCGCCATATTCTTGTAGTGAACTTTTTAATATTCTATCAGGAGTTACACACGTGTTCCTAATTTAACAACACGTAAACCCGCGGTCCGCTACAAAATAAATGCTGTCTTGATTTATAGTAAAATCAATGTTCTAATAAATTAAACGTAAAATTTACTTTATATTTATTAAATATTAACACACTTTCAAGCTGACAAATGATATCATGTACAGCCTGACAACACGATTTATGTTCGTGATAAAATCTCGTTTTATTCAAACACAAAGAAGGTAATAAACTTAGTTGATTAAAATATTACTTAAATAAAACAAGAATATTATCGCTAAATTTAGTTGATTAAAATATTACTTCACTACAATAAATCAAATATGACTAAGGATCGTTGAGGTAAAAAGAATATTTCACTCAACAATTCTTAGCATTAGTCAAGCAGGTTAGCTGAACTAACACTGAAAAAGAATCGTATAAAGGGACAAGAGAACTCCCTGATACGTGTTCAATACAATAGTTCCATATAAATATGAGTTTTAGTAAGATGCCTTAAAAAGTAAATTGCCCATTTTATCAAGTAAGTTAGTATACACTGCAAATAATAAGTAAAGACAAAGAAAAAGAAAAAAATTAGATGTTAGTGTTTCATCGGAGATAGCCTTGTAGAGCCGGTATCTCTCGAGCCGTGAGAGATAAAGGAACGGGACGTCCGTTTAGTTTGCCTGCCGGTCGGGGACTTGACTTATTTTGCGGAGTTATCACGTCAAATTTTATATGTTTGGAAAGATTATTATTTTTGTCACCCTACTCGACTTTTATCTTATTCAAATATATTAAATAAATCAAAATGTTACATATTTAATTAAAAATATTACACATTTTAAAAGAAAATATTTTCTCTTTATTTTCTATACTTTTTCTTACGCTTATGACTTTTCTTCTAGGACTTTTTCCAAAGCCGTGCGAACCACACACTGTTTCTGACAGGGACAGTGCATATTAGTCCTAAATAACTAGTTTTCTAAAATTATTGAGAAAAATATTTAACAAAATTATTTTAATTTTTAATTAAAAATTGAATTGTTAGTAATATCTACTAACTATCAGCAATACTTAATATTAGGAAAGAATCAATTATTATTATTATTATTATTTCTTATTGATCAGAAAGCAGATGAAACTGTACCTCAATAAATCAATGGAAGTGATTCCAACTTTTAGAAGAATACACGAATACAGAAACTGAGATAAACAATTATTTTCATAATATTCGAAAGTTTTATTCTACGTTTGTTTTTTAAGTCATATTTATAGTCTTAACTTTTAACACAAATTATTTGCCTTTATTTCACAGAATAGGTAGAAATATGTTACCAGGCTAACGGTTTAAGACAACTTCAAAATCCTAACTGATGGTTCTTTGGCTGTCTTTGGAGATTCAAACAAACAATAATTTTTGAAAAATATATTTGACATATCCACGCACTCTTCATATTGAAATAATTCATTTCGGGAACGTATTTGTTGAATTTATGCAAATTTTTAATTTGATAAGATTAAACATCATAAAACAGAAAAATCCAAATTGAACTGTGACATCCAGTGAATTTGAAAACAACTAGGATGTATAAAGACACAAGCGGTGTGAAGGTTAAGCATTTACTTCAGTTAGGGATTTTTTCTTCAAGAAGAACGCAAAATATGCTCGTTGTTGGAATTTATTCAAGGTTGGAAACCTTGAATAAATTTATTTATTAAGTTAAATCCAATTGTTAAGTCATGAAGACACAATGAGCTAATTAAATATTGATAATATAGTTTGTGATAATATGGTGAGCTAATTAACTATTGGGGGTATAGGCCTTGATAACACAATGAGCTAATTAAACAATTGAACTAATTACATATTGATAACGTAGGCAATGATTTAATTAAATATTGATAATGTAGGCAATGATAACACAATGATTTAATTAAATATTGATAACGTAGGCAATGATAACACAATGATTTAATTAAATATTGATAATGTAGGCCATGGCAAACGTTGAGCTAACTAAATAGGACATGTTAACTTTGTGAACTTGTTAACTATTGATATGATAATATGATGGGTATTTAATTATTGACAACGTCGGCCATGATAGCACGTTGAGCTAATTAAATATTGATAATGTAGCCCGTGATAACATAATGAAAGTTGGTTCACTGTGTCGTGCCAAAAAATTATTAATAATGAGTGGGAAGAGGAATCAAGAGGACAATAGATAGCGGCTGGCATTGAATTTAAATTTTTGAATATTAAAGTTTGCTGGAAAGCATGAATCCGGAATGGAGTTCCATAAGAAAGGCATTAAAGCCACTAAGACACAAGGGGTTGCTGGTGTGGAAGAATTAGGAACAGAACCATTAATAATGAGTGGGAAGAGAAAAGAGTAATCAGGAGGACAGCAGATAGTGATTGACATTGCATTTAAATCTTTGCCGATTAAAGTTGGATGAACTTCAAAATCATTACATTATACATATTTTTTTAAGCATTTCGCCTCAAGCAAGACGGGAGTATCACTAGTACGCAAGGGGTTACAGAGAGTAAAATTAAGGGAAATGACTGGGTATGGGTGGTTGAGGAAAGGCTAAAAAGAAGAACGGAGATCAAGTCATCAGTAGATGTCGATTGACATTATATTTACATTTTTGAAGTTTATAGTTATCAGGGAAGAAAGTAAGAGGAAGGGAGTTCCACTGTCTGGAAGTGCGAGAGAAGAAGCTGCAGGAGTAGAAGAGGTGGTTATATTTAACTGTTTCGACAATAAAAGGGTGGGACCGAGATGCCAACCTAGTAGCACGCTCAAATTCATGCAGTCGGGGAACCAGTGAAAATAGCTCACCAGAATAGATGCCATGAAAATATTATTAGAAAAGACAGAGGGAAGCCACATTACGACGCTGATAAAGTGACTGGAGTTGAGACCCCAAGTCAGGACCGATCACATTGCATGCATATCCGTCTTTAGATTTTTATCGAGAACATTTAAATTTCTGCAGATTAAAGTTGGCTGGAAAGCATGGAAGCGGAAGGGAGCTCCACAAGCGCGAAATGCGAGAAAAAAAACTGTTAGCATAGAACTCAACTGTCAATTGATGAGATCTCGACGTCAGTCTAGATTTATTCTGTCAGCCACGCTTGCATTAATTCCTGACCACTGATAAACCCTTACTTCTTGACTTACAATGCATTTCTATAGTAATATAATTAACAATATTCTATCAGTAATGCTTGCATTAATTCCTGATCATTCACAATCTCGTTCTTTTTCATTTTCAGTGGAAAACATACTGGGGGCCAAAACTTGTTGTAATAAACGTTTTGGTAAAATAATTGCAAAATTCTATGTTTAATAATAACATTTTCTTTTTTTTCTGTTTGTTGTTATAGTAATGTACTCGCTTCGTCAAAAATGACGGCAATTCTTAGAAAGTTTTAATAGTGCAATAAAACAAAAAAGTCTTGAAATAATTTATTGAGATTCAATAAGGCGGAGATAAAGAATTCATAAGTAAAATAAAGACCAAATAAACCGTTTAAATTAATCCGTTCTCTTTAATTTAAAAAAAAAAGTTTATTAGTATCTATGATTCATTGATTAACAAATGTGTTTAATAGAACAGTTAAATGGAAATATCTATCGGAAGAAAAAGATTAGCAATAGAACGATAAAAACGGCGACGACAAAGCCTATCACAAGACCAAGCAAGAAAATCACTTAATAAACAAGGGTATCTGAGTGCCTCACATAAAAGGCTTGAACAAATAAGACCACAATCTAAAAAACGTAAGAGTTAAAGAACTGATTAATTAAACGGTTCATTTTGCTTGTGAACTAATTGTGTCTAAATGCAGATAAATATTTTATTTGTATAGATTATTAAAACGATTAAGGGAAATAATCTCTCATAAATTGATAAGCAATTTGATTTACCTCCCTTCATACTACCGATGAAATATATAAATAAATACACCGGAAATATATAAATAAATACACCGGAAATATATAAGTAAATACACCGGAAATATATAAATAAATACACATTGATAATTATTATAATGTTTGATTATTAAATATAACCAGGTTAGTGTTGGAGCAGCTGTAAAGTCAGCGAGCAGGATCTGATAAGCTGTGACCTTGTCTTCGGATATCCAGTTAAATGGAGTCATCAATAAAATACAACTATAATTATTTCTCCCCTTTAGAGCAAGATTATTTTTGTCAGGATGTTATCACATTATGTCAGGTCACTCTCCGTGTGCTTACTTGTACTATATAACCCAGTATTACGTGCTGCATGGTCAGATAATCGACGACTAAACCGGTCCCTCCCCCAAGCTTTTCTAGTGACTAGACAACCAGCAAGTTTTAAAAAAACAAGACTTTTCAAAGGGCAGCTAGTCATCTACCACTCGGGGTAGACTGGGCATCATTGCTATGTATATAGTCAGTGTGGCGGTGACACGGTTGAAGTCAACGGCCGGGGTGGTGGGGCGCCTCAGACGGAATCAACGGCCACGTGTTCGTGACCAAAACGAGCCTTCAAGTTAGTGGACATCGGCTGTAGTTTGACCTGGAGTGGGATGGAATCTGCCAGGTATACTTACCCAAGACATTCTACGCATGAATGAATAACTAACCGACTTTCAACCCTGAATGTCAGGGTTGGGGTGGGGTAATTGGCTCGGTGCTCAGGTGTGAAGCTACCCGATGCCTCTTTATATTTGCTGTCGTAATGAAGCACGGCGCAAATACTTATTTCTTGCTATTTTGTTAATGACTAAAATATACCACATTTGCTTTTTTATTATCTAAAGAACTGATGACATAACCTGGCGAGAATTTATTAAACAAATACAGGGTGTCCCCCAAAGTTTGACATCATTTTAAAAGCAATTATCTTGAAAACTACGAAGTCTAGCTCATTGAAATTGAACAGTTTAAGTGTTGAACATCATAAGTTTATAATGAGACAGATTTCATATGTGTTCAATATGTGCACCGCCTGTGACACGGCACACGTCAAGTCGGTAGTTAAGTTCTTGCCAAACACGTTGTAGCATGTCTGCGGTAACATTATCCAGCGCGGAAGTGATTCTCTGCTTGAATTCATCAATACTAGCAAGAAGGGTGGGGACATAGACCAGTCCCTTCACATATGCCCATAAAAAGAAGTCACACGGAGCCATTTCATCAGAGAACTGTCTTCATCTCCACCACGCCCGATCCATGGCAGGTTCTTATTGAGATAAGCGCACATTGTCCTCTTCCATTAAATATAAAATCTTGATCTGTTTCTATACATTCTGTGAAAATTTAAGGTTATTTCAACATGAATTACCAAAATTATTGGCCTGCGAAATGATATCAAATTTTTGGGGTCACCGTGTACATCAAAAGTTTGGTTCACTATTATGATAACATCATTATAATTATTATTGCCTGGATCAAAGCGTGGTATCTGTTCTCTTCATTTAAATGGAAAAGGTGCCTGATTCCAACTCTGCGGCAACACTTTCTTCATTGTAGAAAGATATGTGGGTTCAGTGTAACGCCGGCGTCACAGTGGTCGCAGGGACTGAACAATTGAGTATCTGATCGATATGAGCGCGTATATTTCCTTAAAAAAACAAAAAAACCCAAAAACTTGTGATACATCCTGCCTTATATATATATATATATATATATATATATATATATATATATATAGAGAGAGAGAGAGAGAGAGAGAGAGAGAAAGAGAGAGAGAGAGAGAGTAATTAGGTAGCAATTGTTCTTTCAATCATGTGTTATTAAAGAGTATAGACGTTTTGTGTCTATTGAGTGTGCCATAATAAAATCGGAAATTTCATGCAATTTGGATAGTAAGATAGACACAACCAATAGAGACAAGCTGTATATATTCTTTAATAAGATACGCACACACAGTAAAAATATCTATCTATCTATCTATCTATCTATCTATCTATCTATCTATCTATATTGTTTACGTAATATATAGCACACGAGCCACTCAAGGTAGAAGGTTATCTGAATGAGGTGGTTGTAAGTGCGTAAGAGAACGAAGAAGTGCATATTATGAAGATATGTAGGATAGATAACGGTTGACCCTAGATTTGAACAGGTTAAGATCGTAGTGACCGGGAAGCATCCTCTCGGGAGTTTGTTCCACACAGTAGCAGCACTGGCGAAGAGGCTGCCTGAGTGTAATTTCCTATTTACCAATTGATTAGGAAGGGAATGAGAATGCGTCGGCCGTGTGTACGTGGCATGGCGGGTCCTCGCCGTGAACGGCTGAATTGGTTTTTCTTTCCTCATTGACGTTTCACTCCTTTTACGTGAGCATTATGAAAATATAACCTGGAAAAATCTAAAGAAAGTCGTTACTATGGCAAGCACGCTACATAGAAAGCTGTAGTGATTTGAAAAATTTTAACAGTTAATAAAATAAAAAAAAATATATCCGTGAACAAATCAGATTTCTACATAGGAAACATGTTAAAATAAAATGTAAATTTAGTGTTTTAATATATAGGAAAATAAATTAAATAAAAGAAAGTTATGGTGGGAAAATTAAACCTAATATAACCCAACCCAAAATACTGAAAACTTAAAAATATAATTCATGATTATATATTATTTAGGCGTTAAAGAAAGTATAAAATTTAATTAAAAATTCATTAACATTTACACACACACACACACACACACACACACACACACACACACACACACACACACACACACACACATATATATATATATAGAAAAAACAACTAAAAAGTTGTAAATTAAAAAAAAATTAATGTTTTTTATGAAAGTATTTATTTATATTTTTTTATATATATGTAATTTGATATTTCAGATCGACCTCGATCTTTCTTCAGAAATAACTGGTTTTAGAGGTTTGTTTTCAAGTAGCGTCCGTCGCGAGATGCGGACGTCACGTGATATGGAATGCAACTGTGTTCGAATATTTTTAACGTAAATCTAAGTGTAATATATATATATATATATATATATATATATATATATATATATATATATAAATGAAATGAGAAGGAATCAAATATAAATACAAACGTTCATAACGTTAATTTAAAAATAAGGCTCAATGCAACAGTAGAGCGGTATTTCTTTATTATAGTATATTACATTCGAACATATGTAACCGCTACATAAATGCATTCATGTTTCGATGCATATCATCGCATCTCATCAGATTTTACCACCGCCTAATGAGATGCGATAATATGCATCCGAACGTGAATGCATTTTATGTAGCGCTTACATATGTTCGAACGTAATATACTATAACAAAGTATATATATATATATATATATATATATATATATATATATATATATATATATATATATATATATATATATATATATATATATATATTCACTACAGTTCAAATGTTTGAAGCCACCCCCAGAATTTGCATGGGATGGACTTGATGGAAGAGTGGAAAACAAAAATAAATGAAAAAAGTGTTCTTGAAAAAAGAATGGAATCAACTATCAAACTTATACTTTGAGAAACTTTTGCAACGAATGCCAAAAAGTTGTGCTGCAGTAATCAAGGCTAAAGGAGGATATTTTGATGAGAGCAAAATTTAATCATAAAAGGTTTTTTTTTGTCATAATAAAATTTCTAGTAAAAAAACATGTCTCACTTTCTTTTAACCATGTATAATAAAGTTATTTAAAGTACAAAAGAACTATTTTTTTTGGCCCAATTTAAAAAAATCACCAGGGGTAACCTCAAACTTTTGAACTGTAATATATATATATATATATATATATATATATATATATATATATATATATATATATATATATGACAATAAATATTTAATTTAAGAAAATAAAAGTATCATTATTACACGGGCATTATTATTTTATACTTCACTTAGTCGTCAGTTTCATTTCTTTTCTTCTTTCAATGTTGATTTTCTTTTCAGCTTTTGTAACACAAAAATACCAAAAAATAAGACCATTTTTATCGGTGTGAGTACAATCACTAATTTCACACTGTTATTCATAAATTGAAAATGGGAGTTAATATTGATTTATTATTTTCGTTTCAGCGTTTTAACGCTATTGCTCTAGTAAAAATCTCGCAACAACGTGCTATTTTTGCTGTGTAATAGTAAGACATCGACAAACAAATCGGGTCATTGCAATAAAGATATAAATTCACTGTTTATGTATGGAAAGTCAAGAATGAATTAATTGTCAGTGGTTAGAAATTAAAGCAAGTTTTGTCGGTACGAGGTCTATTTTTATATAATTAATGAATCATTCATGGTATTACTATAGAAAAGTATTACTAATAAGTTACCATAGAAAAGTATTGCTAATAAATTATAAACTTTTTGAAAATCAGAAAGAAATGGATTATTATATATAAAGAAATGGATCATTATATATATGATTCATGACAAAATAAAAACGGATACCTCCAGACCGATCACCCTAAAACAAGATATCATGCCAGATGGTGTGAAGACGAAAGAAAGTAAAACATTATAAAATTACCAAGATGTTGCCCAGAATGTGAGAAAGCAGTGAAATATGAAAGCTCAGGTTGTGTCTGTAATAGTTGGTGCATTTGGAATAGTGTCCAAAAAAAAAAAAAAAAAGAAAAAGAAAAAAAGAAGAAAAAGAACTGAATCGAGACTAGAGACCTACTGGAAATTCAAGGAAGAACTGGCACTGTCCAGACTCTATGGCGTCGCTGGGGTCTGTAAGGTTATTGAAAAAGAAGATAGCGATTGGAGAATACTGGCTGTTGTTAAATTTTTACAAAAATCACCAGAGAGATGTAGAAGTAGAATGAGTTGTAATAAAAGTTAAAGACTATAATAAAATTGTTTCTGAAAATAATATTTTAGTTTGAGTTACTGCAGATGTTTTTTTTTTATTATTAAAAAGACAAGTTATTAGGTAATTTACTAGGGATATTTTTCAGCGAGCCCATGTCGCAATCGAATGTGACACAAGGTCAGCTTAAAGTCGGTTCAACGGCAATACCGTGGAAACAATTGCTCAAGTTCCTTCGTCACTTCCCCTTTTGGGGATACCTCAGGTACCTGGCAATAAACCCAGCGCCCTCCCTAAGGAGAGTTATCTTGACGTGGGCACTGTCATCAACTTTGAAAGAAAATTTAATCTTCTTGCGCATAATACTAGCCTGAAACATTACACCACTTCCCACTATCGTTTTCTAATTCATTTTTTAAATCATTTCATCTCAATTAAGGCGATAAAGCCGCTAAGACGCAAAGGGTTACTGGATGTTAGCTGATATGAGAAAAATAGAGAGAACACTAAAAGAACAAGAATTAAGAAGATAACGATAGACAATACATTTCAATTTTTGCAGATCAAAGTTAACTGGGAAGCAAGAAACGGGAAAAATGTTCCACAAGCGAGATGTGATAGAAGAAACTGTCAGGATAGGACTTACGGTTGCATCTAGTCATTTTAGCTGTAAAATGGTGAGACCTTTCCGCCAATCTAGTGCTGCGCTTAAATTAATAAAGTCTAGGTACCATAGAGGAAAGTTCATAAGAACAATTACCATGAAAGCACAGGGAAGCTTCATTACGTCGGTGGGAAAGTAACTGGAGCCGAGATGCCAGGTCAGGACCAATAAGATTGCAGATTCTTTTGATTTTATCAGGAATCACTAAACATATAACAGTTTTTAAATTTAAAAAAATACGTTTACATTATTTACAAGCGGACTATTGTCCTTATTTTTGTTGTTATCACCACGTTTCGATCGTGTATGTCGATCCGGGTAACCTGAATGGAATTCCAGAGTGAACCCTTTATTTAATCTACGAGGGTAGAATATTCTCGTTCCACTGCCCATATCTCGTTTAATTCATATTTTTAGAGCTGCACAGTCATTACTCACAGAGTCCAATTACACACTGCCCAGATTAGGGATTGAACTGGCACTTACTAAGTCACCAAATTTACGAACCATACACCCGATGAAGACCGGAGGGCACAACGAACGAAAGGTTGTGACAACAGCAACAAAGGTGAGGACAATACTCTGGTTGTAAATAATAACTCCTCATTCCAGAAATTAAAACAGTAATTATTGTTTGTTGAATATCTTCCCAAAAGACCCAACCTATCGCAAACCCATCAGGTCCATATAATGTAGGTCTGCATTAATCATTAAAAATTATTGTTTATAAAAAAAAGTTTTCGTGTATCTTTCTTTTTATGTGCCGTGTCCCTTCAGAACGTAGACGGTCATGGCTCTTTTCTCTATCCCTTGTAGCTCTCAGTAAGTTTTTTTGCTGCTTTCCCCAAGCCCTGTTCTGTCATACACTTGCTTAAGTTCGCTAGGTATGTCATGCGTTGCTTTCCCTTTCGCTCTATTCGACCTGTGAGTATCAGATTCTGCAAGCCGCCCTTTCTCATTAAGTGTCCCAGAAATTTCAGCTGGCTCTTCCTAATGTTAAGTATAAGCTTCCCCCTTGTTTGCATCCTCTCCAAAACATTATCGTTGCTCACACGCTCGATCCATGTTATCCTTAGCATTCTTCTGTAGAACCATACCTCTGCCGCCATCTTTGAGGAGACCGTTCAACATTCGCTGCCGTAATGATGTTACGTAGCAGCTTAGTACTCTTTTCTTTGTTACCAAAGAAATCCTCCAGTATACTGTTCTTTAACTTCAGCATAACCAATGTTCTTAATATTCTGCATGTTTCTCTGTTTTAGAAACGTACTTAAGTATTTACTTGCCGTTCAATCTACTTTCATTGCTTATTGCCTTGTTATTGATATTTTCAATCCGTATTTGTGACATTTTTTAAATCAGTTCTTTTGTTTTTGTTAAAGTTTTCGGTTTCTTTTTAATTGTTCTGTGATCTCTATTAAGCTTTTTGCAATTTTCCACGTTATATTCCTGTCACTAAGTAACTTCCCAATATCTCGTTTCACTTTTGAGGTTTCAGCTTTCTTACGACCCTACCATTTTTATATACTTGAAATGAAAAAATAAATATCAATAACTATATTAAGAAATGTTTATAATTTTTACAATTTAATGTTGGCACCTCCACAGATTCGTAATACCTAAGTCTTAAAATGAATTCTAAAAATGATAAAAATAAAAATCTTTCTTGAAGCTTTTACTTTAGTTTTAATTTCAAGCTAATCGATTAAATTTAATATTTCCATGAAGCAAAACTACGTTGCTGTATTTCAAAACTAATTTAAATTGATTGGAAGGAGTTTTCGTTTTAAAATTGCTTAAATTGTTGATTTTAGCGCTATTTTTAGCCATCTGTCATCAGAATGTGGTTCTCTTTATTATTTTCCAAAAATAAAATATACTTTTCTGAAACTTTATTTGAGGAATGTTAGCTGCCTTAAAACATAATTAATCTGATTTGAAACAAATATTATTTACAGTTTAAAATATCGCAGAAATGCAATTTTCTTTTGAACATGGCGGAAACTATTGACGTGCCGAGAGCTTGATTATAGATGGATGTTTATCTAATGTCCTACGGGGGCTTTGTCCGTAAAAATAATTGAAGAATATAACGTAAGCGCCTTTTATATATCATTTTTAAATACTCAGTAATCTTCAAAAATAGGAAAATATTCTCCCTAATCTAATGTTTTATTGAATTTTAGATACATCGACTTTAAATTTATTATAGTTATTGCTCTTATTTTCTGATAATGTCGTATATGAACCTCCATATTTACAAAAATCGTCACGTTTATACACATAAAAAATAATTGAAAGATGATTTGTATTAAGCTTTTTCATTTATGATTAATAAATATAGTTTTCACTTAATATCATCTAAAAGGGTGAAATCGATATAAAATTTTAAAAGATTTAAAACTTATTTATAAAAACAATTAAAATTTTTTCTAATTAAGTTTTGCCTTAGTTGTATTGCATATTTTATTTTACGATTCAGAGCAGATTTTCGGTAAATGATGTTTCTGTTTTACAAAAAAAAAAAAAGAAGAAATTGACAATTTAAATTCTCCAAGGAGTTTTGCTTCTAACTATAAGTATTGGGGATGAAATTTAATTTCTTGAAATTTCATAAGATTAAATAATTGGGGGGTAACAGATGTAAAAAAAAAATTACTTTTACCAAGATTTTCTAAAAAAAATTTTTATAAAATAATGTAATTCATTTAGGAATAAGTTCTGAAAGTTTAATTAAAATCCGACAATTATTTAATTTTTGTAAGAATTTCTAAATTAATGTATTTTTTACCGCCAAAAAGACGCTAAAATTTCCTATACCAATCTTTGCAAGCCCCCTCTTAATAATAATAATAATAATAATAATACGTTGACGATAAAACTTTCTTTTTATCAAGTTTGGGGAATTTTTTCATCATGTTATGCTCTTTTTTCAGTGAATTAGTGGAAATACCTAATTTACTGCCATGTTCCTTCAGGACGTAGACGAACATGAATCTACACATATCTCTTTTTTTATTATCTATGAATTGCCATCGTTTCTTGGGAAATATTGTGGAGTGGTTTCCCGTTGCCTTCTTTAAGGTAGTCCTCTTAGATATAGATGGGCGGCGGGGATGGGACAGGTAAGTGATCAGTTCATGCCTTTTCAAATGGCATCTATGTGAAAGTAAACGCCATTGATTAGGTCGGAATTTGAACTCGGCTCGCTGATTTCGCTTTCCACGCCAGTATCAATCGCCCTTCTTTATTTACAATATGATGTACAAACCTTGACTTGCATAATAAAATCTTACACAGCCAAGTACATTATTATAAATATTTCTAATAAAAGCAGATATTATAAACTGAAATTCTCATAGTATAATTATCGTTTGCTTAATATCACTTTTATTGTAAAAACATTGACTTGCATAATAAAATCTTACATAGGGTAATAATTCTATAAGGGGGGGGTCTTTATTTTTACTTAATAGCAATAGAATACCGATCCCCCAATTTATGTCCAGAAGAAACCCATACTACTAATTAACGTAAACATATCTTGAAGAGTTTTCCAACATTGGTTGGTTCAATTTACTGTGAAAATATTGACTTGCATAATAAAATATGACAGTTATAGTAAGTTATTTGCATAATAAAAATTTGCATGATAAAATGTGTTATACTCATAGTAAATTATTAGGCGTATGCAAAAATTGACCATACACCTAATAACTTTTTTTTTGTTTTTTTATGTTTGCGAAATACATCGTTTTGATGCTTTGGCACACATCCTCAGTGATGTTTTAGCCGAAGATTATTAGGGGTTTCGAGTCTTTCAATATCATGTCCCCTCTATCGACTTGTGTGCCATTCGTCAGCTGCAATTGTTCTTATCATTACACGTAATCCATTGCGACGCTTACTTGTCTGTCATTTTACAGTCCAAATTTAATGTAAAGTCCAAAATATATTTATAGTCCAAATTTAATAGTAAATATTAATGTAAACTATTTTCTTTTTGCAACATTTCCCGGTATATGGAACGAAACAATTCGCCTTTTACTTTTTAAGGGCCGTCCTCTACCATTTGGACTATACACGCAAGTAAACGTGTAAAACCGTCAACCCTTTACCATCGAATAAATAAATAATAAAATTGACCGCTCAAAGCACATTTGGAATGATGATCCTTAGGGATAAGCACCTTATTACTCTAAAGAGGTAAGGTCATGGTTACTCCCTGATGTATTCGACTCGTGAGGTAGGGCTGTTCTTAACATCAGCCGCTGACAAATATCTTTAAACGCTGTCCTTATGTCATATTTCATTCACTCAGCAAAATGAGTAAGCAACATGCTTGAGACGAAGAAGAAAACATTGTCAAGTATTTTGATGTTTTGTAAAGATGCCTCTCATTTAGCGCATTCATTTTCTTTTGGCTTTTTCTGGTATTAGGTCCGGGTTATCTGATGTGCGTTGACTTTTGCTGCAGGCAAGGAACAAGAAGTAAAAATTCAGTAATGCACTTAGCTTATGGGCATAGGGATTAAAAAAACATAAAATACAATTAAAAGAACAGGATGACATAGACGTGTAGGTGGATGGGAGAAAATTCTAAGAACAGCGTTGTTATTTTAAGGATTGGTCGATGACATTCCTCTCACGAAAGGCATCGAAATTGTGACACTTAATTAAGTTTTAAGAAGATGTGTAATTAGCATGGTCTAACATGTTATGCAGGATATATTTACTAATATTCTCGGAGTCTGACATAAAACCACAAGTGAAGAGGTGCCCAATGAGGATTGAATTCCCTATTGTAGTAATCGTTTGAAATTACTAATTTGCTAATCATTGCTCAAATCCGAGCTATCTAAAAAGAAATTTACAAAATTTTAGTTTGACACAAGACCAAAGATATTGGGTACTAAGTGAGGATTTCCTTACAGTATTAAAGGTTAGCAAGATTAGCTTATTAACCATAGCGAAAACCCGAGTTAAATGAAATTTATAAAAATTAATCTAGTCTGGCTGGCAAAAGGCCAGAGGTGTAGCAAATTCATTGAGGATTGAATTTCTTACAGAATTAATGGCTTTAAAAACTGCTTTGGTAACCGCTGCTTAAAACTAAATTTACTTAGTTTAATCTAGCGCCATTACACAAATGAAAGGTACCCAATGAGGATTGAATTCTTTACAATAGTCATGATTTGCAAGACTTATTTGCTAACAAACATTATATAGACATCACGAATGAGAGATCCATCTGAGTGAATTGAGAATTGCTGTGGATATTTAATATTTTTTACTGTTAGTTCACCCAATACAAGGCTTAAGAGCCACTCAATGTAGATGGTTACTGAATGAGATTGAATAAGGGAGAAGGAAAATGGAGTAAGAAGTGCATATTGTGAGGATGTGTAGGATAGATATTGGTTGACCCTCGAAGAGATCAAGATTGTAGTTGTCAGGTAAGTATCCACTTGGGATTTTGTTCCACAAAGTAACAGTTCTGGGAAAGAAGCTGGAACTTGCTCCTTATCAAAGGAACACGAAGGGAATGGCGATGGTTTGCCACCGTGAACATAGCATCCTAGCTGTAAAGGTCTGAGCTGTTGGAACTCAGGAACATCTGAACACCTGCCAGAGTGATAGACTAGTGAGAGGTTACCAATGTTTCGTCTGTGAGACAAGGCTTGGGGATAAATATTCGCCTACTAGTACGCGTAATCGTTTTAAAAACTCCCTCGAGGCTGGACAGTGAGAATTGGGCAGAACCAGTTCATATATATTTTTTAAATGAAAAAGATTTTAGGTACTATGGCGAAGAACGATATTTTTTCTGCTATGTACAGAAATGTGGCACAAGGCCAAAATGGGGAATGGGGAATGGGGGAAAAGGACAGTCTTCTTCTGTCTTAACGTTAAACTTAGCTAGCCACAAACACTGACCCAAACATACAACAATATTCCTTACACCAAAACTGCATTCTTACTTACCTTTCTTACTACATCCACCATAATATCGCAATGTCTATGGCAAAGAGCGATATTTATTTGTAATATTTATAAAATGTGGCACAAGGCCAAAATGGGGAATAGGGAAAAAGACGGTCTTCATTTGTCTTAAACTTCGCTAGACACAATCACTGACCCAAACATACAACAATATTCCTAACACCAAAACAACGCATTCTTACTTAGCTTTCATACTACATCCACCATAATACCTCATTGTCTCTATGAAAATCCTAACTCGTCCTCATATGTACAATTCATTGTCTGTATGGGGAGGGGAACAGAACAACAATTTAAAAAGCCCCAATGAGTATTTACAATATGAAAACAAAACTATTTACATGAAACCAAATAAAATAATGTTAGTAATAAAACCCAGCACAATCCTTTTTTTTAATCATTTCATCACAAGCAAGGCAATAAAGCCACTAAGATACAAAGTGGTTACTGAGTTAAAGAATGAGAAAATAATGCACTATTAAGAAGAGAGAACAGTAAAAGAACAGGAATAAAAAAGACTGAAGATAACAATTGGCATTGCATTTAAATTTTTGGAGACTAAAGTTAACTGAGAAGCCAGAAGCCAGAAGAGAGTTGTCCAAGCGAGAAGTGAAACAGAAGAAACTGTTAACATAGAACCTACGGTTACATCTCACTATTTCAATTGTAAAATGATGAAACCTTGCTGTCAATCAAGTACTGTGATTAAATTCATAAAGCCTAGGTACCATAGCAAAGAGCGATAATTATTTCCGCTTAAATACAGAAAATGTGGCACAAGGCCAAAAATAAGGATTGGGGAAAAGGACGGTCTTCTTCTGTCTTAATATTAAACTTCGCTAGCCACAAACACTGACCCAAACATACAACAATATTCCTTAAACCAAAACAACGCATTCTTACTTAGCTTTCATACTACATCCACCGTAATACCTCATTGTCTCTATGAAAATCCTAACTAGTCCCCATATGTACAATTCATTGTCTGTGTGAGGAGGGGAACAGAACAACAATTTAAAAATAAAACTAGCCCCAATGAGTATGACAGAGAGCTCATCAATTACCATGAAAGTATTTATAGAAAAGACACAGAGAGGCAACTTTGGGGGTGTTGGATATGGCAGCAATACTCCATTCTTGGTCTCCAGGAGTTCATTTGATTTCTTATTATTGCACTCTATCGATTTTTTCATGAAAACTGTTCAGATGAGCTCCATCAGGTCGTTTCTCTAGTTCTGATTTTTACAGATAGGAAGTCCTACGCTACTTCTATGAAGTCGAATCACCCAAATTTCCGTATTCCAAATGTAAGAAGAAAGTTCCTCCCACCTATTTTTTTCAAAGAACTGCTACTTTGAGGAGCAGACTCCTGCGTGGGTGCTTCACTGAACAACACAATCTTAACCTCTTCAAACCAAAGGTCAATCTTTATTTATTCTCATTATTATCACTTCCTATCACCTTTTCTTTCATTCATATCACCCAGGTCATTCATCATTACCATTTTAAGAGTAACCGTCTACCTTGAGTGTCTCTCGAGATTTTTATTGGGTACAACTAGTATAAGAAATTACTTTATTTACAATGATTTTTTTTTCAAAGTGAACGTCAATTGGACCTTTAATCAGCTATGCCAATGAGATTGTCGCCTTTGTTTATATACTTGAGTCGATAGAAGAAATCTTTTGTAGATTACTGTCTTACTGAGGTATTTGAAAATTAATCTCAGTATCATATTTACTTCGTTACGAACGACACATAAAGAGGTAAATAAATTCAGTATAAATCTAAGTCATAATCTCTAACATCAAGGGCAATACTGTGTGGTTTTTATACAGATCTTTAGAAATCTCTATAGTCGTTCATACAGCAAGGAAAGTAATGATAACTGAAGTTCTGATATGAAATATCAGCATTATACCGTTGCTCGGCACGATTTAATCATCTTTGTTGTCTTGAACATTAAATTTCTACTTATGTATTCTTTCGTTTTCTATAATATCCGAAAGTGGTCCTTAAATAAAGTATTGTAATTATTTCATGAATTACTGGGATTAGTATTCTCGCTTTACGCAACTGTCTCAGGTACAAGGCAGTTAAGATAAATTGAGCTAAGTGTGGTAGAATGCTGAATTGAGTCGGAGGACATGAAAAGAAGATTTTGGTACACCAACCTTCTAACCGGTATATATATATATATATATATATATATATATATATATATATATATATATGTAGTTAAACCTAGAGAGCCAGACAAACCTACCAAGGTTTCACCTAAGCGGATCGGTCAGCGAAAGCTGGCTAAAAAGGTAGAAAAGAACGGAATACTTATAGTCAATAGACAAAAAACCATAACCATGTGACCAAATAAAAACAAAGAAACAAATAACGGGGAGGGTTGGGGAGAAACATTTATTTGAAAAAATGACGAAAGTAGAGAGAAACACGCACAACAGGGGGTAATAACCATTTATTCAATCGAAGAGGAAAAAAATACCGTTGTTTGTTTGTTTTTATTTGGTCACGTGGTTATGGTTTTTTGTTTATTGACTATAAGACGATCCGCTTAGGTGAAACCTTGGTAGGTTTGTCTGGCTCTCTAGGTTTAACTAGGTCTGCTCTACTTACTGTATTGAGCACTTTATTTAGTTATTTTGCGTACTCGTATCGGTTTTTTTTCTTTGGGCTTTGGACTTGCATGCTAGACGATCATTTTCGGCTAACGTACATGTTCTTGGTTCTTTCTTTTTTTTATATCTTTTTTTCCCCTTTGGTATTGGTTTGATTATTTGCAAATCAAGACACCGAAGGTTTTCCGAACGAGTATAGTTTCTTATACTTATAAGATTACTACTACTACTACTAATATATATATATATATATATATATATATATATATATATATATATATATATATATATATATATATATATATATATATATATATATATATATATATATATATATATATATATATATATATATAGTTGGATTGATGTGAGTTTGTGACCCTGGTCGCAAACTCACATCAATCCAACGAAATATGTTAGTTCTATCACTGATATTGAGCGCTTTTCCAATAAGTACCGCGCATATATAATATATAAATAATATATATAAAAATTGCATGTGTATGTATGTGTGTGTGTGTGTGTGTGTGTGTGGCTAGGCATACGATTGCTTAAAGCCAGGATCGAAACCCAACCAATTTGGCATCAGTCGGAGATTTCCCCCCTGAGCTATTAGCTCCCGGCAGAGAGGAGAGGAAGGTGAATTTTTACGTATTTATTTTAGAATAAACACGCCAGTGACTCAGAGTGCTCAATTCATAGAAGACTTTTTGCATCAACAGTAGCAGTCACTGTTTACAAATTCGATCTTTTCCTTCTAAAGTGCTCAACCGAATTATATATATATATATATATATATATATATATATATATATATATATATATATATATATATAAATCCCCTGTGTAAAAATAATATTTTTATGAATTCTCATGAACTCTGGAAGACTGCACCTCCAATATTAATAATAAAACCAGTATTCAATTCTTACATATGCACCACATCTTCTCTCGCAGGTTGACGTGTGTCCTGTCGAAGTTCAGTGAAATCCATGCAAATATCAAGACAAATGTTATTAGATAATAGCAAAATACTCTACAGCATCCAATTCAAGGCAAGGCTCAAAACCCTAAAAGCTATTATACAAAATCAACAGCCCACATTAAATAACATATCATTCAACACAAGAGACAGTATCTTGAAGTGAATATGATTTATTTAATATGTGCATATATATATATATATATATATCTTGTGCCTTTTGTATAAAAACTTTAATAGTATCTGTTCTGATGATCATTTCTCTATGGTACCTAGATTTAAGTGAAGATTGGCGTCAAGGTCTCGTCATTATGATAATCGTCATCTACTGTCTTTTTAATTCTTGTTCTTTTATTGTTCTCTCTCCTTAATATGGTATTTCATTTTCTCATATTCTATAACAATCAGCAACCCCTTCTTTCGTAATCTTCTTTCGGTCTGCACTATCTTTCGATGTCTCATTATTACCTGGAATTTAACAAAAACACACTGAAATGTCTACCTGATGATGGTCGTTCGAAACGATTGAAAGCCCGGCTAGTAGAAAAAATAAGACCTGATAAAACCGGAATTTATAAACAACGATCATACCATTCATTAACGGATTCGAAGTTGATTGTATTTTATTATTAAATATTGTTTGCAAGAGTGATTCTTCCCATATAATTAGCTTCATTATTTGTTTTTCGTATGAGTGATTTACGTTTTATATATATATATATATATATATATATATATATATATATATATATATATATATATATATATATATATATACGCGTGGATTGTTTTGAAACTAATTCCTCCAATTTCATTATATTGCTCCACGATGTCAGAGGCGGATGTTGGTGCTATGGCAGAAGAGATTTGTCGATTATTCATATTTTTTGTTTTGTTGGAAATAGTGGCTGTGCAGCTGTCTGGCAAAGTAGCGTCTGAGATAAAATTGTGCACTAATCAGTGTTGTATCACTGACTTCTTACACGTGGAAAAGTTATGCCCATTGACATTCATTGACAGTTGGTGAACGTTACAGGGCCAAAAAGTGGATGTGAGCACAGTTAGGTAGCGATAAATTCATTTCAGTACTGATAACATCAGTGCGTGTGACAAGACAAGTCATGTTCGAAAGAGACATGCAAAACTGTCAATCTACGAAATCAAGAGATTTTGTTCATCGCTTGTGTAAATGTATAGGTTGTGGTGGTAGCTATGTAGTAATATCGTATTTTGGAGCTAAAAGCTTGGTTTGCTCATCCGTTTTATCTTGCATCCTCTATCTGATGCAATTTTCGTGGAAATAAAATAGGAGTTATTGTTTTCGGATCGTTCTATATATATATATATATATATATATATATATATATATATATATATATATATATATATATATATTTACTCACACTCACACAAATATATACATATGCACACAACACACTCCAACAGGACTAAAAGATAACAAACACTTAACATCTCATTCCCAGCAACCAATAAAACAGTCAAAATTACCAAGGAGGGTATTCTGAAAGTCAGGAATCTTCAATCCTCTAACTTAAAAAACAACTTGAAAGAGGCCGTTTGACGAACACATGGGCTGACCAAAATTAACGATAAAAAAACAAAAACAAATGAAAACTACAGATAAAGATCACTTTCTTCAGAAACAGTCATTCACTCCTGTAGCTCACTGCTACTAACAAGCAGGAATTTCTTTCTCCTGATGATGGCCATGCTGACCGAAACTAGTCGAGGAATCTAATTGAAATAATAAAACAAAAATATTAATATACAACCCAGTGTGTCTGAAAATTTTAATTTTTTGTTTAAAAAAAATATTTTTTTATTGTTCCAAACACACACACACACACACACACACACACACACACACACACACACACACATATACATATATATGAACAGTTAATAGATTTTTTAAAATTCGGAAATGTTTCTTATTACTATAAATGTTATTTTAGTGGGTCCACATATTTGAGTAGATATCCCTATTTATTTACAAAGTGATATTCGCGCCAACTTGCCTAGATCATCGAATGGAGCGAGGTAATAGATAACTGAAACTACTTGTAATGATGCAGTTAGTGCAAAAATGTGCGACACATGTTTTGATTAACAGTAATTAGCCAAGCTGTGAAAGACATATATATATATATATATATATATATATATATATATATATATATATATATATATATATATATATATTTGATGGAATTTCCACGGGTGTACTCTCAATATGAAATTATTTCTCGGTCTCTGACTATGACTTGTTTTGCTCCATGGAAGTCTCTTTGTTTGGTCAACGATTGAAGAAAATTTTTTTTTTCAGTCAACGATTGTAATAAGTCAAAGATGAAAACTTCAACGAATTAAAATGTGAATTCTTCTTTATTTTTTACTAAAGTTCACTCAATAAATGACTCGAGAGCCACTGAAGTTAGAGTATTACTCAATGCGGTGTTTGATATGAATATAAGAGGAGATAGAAAGAAGTGAAGATTATAAGGATATGTAGGATAGATAACTATTGACCCTTGACTTGAAGAGGTAAAGATTTTAGTGTTCAGAGAAGCACCCACTCGGGAGTCTGTTTCACAATGTTATGGTACTTGGCAAAAAACAAAAAAAAAAAAACACTGTTTGAGTGCTATCGCCTAGTTACAATCGGAATACGAAGGAAATGGTGATTACACCCCATGGTCAGTCCTAGCTATAAAGGGCTGAAATGTGGAACTAAAGAATGAATTTTATTTGAATATTTGTCATGGAAATAGCGAAAGAGTAGTGATAGTCGTGTGACGTTTGTGGAAAAAA
The DNA here is from genome assembly GCA_964036315.1 of Acanthosepion esculentum. Lineage (NCBI taxonomy): Eukaryota > Metazoa > Mollusca > Cephalopoda > Sepiida > Sepiidae > Acanthosepion > Acanthosepion esculentum. Next base: position 131,175,328 of record OZ038483.1, on the reverse strand, counting down.
AGGCTGTAGCCTGTGAAATAAGTAATCCTCTAAAAAACCATGTAAACGATTTTGAACTCTATCAGGAACTGAATTTATGTATTTAGCAGGTCTAGCCCAGATACGACAGCAGTACTCCATATTTGGTCAAATCTGACTCTTGTAACGATGAAGCGTGGTAGAAGGAATCAGCTACTTTCTCGGGATAATCGACTAATCTTTTTCCAGCATCTTTATTTTGGCGAAAAAGCATTCGACAGTAATTGGAGCAAAGGTAATAGATAACTGAAACTTCTGGTAACGATGCAGTTGGTGCAAAAATATGTGAAATGATTTGATTAACAATAATTAGCCAAGTTATGAAATATATATATATAAGTTATGAAATATATATATATATATATATATATATATATATATATATATATATATATATATATGAAGAAATATAGTCTTAAAGTGTGCTATATTTGTGGGATAAAGTGCTCAATATCAGAGATAGAGCGTGTGTAAATATAAAAGTGAACATAGAAGTCAACACTTAGAGGCGACAGTCTGTTTCATGCTAGATGCAATCGTCAGGCAACTTAGTTGCCAGACGATTGCATCTAGCATGACTAGCTTGGCTAATTACTGTTAATCAGAACATTAATTGCCTGACGATTGCATCTAGCATGAAACAGACTGTCGCCTCTAAGTGTTGACTTCTATGTTCACTTTTATATATATGTATATATATATATATATATATATATATATATATATATATATATATATATATATATATACAGCATGCGATGGATAAATTGTCGTCTAAATTACGCAAAAATTAAACACTGACATCCTATTTTAATTTTTACCAAAATTACACAAAAATATCTTGAAATACCAAAGAGTAAATTTATACAATAACACCGTCATTGGCCTCCAGACGACTTCGGAATCTGCTGCAACTCTTCTGGATCGTCTCCTTGTTTAAATTGGTGAATGCTGCCATAATCCTTGCCTTCAGTTCATCTTTGGAGTTACAAGGAGTTTTGTTGGTCTCTCATTCAACTGCACCCCACACATAAGAATCAAGAGGGTTGCAGTTTAGGGAGTTAGGTAGCCAGATGTAAGGGGTGATGTGGTTGCAGAAATGACTGGCTATTCCTACTTGTGTGGCATGACGCAGAGTCTTCTTCCAAGGCATTACCTCCTCAAGGCATTGATTTAGGCCTCCGCGTTGAGTCTTGACGACCCGTGGGAAGATGAATGGAGACATAATCACTAGTGATCACTCCAAACCCCTTCGTAACCATCATTAGACTCATCCTGCTCTTTCCGAATCCTTTACACTGCCCTCAGGTTGCCAAACACGCTGAAATGTTCGTATTAAAGCTTCCGGCGCTAATGCCAAGCAGTACAGGATGCCGTTTTCAAATTTCTGGCGGATTGAATTACGCTAGTATGCTTCTTTTTCTCACAGGCGGTGCCTAACTGACCCAAATACCGTGCAGTCGACAAAATGAATAACAAACAACGCGCATGAGCGAAATTAGAAATATAAAATGGCGACAATTTACCCATCGCAACCTGTATATAGCTAGATAGATATATATGAACAGACTAAGATATGAACACACTAAAATAAATACGAACACACTAAAATAGATATGATCAGACATAGATAGATAGATAGATAGATAGATAGATAGATAGATAGATAGATCTGAACAGACTTAGGAACAGAGATAGATAGACAGACAGACGGACAGACGTAGATAGATAGATAGATAGACAGATAGATAGATAGACAGAAACAGACTGATATAGATACATGTGTGCTATTCTTTTCCCAGCATCTTTTTTTGTAATACGGTAAGGTTCACCATGTATAAGTCTCGGGGGCTACTCGAGTTAGAGGGTTACGTTAAGGGTCAGTTTATATGGATAAGAGCGGGGAATATAACGGTTAACTCGAGACTTGAACACTGTGCCACAGAGCAGTGGTTCGCAGTAAGAAGCTGTTCGCCGTTGGAATACGTAGGAAATGTGGGTGGTTTGTTACTACGTAAATGGCATGGCGGCTCCTAGCCATGATGGTTAGACCTAGTAGAACCAAGGAATGTAGTTCATCCGAGCACTTTCCATGGAACATTTTCCATGGAAATAACGATGGAGCAGTGAGACGCTCACCACATGCCGCCTGTAAGAGAGAGGTCGGAGAGTGGAAAATAAGTCGTCATCTACAAAAACTCGGAAGCGCTTTTGAACTCTCTCGAGACTGGAAAGTGGAGAATGGGCAGCTCCCGCCCAAATATGACAACAGTACTACATCTTCGGCCTGATCTTGTAAATTTAGAGGATAGCATGAGGAGTCAGGTACTTACAGGGAGCTGACCATTTTACCTGCATGGATTGTATACACGAGTACCACTTGAAGCCTTGAGTGAACTTTAGTCCCACTAGACCAGTGGTTCCCAACCGATTTTGGGACATGCCCCACTTTGGTATTTCTAAAATTCTGGTGCCCCCCACCTGTAATGCTCACTGAATGCTCACACGCGTTGATTGTCCAACAAAACATGGGCTCTTCCAGCGACATGCGTCACGCCCTCTCCTTTGTTGACCGAGACACACGAGTGTAGGGAGACGGGAAATACCCTGCATGCCAATTACACATGTACGTACATACAGACAAAACATTTTTTATATATGCATAACTGTATATGGATCGTATGTATAAACAGGCATTAACATTAACACTCTCACTCAGACTCACTAGAAAACAATTCACTGTTAATAACTCATTCGCGAATTGCCCCCCTTATTTTGTTGGTATAGTAAGCCGGGGGTGCACATCCTATGCATGCAACACCAAAATATTATCATGCCCCGCCGGTGGGAAATCATTGCAATAGACGTTCAAAGCAGGACCCTTTTTGAGAGTGTAACTGTTCATCCGGACTGGTAAAAACAAAACCAAAACTCCGGCTCTGATCCGTGATGATTAAATAACAAACAAGCTTGGCTTTTGAAGAATTAAAATGGATGCCGGATTTTAGATTCGTAAAGTGTTATTTATGCTATTTATATTCGCACTATTGTTCTCATCTTTGTTGTTATTACAACGTTTCGGTCGTTGCGCCATCAAGCCTTCATCAGGGGTAATTCGATCTGGGAATTCTGAACTGAATCCTTTATTGATTCTACGGGGGTAGACTGTTCTCGTTTCACTGCCCATGTCTAAGGATATCTCATCTAGTTCAGTTATTGCTCGTTCGTTTCCATTGAATCCAAGTACACACTGCCCGGCCCACTATTATAGTGAATATGATCCTCACTGGAATCCTTCTCACTTGTCGCCTTGTGCCAGACTTAGACAATGAAAATATCTATAAAGAGCATTACTTTGTTAGAAAAGATTATTTTTTTAGAATGTTTTTGTTTTTTATTTATTCATAATTAATCTTCTCACATTTGAATTTTAATGTTAAATTATTTTTTTTTATTCACTTCTTTTTGTTTTCGCTTGTCAAAAGTAGAAGTTCTTGTCAAAGACCATTGTCTCCTGTCGATTTAAGACATCTGTAAACCATACCGGTCAGTCGGGCTGGGTCTGCCTGTCGGCATCGTTTTCCAAGCAGGTGAGATGAAGAAGAATGAGTTCGACAACCCAAACCGGATTTTGTACAGCCATCAGGTACGGCTCAAACCTCACCTTTATTCAGCTTCAACGACATCTGTGTCTCATAGAAGGAGAAGAAGATCCAACCACTTCGTTCAGACCTTCCACTTCCACTCAGAAAATAAAGACATATCGAGAGATGGGGAGGGTAAGAAAGGGTACTGAGAGAGAGAGAGAGAGAGAGAGAGAGAGAGAGAGAGAGAGAGAGAGAGAGAGAGAGAGAGAGAGAGAGAGAGAGAGAGAGAGAAATTTTATGAAAAAATGACCAGGATCTTATCTTTATAATCCTTCCTATGTAATTTTTGAGATGATAAATAATTGACTGTGACAACATTGTCACATGACGTATTCTGAATGTCTTTTTTTAATGCTTGAGAGCTATATAAGAAGAACGATTTCGAGATTTGCCAACATCAGTGAAACTTTCTTGGTGTTCTTAAAGTCGATCTGAGTGGATAGTGCTCCTTATTGAAACGAATTTGTTCTGCGTTTATTGGCTTGGTAAGTGTTTAATGTACTTTCTCCTTGTTTAATCAAATGATATACAAATCCACAGATTTAGCCTTTCTGTATATTATTTGCGTTTATTGCTAAAAATAAGTAGAAAATAACTCATAAATGCCCCAACCATACGTTTATATGTATAACGGTGTCCTTTGTAAGCTAATGGATATTATAAATGGTTAAGCAAGCCCGATATATTTACCGTCATATAAAGCACATTTTTTCACAAGAAAACTCCTTTAAATATCACCCGCGTCTTATACAGGGTGCGATAAAGAACACCTCCCACATATACCAACCAGAGATATCTATTACTCTCTTACCATTATGCGGGAGGTATTTCTGGAAGGTATTTCTGCTGCACCCTGTATATCTATCAGTTCGGTTGCCGTTAATCTTCTTTTAATGCTATGTCCTTTCCAGGCGCAGGTGTTCTTGGTTCACCATAGATTCCCCCCTTTTTAAAAATTTTCTCTGAATAGCTATCACTTCTTGGGAAAGATATTTTTTTCACTCCACGTAAGGCAATAGTGTCTTTAAGTCGCAAGAGGTTATTGAATGTGAAATAATATGAGAAAAAGAAAAATATTATTAAGGAGCGAGAACAATAACAGAATAGGAATTAAGATGACAGAAGATAATGATTGACATTGGATTTAATGTTTTGAAGATCAATGTCGCACAGAAAACAAAAAGTCGGAAGAGAGTTCCACAAGCGAGAAGAAACTGTTAGCATATAACTTCTAGCAATTTCAACTGTAAAATGATGAAAGTAGAATGATTTCCTGTTATTTTCTCCACGTTTTTGAATTTAGAATCCTCGTTCTTTTAAACTGTCTACCATGTCTACTCTAATATTTTACCCTTAACTTTGGGAAGGATAAATTGCTTAATGCTTTTCCTAGTTGTAAGGACGGAATCTGAACTCAGCTTGCCAATTTCATTATAATCAATACGTTGCGTTTACATCAGCCTTTAAACTATGAATTTGAAATATGATCTTAGAATGAACACAAATTTTGGTGTTATATGCAGCCGTCATTATTGTTTACTTAGGATCAACCAGTTTGCATTCTGGAATAAGTTGTTATAAAAATATATTTTTATAAGTTTGTCAATCCTGAATATGTCAGGTTTCCTGTCATTGTTTTATTGAATATCTGAAGAGAGATGAATGAAAATTGGTGCAAACATGTCATGTCAATGAGTGGATAGATATTGCTTCTGAAGTGCAGAGACATTCGATACAAATCTAGGAATAATTTTATAATTTTATGCGACAATTCAAGTCTCGTATCAGTCGATTCATAAACAAGATGCATGTTCACAAACCAAATTTGTAATATTACCATGTCATGACGCCCATGTATTTGTCTTGCCTAATTGCAGGATTTCAAAGCGTAGAGGATTATGTCCTAAGCTGAAAAATATCCGGTATTATGTAACTGTCCTTAGATGAAAATATTTGGTATCTATCTATCTATCTATCTATCTATCTATCTCTCTCTCTCTCTCTCTCTCTCTCTCTCTCTCTCTCTCTCTCTCTATATATATATATATATATATATATATATATATATATATGTATATATACGGTTACTCGTTTCTGAGCACACCTGTCTGATTGGGTGGATGTTGCAGAAGCTAACCTGTATAACCGGTGGTTTATACTGCAAATGTACCGAGCGAACTCTACTTACAGTTTCTGGGAGAGAGCGTATAATCAAGCCTGATCGACAGTTTGAACAAGGCCACTACACTCAAACCCTCAGTCACGATTTGTGCGACAACCATGAACGGTCTTACAAACAATCCGTCTACCCAGGGACCCAGTTTTCAGGCACTTTGTAACAGTTACCTGACCCCCCCTCTCTCTCTCTCTCTCTATATATATATATATGATTATAATATACCGCACATAGAGTGCTGGTGTTAATAAAACAATACTCGATTTAATATAACATACCTATTAAGTATATACTAATAAATATACATATTATCCCTTAACGGTAGCACGAATCGAGCTTTCATGCACAACGCAATGTTCAGGTGCTGAGTAGAGACTGACCGTTACATAATTTAAATGTTAATAAAAGTAGTTGGTTAACGCAATGCTGGCGCAGTCCATATATTATACGGGATTAAAATTTTTTATTTTATAATGATATGTTGCATGTAAAACATAGAACAAAACATGAATTTTGGACAGCTGATCCATAATTTTTATCCCGATGTACAGCATCTTATTCAAAAATTAAAAAAAAATATATTAAAAATTTAAACAGATAGTCATTGTCGGTTGAATTTAACAAAACTTGTTTATATATATATATATATATATATATATATATATATATATATATATATATATATATAATGGCCAGTTACTTGTTTTTCGAGTCCACCCGTCTGCTCGGGCGGCGAACCAATCCTTATTGCAAACGCTGATTCAGACATATTTGTATTTATTCAACATCCAAAGAGCCCACTTGTGTTTTATACTGCAGCTATACTGAGCGGATCTCTGTTACAGTTTCTGGGAGAGAGCGTCTAATCTGACATTATCAGCAGTTTTTAACAGCTCAGGCCCTCGGTCACGATGACTTGTAACTTTGTGCTAGTACAATCATCGACGGCTTCCCAAAAAAAAAAAAAATCCGCTTGCTCAGTTTCACTTTCAAATCTTGGGTCAACCCGTGGTATGGGATTCAGACGCTTTCCAAAGGTGCCACATGCAAGTATCGCCCCCCCCCCCTAGACCGATAAAATGAAGAAGTCAGCTTCTTGACAAATCGTCTGTATTAAGATTGGAAAGTCGGGTGTTCACTTGTAATAATAAGCGATTGTAGGCAGATTTATTTTCGAAAATCACAGAATTCACAAAATACTAAAATTCTTTGGCCATTTTCTATATAATCTGCTTATGCAAACTGATTTGTCTGATGCAAGACTATAATAGTTGTGCAACAAAAGATCAGATGAAACTGAATAAGAATAGTTTGCACCATTTACTTCTGCACCAAGATATATACTCTGCCAATTATAACTCAATTTGAGGAACGATTGCAGTTCGTTAAACTGTGATATGAGTTCCATTCTCACTGAGTAGCTTACACTTGTAATTTTTCGTTAAACTGAAACAAGCTTAGTAAATACGTATTATTGTTTAGTATTTCATTGGACACCTATTCTGAAACGATGGTTTACGTGCAGGTCCGATAAGTCCAATAAAGTAAAGCTGGAAGCTAATCTCGAAAATGGTCAATCAGTTGTTAACTGGGGCAAGAAATCACTTGTAGATTTGACCGTCTCCAAAACGAAACTACTGTCTTTTAGTCATCTTAGTGAAGCATTTTTGCCGTCCATCAGGATGCTAACCTCCAAGACAGCAACTCATTGCACCTTCTCGGTTGCACGTTTTCCATTCGCATGAAATGGAATTATTATATTTAATCAATTGTTATATTTGCTGCTAGGAAAGTTGGTTTACTTTATTGTGCTAGACAATTTCTCACGTCAGAATCCATCTTGCATGTTTATGAATACCATTCGCCCGTGCATTGAATATTGCTGCCATATCTGTTCTGGTGTTCCGGCTATATATCTCGTGATTCTTGACAAAATCCAAAGAAAGGTCTGCAATGTTATCGGTCCTGACCTGGCATCTTTTCCATTGCCGTGACGTGGCTTCCTTTTGTCCTTTCTATAAATATTTTCATAGCAACTGTTTTTGTTGTAATTCGACCGCAGGAACTTATAATAATAATAATAATAATAATAATAATAATAATAATAATAATAATAATAATAATAAATACACACTGACAGAACAATCAAAGCCAACCGCCCAGACATTGTTATTAAAGACCACAAAATAAGTGCCTCCTTATTGATATGGCAGTCCCTGCAGACTGCAATGTATCTTTGAAGATATTCGAAAAGCTGTCAAAATACAAGGACCTTGAAATAGAAATCTCAAAAATGTGGCACATGGGAACATCAACAATTCCTGTTGTAGTTGGAGCCCTTGGACTGGTTGGAAAAGATTCCAGTAGGCTGATTGAAGGGATCCCTGGAAGTCCATGCTTCAAAGAGATACAAAAATTTGTTCTGACAAGTACAGCCCACACTTTACGAAGGGCTTTATCTATGTAATATTTTTTAATTTTTTTTTTAAATTTTAAAAATTTTTTTGCAGTGGAAAGTGTCAGGATGCCATTTCTAACCTTAGGTCCCTGGGCGGGACCCGGAAAGAAATGTGTAAACGCCAGATATCAAAGGAAATAAAAATAATAATAATAATTTATTATTATTTCCTTTGATTTTTCTTGTCTACTCATTTCCTTCTGGGCCCCAGCCAGAGACCTAAGTTTAGAAATGGCTTCGTGACATTTTCCATTGATCATTTTTGTAAAAAAAAAAAAAAACCCTAACACATTTTACATAGATAAAGCTTTTCGTAATGTCTGAGCTGCACTTGTGAGTACAACTTTTGTATTTCTTTAAGGTATGAGCTAGCAAGAAACCCTTCAATGAGCCTATCCGATCAATCCAAGGGCTTTATTATTATTATTATTATTATTATTATTATTATTATTATTATTATTATTATTATTATTATTACATCTTTTTTTATCAGAACAAGCTTGCTACAAAAATGTCTGTCGTTCACTGGACCCCAGACGCGTTACAACTGCTAATTTTGGTAGTGGGTCTTCATTTCTCATCGGGGATCATTCAGGAAACAAGCATTCCTGTCAACATGGTCGGATGCTTCCAGAAGATGTCTTCTCAGAAACTGATTCCATCTCATTGCATGGAGTACTGCTTATTCCAGGAGGGGGTTAATATGATCTCTTCCCTGCCAGGTGGCAGAAACATCACAGAAGACAACCCTTGGTTTGAAGAATTACAGCGGAAAATGGGAACCCAGACCCGCCTGAAGAGTGGCGGCCAGCGAAAATATCAGAGGAAAGAGTACCGTTATATGACAGACGACGAAAGAAATAAGTGGCAGCAGGCGGTTAATATGCTCAAAAAAGACAAGGTAGGTTCTATTTTATATTAATATTTCAATCAGATTACCACATTTTTTACGCTACGTTCATTGCCTACTAGTTTATAGTAGTAGTAATAGTAATAGTAGAAGTTGGGCCCTTTGATGTAGTGTAATGGTTAGCAAGCTTGTCTTACTAGATCAGTTACTACTGAAAAGTGAGTTCGATCCTCACTAGGTGCCCGCTACTTTCTGCCTTGTGCCACACGTAAGCTACGCCTAGAAAATCCTAAGTGTGTAAATTACTCTCAAGTAGTTTTAACACCATATTTATCATCTCTCAGTTGTGTCTCTGTCTTTGGGCAGAGTGCACTCAGGGGTGACTCAGTCGAAGGACAGAGTCACAACTGAGGAAAATTATACTGAGAGGTGCCCAGCCCTGGGGAACAGCTGCTCGATGCCGTGCCCTCTCATTGCACCAGAGAGAAGGATCGGTGCTCGCACGGAGGCCAGCGCAACCGACGGTTGCGGGAGCTGCGGGCAATTTTTGTTCCTTGCCCGGGTGTATGCGCTCGGGTCTCCCCCTTAAAAAAGACCTTGTGTCATAACTTGTCTTAGTGGGGAGACAAAGTAAATACCTAGTAGTAGTAGTAGAAGTTGTAGTCATTGTTGGTTTAGTTTGATTTGTTTTACGGCATATCAACATTAATGGGTTATTTAATGCCGGCAAGTTTTTTTTTCATGCTGGTAATATTTTTTTCTTCAAAAAAGTATTGCTGGTAATATTTTTCCCTCAAAAATGCATTGCTGGCATTAAAACCTATTTTTACACTTTCATAGTGTTTTGACCCCACTTTGGGGGTTAACTATTTGCCCACAGTTGGGACCCTAACAGGTGCTACCACCTCAGATCAGGGTAGACCTGGGAACACCAGCAATTAAGAGGTGGTTCCATGCTCCTCAAAACCTCCGGATCAGTGGCCTTGCTGTCGGACGTAGTTTATCGTCTTACCCAGGATGCGTCATTGTTGTTATAAGATCCCAAATAATTATAAATTAATCTTAAAATAGTAATTATAAATTAATCTTACGAAAAATTTGGTATTTCATGTAATATAGGAATATACAAAGATTTATAGCAAAAAAAAAAAAGAAAAAATCAAATGCGTATTTATTTCTATTTTTTTATAAGAATGCTGCGAACCTTTGCACACACGCATCATGTCTTCCGTCTTATTCTTTGCGTCCTTTTTATTTAATAGTTTATGTAATGGTAAATTTAATTTTCTTTTTTTCTTTTGTTAATTATGCTAAAAAGATATGACTCAAATGTAAATTAATTTATTTCATTTTGATCTAAGAAATACCAGTAAAATTTTGATATTTGACAATACTTCATACAATAAATTTAGACAACTTAAAACTATTACTACTTAGTATAAAAGCAAGAGGAATAAGATGAAAGAAATACTCGTCAAAAATTAATAATAATTGACTCTGCTTTGTCCAAGAAATTCAGAATAATATAATAACAATTGGAATTTGTCAAAGGTATTAGAAAAAAAAACTCTTTTCTGTGAGTTCGAAAATAAACTCTATTACATCACAAAGCTTTTCCTTTTTGTTCCAGTTTAATTTTTCGGGACATGAATCAAGTAATTCTATCATAAATATGTAATTATCATATTAAGTAAAGAATGTGCTTTTAAAAATATTTTTCAGTCTGTTTACCCAAACAAATATGATGCTCTCGCCTTGTTACATGCAACTAATGCTGCCCGAACTGCATTTGGAGGACCCTCATTCCTTGCTTGGAACCGACAGTATTACGCTCTGTAAGTAAGAAGAGTTTTTTTTTATTACCAGAATACTGACCGCAACAGATTTAGAAAATTAAGGAATCAAAGAGAGAATGAAATAGAATGTTGGAGACATATGAAGTAATTTTCAATTCCACGTTCTGACAAGTGAATCTTTTCTTCGTGGTTTTTGTTGTCAATACAATGCTATGACCAATTGGCCGATCCATTCTGCTGTTTTCCTCAGGTGTACTGTTCATATGGAAAGAGAAGGTCGCGTTTTCCGGCAGTGTAAAGCAATATATAATAATAATAATAATAATAATAATAATAATAATAATGGCATCCCAAATTTCCAGTAACCCAGTTCTATAAATGCAGGTAATCTTTAGGAACATATTCCACTTATTTTCTTTTCAATATAAGAATGGAAAAAAAATCACTTTATAATATAAAAAAGAATTAAACTGTTTTGATAATATAATAGAAAACATTTATTTATTAAGATATTTCCAGCTTGAAATTCTGTTCCCATCATATTTCAGAAATATGATGCTTTTTTTAACTCTATTATCATCAGCTGTGTTATAGTTTCTTAGCCACATTCGAACTGAATTGCAGCAGCCGCAAAGATCTAATGAAAACCTATCAAATTTATGACAAGAAGATTTCCACATTTTTAACTTCAAGATGATTTCCTTTGTCAGAATAAATGATGCTCATCACAGAAGACTCTCTTTCACTAACCGCAGAACTTACACCAATGTTATTAATTATATTTTTAGTTATTACATATCGGCTATTAATATATAAGTTTATTTTCGGATAATCCAAAAACTAGTTCATTAAGTATTTATAATTTTAAGAATCGGTTCGCGCAAACCAGTTTGAACCGGCAGGATGCCACCACTATATATATATATATATATATATATATATATATATATATATATATATATATATATATATATATATATATATATGTTATATATAAATAAACAGATTATTATTGCCACACCCGGATAAAATGATCTTTAAAAAAGGGGTCATATTTTATTCATAAAAAAAGTATGTAAAAGTTCCTGAGGTTGTCTTGGTTGAGTTGATGGAGATAGCTACTAAGTCTGTCTCCTTCAGCTTTAACAATTGTACGTGCCGACATATAGATGAAGGGGCGATGACTAGTCCATTATACGTCTGATGGCTAACATGTTTTTGGGCTTTCACAAGAAACAACTATTTGATAGGATTGCTAAGCCTTACTGTTACTTCCGCTACATTGATGATACTTTTAGGTCGTTTTTATTCTCGTAGTAAAGCGGAAGAGTTCTTTTCATATCTTAATAATCTCCATCCCTCTTTGAAATATACAATGGAGGTAGAAGAGAACAATCAGTTACATATTCTGGATGTATTGGTAGAAAGAACACCTTCGGGTTTTCTCTCTAGTGTTTATCGGAAACCCACCTTTTCTGGATTATATCTCACTTGGGAGTTATTTGCTCCCAAAACATGGAAATTCAATCTTATCAATAACCTTACTCACCGTGCTTTGATGTTGTGTTTTGAGTGCAGGTTTGATGCTGAGCTTAGGAAAATTAAACAGCTGCTTTTGGCGAATGGTTATCTTGAATGTGTTATCACAGCTACCACTGAACGTAAAATTGTCTTGTTCAATGAAGTTAAGGTAGATGGTCCTCCTAAATAACCTGTATAAGTTAGACTACTGTGGATTGGCCACGTGAGTCATATATACGCCGATAAAATATCCTCTTCCATCAAACGGTGTTTTAATGCCGTATTGGTCTGGAATATTTTTCTACCAGAAGGGCTTTTCCCTCCGGCCGCAAGGATGTCTTGCTTACCCATCAGCAGTGTTTGGTTGCTTACCAGTACAAATGTCGATGTGATATCAACTATGTAGGAAAAACTATCCAGCGATTAGATGTTAGAATCGCCCAGCATGTCCCGGACCAAGTACTGTAGCATCCGGGTGTTCACAGGCTCATGACTCCGCTGTCGCCGAGCATTTATTGAATTCTCTTGCTTGCAGGACGGACTATTCTCCGGAGTTCTTCTCTGTCTTGCACAGGGCATGGACCAGATTCCACTTGGACATATTGGTGTCGGTTTTTATTAATATACAACGTCCTGCCCTGTGTAGTCATAGAGAATTAAAAGTTGGCCTTGTACGGGGGGCAAGTCGCCAATCCAACGCCTAACTAGAAAATATTTTTTGGTTCCCAATCCCTTTGGATTGGCGAGCTTATTATTTTTCAAATTATTTTCAAAATTTTTCCTCTGCGGCACGATTATTTTGTTCCAGGAATAATACCGCATCATAAAATGTCCCCTTACGTTTATTTGGGTCGGCACGCTTATTTTATAAGTAGAAAAATTCCCACCGGCATTACTATTCCAGACGGCACTTGTTATTTAGTTAAAAAAGGTAAATAAAATTATATTTATGTTATATATTAAGATTAGCTTAGTTTAACATCGGCTCAAAAGTTTGGGGCACCTAGTGAGGAAGGAACATTCTACTCAATAGTAATGGCCGCTCAAATAAGATCGTTGACCATTACTTTACGACAATTGATTGATTTGGTTTTACGACCTATCAACGTTTTAAAATTTATTTAAACACGAAACATTTTTGGATTGCATGAATAATTCTTTTTTTACGAGTTAATATTGTATTAATATTTTTCAAGAATAACAATGATTTTTCTATATACAAGCCTACTATTTAACCTATAGCTGGGGGATGGATTAATACTTTTTGTTGTGGTGTCTTCCCTCTAAGAGTCTATGTTAGACTCTTCCGCCTACTATAAGTTTAGTAGGAGAGAAGGTTCGGTGAACAGGGAACGGTGAACTGTGAATAGATTGAGCGCTAGTTCATACGATACACTAGTCGTGTAATACTCTTCTGGTATACTTACTGTTTAATATACTATATATCTGCAAACCTGGTTTTTGTTTTTACTTAACCATTTACTTGGTCACAACACTTTTCCCAAGGGTATTTGTGCGTCAATGAATATAACGAACCTGACTGGAATTCAAACTCTGCTATTCGATTTCTCATTTTACCTCACGGCAAAGCGCCTTGATTTACTTTGCATAATTCATTTTGACACAAGTCCACAAAAATCAGGAATCCAGTGAGGATCAAACTCACTATTAAGTAATAGTAATCAACTAAATTAGCTCGCTAAACTTTACCCCACACTAGCTTAGTATTGGCACACGGACAATAGCATAGGACATCCAGTGAGTATCAAACTGACAAGTAATGATTTACAAGATCAGCTTGACCTTTACTCGACAACAAAGTGCCCGTATCAAATCTCTACTTAAATGAGTTATTATTTTTATTGTTTCATACGCTTTTTTGATTAACAGGTTTATTGCAAGCAAATGTTGTTTATATAAATAAAAAAGGAAACATTGTTTATTGATACCGTAAAACGTATTCGGTTTATTTTCTTCCAGATTTGAACAAGCCTGTCATGAAAAGATGCCTGGATTAGTCATGCCTTACTGGGATGTGAGCCTTGATTCCCATCTTGAGGATATTCGGGAGTCCCTTATTTGGTCATACGATTTCTTGGGTTCATCTGAAGGACCGGTGAATGAAGGGCCCTTTTCTGACTGGTACACACCGTATGGACCGCTACATAGACAGATCGGAAATTATGGCAGTTTTCCGTCCAAGCAGACCATCGAGAACATTTTCAAGAGGCAACATCTCGGTGACATTCTCTATCCGAATGCAGAACCAGAAGATAACTTGGAATATCTGATGACGTCAGCACTCAACGCCATTGGGGGACAAGCCGCCTCGTTTCACTCTGCCGCTGTAGACCCCGCCTATTTTCTGATAAGCGGTTATTTTGATTTTATATGGAGCATCTTTCAAGAGAATCAAATGAAGAAAGGCATCCGCCCAGATGATGATTATCCGTCCTTCTATGGTGACTTAAGGTACGCTCCCACTTCCCCTCTTCGAATCGCCCCTATAACAATTCAAGAAGCCCTCAACCCGAAGTATGGTTACCAGCGCTTTCAGTATAATCAGTCATCCGAGTGCAGTACCGGTTGTAATTCCCCTCATCTGATGTGTGAGAATCAGCGCTGTGTACCCAGGCACCGTTCCCCCGGTTGCTCAAACCCACTGCCGGCACAATCCTTTCAGAACACGTTTTGTGTGGATGGTGAATGTGATATCTCCCTGTGGTCGTATATTCCAGTCAGAATTGTACACAAGCGAGCCCCGAATTATCCATCTTACGACTCGTTCGCTGTACAGAAAGGTCAACTAGTCAGAACAAAAGACATCTACGATGCTCTGCGCTATTCAGACAGTCGTCAGTATTTCAAAAGTGAAACTGTTCCGACTAACAAGCCGTACAATTGTCGTCGTAGCAGCTGCTGTGGCGGTAAGTAACTCATATCGATCATCTCTTCCTCTTTAGTAGATTTTAATCTTTGCTTTGCCATGGAGTATTGGTTAACAACTCGTTTCATGACTACTGTAGATTGAACCTCACCAGACGCATCACAATTAGGCTCTTGTTCTCCCTCATTTCAGAGTAAATGTTAGCTAGCTTATCTCATAAACCATTACTGTTACAGTAGTAAATTCAATTGTCACTGGTTGTCCTTTTGCTAACTTGTGCGAAACTGAACATATTTGAGCACCCTGTTGTGAGGCAATGGTTAACGAGGTAATGTTACATACTATTACTACTGTAGTAAAATCGATCATCCTTTTTAGCTTTGTGTCTTCTAGACCTGTGTAATGACTTCTATTCTCGGCATTTTTTTTGGCTATGTGCCTAAACTGAGATCAGTACAAAGTGGACTGCAATAAAGAGGGAATGTCTTAAAAAAACGCAAGGGGATTTTAATGTCATAAATACAGGGCTTTTGTGTTCGTGCCAACAGTGGATGCAGATACTACTGCAACCAAATCAGTTGCCGTAGGTTGGTTGTTTTGGACAAGGATCTGAAAATATATTTAGAATAATAACGAATCCAGCGAGACGGTGCAACTGTTACTGGCGCAGAAAGTAGAACTGGCGAGACGTGTTCAAATTCTGGCTTAGTCTGTTACGTTCACTTTCGCATTTTCGAAGAAAAGAAATGCATCCCTCTTGTCTCCCCAGCTACGGATTAAATAACAGCGTAGTCTAGACTCTCTGCCCTTAGTGTTTTTGAAATATTTTTTTGGCACAGTTGGCAAATGTTAGCTTTGCAGAATGTGAAGGGGCATTGTTTTGCATGAATATACCCTTTAGCTTAAAATATCAATCAAACAATAGCAATCAAAAATCGTCGTGCCTAAGACGTTATCATAATTCTTTGGATTTATCTTGATACCATCATCAATTTTGAAGGGACTTATAATTTTACAGACTGCAATCATTGCTCCAAATATAGTGGAGCTATCAGGTTCAGCCAATGTAGTTCTACATTAATCATTAAATTATTATCAATCTTCATTTATGTCATCACACAAATGTCTTCTTTGTGAAGATTTCTTGTTAGATTGTTCAATAATTTCTGATCATTTTTTGTCAGTTTTCAACTGTTATCACTCAGTAACTTTACAATACATTGTTTCTCTTTTTAGATCATATCAGAATGGCAATCATTATATATCTGAAATTTAGAAGTATAAATAACTATGTTATTACATATATTTATTTATCCTGAATTGAATAAGATCTCCCGTTATCAAATAAAGTATTGTAAACATTTTTTTAATAAAAGCATATATTTACATGGTAGATCCTTAACATTTTACAAACATAAATAGGTTAATACAAATTTTGTTGCGAAAACATTGCCTTGCACAATAAAATCTGACAGAGTGAACACACACACACACACACACACACACACACACACACACACACACACACACACACACACACACACACACGCACGCGTATATATATGAATTGGGATCAAATACAGAAAAAATCCGAGAGAATCCGAGAGAATGATAGGATAAAGAACAAAAAGGAAACGTTTATTAATCTAACATGTTTCACTTTTATTAAAGTTTCGTCAGAGATTGAGATATGGTGAAAAAAGAAGAAAGAAATTCTACTGTTTTTTTTAATTTTTTGTTAGATTTTCATTGGTTAATGAAACTACACGTGCATTATTTGTCTAATTAAAAAAAACACTAGTATAATTTATGACTTTCCGAATTCAAGGAGAGATGACTCGTCTTTTCGAAGCTCTAAAAAATTAACGAACTCCAAGCTTGCCTGAAAAAACCTGAAAAAAAAAATATAAGTAAATGCCCATTAAGGAATTGTATTCCTGATCAATCAAAATTCTTAAATAATTATATAAGCCACACTACAACATGTGTGACACGCAGACTCACTCTACACCTTTCTGAAAATAGCTCAATTAGATTTCATTTAAATATTCATCGAGACGTACCGGACACTATTCGTAACATACTAGTTGACAACACTAATATAATAGCATCATCTCCATGCAAAAAAGACTAAAAATAATGGAAGCCTTATTAATAAAAACAAACAAAGCAACACTTCATATTAGGTTGGTGCAAAAATAATGTCGTGTTTTGACGTTCAACTTCATGTGAGAAAACGACATTATTTTTGCACCAACCTAATAATATTAACTTTGAACATGGACATAATATAATGACCATGTTTTGAAGAAAAAATGAAAACATTTTATAAAACATACATACAACAAACTATTTCTTATTTTAACAGTTAAAATATAATCCTTGAAAATTCGGACAGTTTTTATATAATTTATCATCCGAAGAGAAAAAAATATTATTAGATTGCATGAGAAATTGTATAAAAACTAAACAAAAGCACATTGAGTACTGGTGCTAATAAAACAATGATCGATGTACAATAACAGAATTAAAATTTATATTAAGAGTAAATATACATTTCTTTCCTCACCGGTACCACAACTCTGAGATTCGTGCGTGATGCAATCATCAGGTGCCGATTGAAAACGCAGCACCTGACAGTTACATTGTGCATGTGTTATGCTACCGGTGAGGATAAATATTTATTATTAATATATATATATATATATATATATATATATATGTATATATATATATATATATATGTGTGTGTGTGTGTGTGTGTGTGTGTGTGTGTGTGTGTGTGTGTGTGTGTGTGTTGCTTTCAATTTCAATAAATTGAACAAAATTATTATCATTATTCTATCAAGGAGATATTTGCAAATTACCGTATTCTAACTGGGTAGGAGTTACATCACGAATACATTATCAATACTATCTTTCTTTCTTCCATAGGTGTGGGTGGAGTACAGGTAACAAGCACCGGCATGAACTACCATGGTACTTATAAAGATTACGCTCTGGTTGACGAGAGACTGGCCGTTGCCACCGGAGAGACCTACGTCGCTGTAAAGAATCCAAAATATGGGTCTAGCCAAGCTGTTATCCGGGCTTACGACTCATGTGGACGTGTATGTCGCCCAGCCTGCCGCATTCCAGGTTCCGTACCAGCAGCATATGCTCCTTGCTCTGGAGTGATTCAACTTACCTCCCAGCAGCCATTTGGGTACAGTGCCGATTTGGGCCACGCCTACCTAAATATGTACAATTTCCGAGTAAACCCTTTGCTCCCATCGAGTACAGCCGAATCAGCCGTTTATTTAACTTTCTATTGTAATGTCGATCTTCAGTGGCCATTCGAAACTGACAGCTTCAACACGAGGGCTTTGTTGTCTCCCGTTCTTCAAAATCAGCAAAAGTTAAACATTCATTCATACCCGTTTCCAGATCCTGAAACACCAAACACAGGTTCGTTACAAAGCATTTTTGAATTTATTATTTGGCAACCGAAATTTGAATTTCATTTTGTGTTTATTTAGCACTAATGTTCTGCGCTCTCTCTCTCCCTCCCTTCGCCAAACATTTTGGTACAAAATACCAGCCGGAGAATGATTGAGTGAACGCTTGAACAAACCACTCTACTATACTTGTCGCACCGTTCAGGTAGCAGTAACAAAAAGAAAAAAAAAAGACAACTGCTAGATCCATTGTCACCCTTGACAGAAGACCAGTTATTATTTGTTCATTTGCTGATTTATACGAAGCGTCTGGTGTTTGTCGCTGGGAATCGATTGATTGCATATTTCCCGTGAATAATCGCAGACACTGACACAGACACTGTTGTGATCTTGAATCTCCAGTGCATCAAAATCTCGCCTTTGATATTTTGGCATGGTTCCAGATGCGTCAGTAATTTTTGGCACGACTGACTCTACCCACAATTTGAACCATGAAAATTGATATATTGAATTCTCCGGCATTTTGGGCTGGGCATGCACGCACGTGCGCGCGCGCGCGCACACACACACTCACACACACACACACACACACACACACACACACACACACACACACACACACACACTAACGACTCGGAGAGGAAGCGGAGAGCCGAGTTCGAATTCCAGTCGAATTCATTGCATTGCCTGCTAATATCCTTGGGAAAGTTATGAATCCGTTTCTTCTCCCCGCCCAACTATGGGTAAATAGCAGGACAGACTGGGTTCTATAGCCTTGGATGGCAACTGGTCTAGGAGAAGTTTTAAATTCAACTATGAATTCAAAACCTATGGAGGGTCGTTTGGGGACCTTGCGGAGCGTGGTGCACCAGGTCTCTTTATTCGGCTCTTCACCACTATAACCAAATCAAATGTGCAGGTGTTTGGCTGTCGGTTCCTAGGAACTGAGTTGCTTGACCCTCATACGTCTAAAAACGACGAAAGAGTCCAGCATATATATATATATATATATATATATATATATATATATATATATATATATATATATATATGCAGTTGTCCTTCGGTATCCGTGGGTAATTGATTCCACCATCTGTACTTCGCAGATACGAAAATCATTATATAAATTAGAGTAGAATTTGTAGAAAACGTACGCATATCTTGAAAGTAATACCTCTTTATTTTCATGGAAACTACAACAGACACATGGGGGAGTGGTAGAAATAACATCTTTCATCTACAAAACTATTTCCCCATAGTCATTATCATTGGCCATTCATTTTCGAGTCCCTCTTCATTTCGTAGATTGGGAGCTGTTCATGACCACCTGGAAGATGAATTGCCATTCCTGTTGTGGCCGTCACACCCAAAATGTATTACCCATTGTGCTTATATTCATCGTTCGAACAAGCGCCGATGGGTTAATTTTTTCTGCGTGGAGCTTTTACTTAATATTTGTACTTTGCCAATTATTACATCTGAAATGAAATGTACGGATTAAAAGTTATAACTACGGAAAACGGAATTGGAGAAATTAATTCGAATTTCGGGCGAGGTTGTTTATATTTAGTTTACACTAATGCTTTTTGGAAAGACATGAATCCATTTCTCCCTGTGCACTGTCTAGATAGCTTGTCTACGAATGTTACAATGGTCGACAGAAAAGAGAGATGAGTGAGCAATGTAGACAAATCACTGTCCAATAACTATTTTACTTACCCAGACAGTGCCAGCAAAACGTTGATATCTTGTCAATCTTGACTGAGAATTATCATTGTTATATGCCTTTCCATACAGACGAGTATCCTCATCTTGGTTGTTATAATTACAACATTTCGGATGTTGTTTCCGCCGAAACTGACAAGTGAGGCAAAGCACACCGGAAAATATTAACGAATACAAGTTATCTCACCTAAGCATGGAAAGCGTAATGAGAACAACCTACCCCCGTGAACTGAATAAAGGGTTCGATTAAAAATTCCGATGTTAATGTGAACGACAAACATCTGGAGAAGGACGGCCGAAATGTTGTTAGTATAACATCCAAGACGAGGATACTAGTCCGAATGTAAAGGCATGTAATAAGCATTTATTCCATTAGAAAGACACTTTGTTTCCTGATTCTGTATTTTTCATTTGATTCACCCGAAAAGAGAATAATTTGAATAATGAGTCCGCGGAAAATTTATATTTTTCTTTACTATTTTTACATTATGAATTAAGTGAAAAAAAAAAGATGTTTCTTGGTGGTAATGGTGAAAATAACCATTTTCACGCAACAAACATTTAGCGTTCATTGACTGAACAGATAGTGTTAATGTCGGTTGAAATTTATAAAATATTTTTCTTGAAACAGTTTTTCAGGAAAATAGGTTTCTCAAATACACTGTTATAACCCTTTTTTTTATTGATGGGAGTTTCCTCACCAACCTTTTGTTTCAAGTAGTGTGGAAAATCAACATTTTGGTTGTATCATTATTTTATATTCTAGTTATATATGCTATCCATTTTAGTTGTTGTTACTGTTGGAAGTCTTCAAGTGAAGTGGTTTTTGTTATTCAGTAAATCTCATTGTGATTTTGTAGCGCCAGACTGATGAAGGAGTTCTGTAAGATCTAGAGGATATGGATGAAAATATATCTTTACTTTAAATTAAAATTTATCTATATCAGGATATTTTCGATCTTTAATGGGTGCCCCATATTTCCGGCCTTGTGCCATATCTAAGCTACGATTAGAAAATCCATATCAAGATTTTTTGCAAATTCGTTGAGCGACACATGGGATATGTAGTTGTGTTATATTAAATTCCATGTCTTGCTAGAAGAAATTGCTTTAAGCGCTTGTAAATACTATTGCAACTACATGTCTGCTTAACTCAATAATGTTCTCTGTAAAATCCGGAAATTAATTATAAGAATAAAAAAAAGTCTGGTATTAATTAAAGGTTTCTACCATTAACCAATAACCACTGTCCCAAAATGGCTCAGTGGGATTAATAGATTAAATTATTTAAGGTAAAATAAATCTTTTATTTGCTTTAATTCGCCAGATATTTTATATTTGTTTTCCTATTTTCTTTCAGCTTGCAAAGTTTCTTTTATGTGTAATATCCCCGTCGCTTGCGGTAGTTGTCGTCTGAACGGAGGAAGATCCGCCGTCTGTAGCCAAAAGTGTGGAGAATATGCTGAATGTGTTTATGGACAATTTCAACATCGTTTATGTCCTGGTGGTTACGGATTCAACCCGAAAACCCTTCTGTGTGATTCCAGTATCAAATGCCCAAGGATTACACACGCTAGTGCAAATGCTAAGGCAGTAGCTGGATCAGGGGGTTCTGCGCATGCCAAGGCATCAGCGTCGGCGAAAGGAAACGGAGTAGCTTCTTCGAATGCAAATGCGGCAGCTTCTGCACAAGGATCGGCTTTTTCACACGCATCGGCTTCTTCAATTGCGGTAGCAGCTTCCCATGCTTCAGCTTCTTCTAATGCTGCAGACGCTTCCCATGCTTCAGCTTCTTCTAATGCTGCAGCTTCAGCTCAAAGTATGGCCGCTTCTCAGAGTGCAGCCAGTTCCCATGCAGGTCATGGGGTTGCACGATCAAATGCGGGCGCAGTTGCAGTCTCTGGAGGAGTGGCTTCCCACCCTCGCAGCAAGTCTTCTTTCCGTAAGATGTCATTACGGCAGCGCTTATTCCCACGACATCCTAGCAGAGTGTAACGTGATTTAAACATCAGGATATTTGACTGAAATAGGTTTTCACTATACGAATTATGCAGAATATATAAATAAACAGAAATTAAGAAAAATAAATTCGATTTATTACATATACGACAGTATTGTCACTTTTTATTTTACTTTTTTGCATCAAAGTTGGAAAGAAAAACAGACGAATGTTTCACCTTGTAGTTAAGCTTTATTCAATGCAATTTGACTAGGTACTGCCGATGTGTGAGGTACGACCATTTCTTTTATAGTTAAGTAGTTTTAGGGGAAGACAACTATGGTTGCCTTACTTTGCAGAAATAAGCACAAAGTTCATGTTAGGAGGGAAATGGCTAGTGCCATCTAAAATGAAACAAGTGTGTATTTAAAATGTTACAATTTTTATTGGAATAAGGTGCTATGATATGCAATTAAAAATACTGAAAGCCTTATTTTCTGTATTTCGGGTCGAAACAAGCTTTTCTTTATGAGAACGCTGGATAAAAATCCATAAAAATATCAAAGCAGGAAAATACCCACAGTTGCCACTCTTTCAAACTAAACCTAGGTTTCAAACCAGATTATAAATAGAAGTCAACAATTTTTTTTCAGCTACATAGTATATTTTACACGTTTTTGTAAGTCAAAGGGAAAAAAATTAGTTTTATAAATGAAAGAATACAGTTTGAATGAATGATAAATGATTACTTCAATTTTTCTTGTAATCAGTTTGAGAAGAAAAGAAAAATGTGGCAATAATGTTTTAAGCGATAAAAAAAATAATCGATTAATTCTTTAGAAATTACTTTATTTACGTTTCGGATATGAAAACAGAAATTAGCAGATCTGGTCTTCGAGAGATCTGAAAAAAGGATGTGCATTTCTTAAAATGGGTAATTGAAATTTGTTTGACTATGAAAGTCTTCTATAGCTGAGCGGTCTAAAAACAAACAGTGCTATACGGTGATTTCACCTAGGAGGGAGTGAGGGTGAAGTTTCGAACCCATCCGGAAGGTTCATCATCTTTATTAAGACACTCGAATGCACAGACATATATTTAGACTATTAAAAAATAGAGATGTTTACTCAAACATGTGTATCCACTAAATATAACATTTAAATTAGAAATAATGTTATATTATAAATAAAAGTAATTCTAAGATTATATATATATATATATATATATATATATATATATATATATATATGAATATATATGAATAAAGCAGGAATTCTTTGATAAAACTAGGAATCAGGACCTAAAACATTGTGGAGCGGTATATATATATATATATATATATATATATATATATATATATATATATATATATATATATATATATATATATATATATCAATTATGTGGTGCGGGTTCAATTTATATTACGCGAATCATTCATACGAAAAGCAGATAATGAAGTTATGATATGGCAAGAATCACTCTCGCAAACAATTGTAAATAATAAAATACATTAACCTCGAATCCGTTAATGAAGGGTATGATCCTTGTTTATAAATTCCGGTTTTATCAGGTCTTTTTTTACTACTAGCTTTCAATCGTTTCATACGATCATCCTCAGGTAGGGAAATATATCTGCTTTTCATATGAATGATTCGCGTAATATATATATATATATATATATATATATATATATATATATATATATATATATATATATAGTTGGATTGATTTGAGTTTATGACTCTGGGTTTCACGCTATTTACGGTCGTCACACACACACACACACACACACACACACACACACACACACACACACACACACACACACACATATATATATATATATACATATATATATATTATTTTTCCTCACCGGTAGCACGACACTGAGTTTCATGCACAACGCAGTCTTCAGGTGTTAGGTAGAGACTGACCGTGTTATGTGTTTCGTCCTTTAGGTCTTCATCGGACTAAAATGATGTTTATGTTAACGCGACTATACACATTAACACAAAACAAATCAATATGCTAAAACTTGAAGGAGAAATTTACTCTATGACCTGTAATAATTTACACAAGGAATATACAGGAGAAGCCTCAAAGAATTTAAATAAAAGTTTATCTTTTGGGGACCTTTTACAAAACATCACGCAAAATGCATTAGTTGCTCACCAAAATGAGACCGGTCATAATTTTGATCTTAAAAAATGCTACTCAAATTAAAAGAGAAAGCAATTTACTGAGACGAAAATGTTTAGAAAGTGTTTGAATCCCTAAATTTGGGTTCAGGTTCTTACATTTCACTTTACTTGGCAGATCTTTTATTATCTGAATTTGGGATATTTAATAACAAAAGTGATGGAAACAAAGAAAAAGAAACTAAATTAAATCATCTAGACTATATACTCAAAATATATGCTTAAAAAAATAATTTCAAATTAAAATTTCAGCATCCCCTCACCTTCATGTGTATGTGTAATCCTATCAACATAAACATCATTTCAGCCTGATGAAGTCCTAAAGGTCTAAACGCATAACACGAAAACTTTCCCACTTTGTCATAATTTTTTCTCTAACAAACACGAGCGCGCGCACGCCCCCCCCCACACAATCGGTATCACCCCAAGCAAGTCAGTACTAGCACGCAAGGAGTGAAAAGGTGTGGAAGAATTAGGAACAGAAACATTAGTAATGAGTAAAAAGAGAAAAGAGCAAATTAGGAAGACAGTAGATAGCGATTGACATTGCACTGAAATTTTTGCAGATTACAGTTGGCTGGAAAGCATGGAACCGGAAGGGAGTTCCACAAGCGAGAAGTGCGGGATAAGAAACTGTCAGCATAGAAGTTACGGTCACATCTGACTAGGTCAACTGTAAATTGATGAGATCTCGCCGTCAGTCTAGTATTGCACTTAAATTCATACAGTCTAGGTACCATAGTGAAGAGCTCACTCCGAACAATTACCATGAAAGTATTTATAAAAAGTGCACAGGGAAGTAACCTTGCGGCGGTGGGGAAGTAACTGAAGTCGAGCCGCCAGATCAGGACCAATAATATTGCTGATTATTATTTGGATCTTATCGAGGAACTCCAGGAAAATAGCAGGTGCACCGGACCATATATGGTAGCAATATTGCAAGCATGGATGAATGGTAGACTTATAGATATGCAAGATAGATTCCAGAGAGGAAAAATATAGTCTCGTTCGACACAGTGAACAGACTTTATTAGCTGATCTTGCGATGAATTCAATGTAGTCTTTCCACCTCAGGTCAGCCGAGACCGTTAGCCCGAGAAGCGCAATGAGTCACTTTTTGGAGGTTAGCATCAGCCATGCTGATGTAAGGCAGAGAGAGGTCTTTGAGATGATTAATAGAGAGCAGATTAGTATTGGAGGCGTTATCTTCTTCCCTAGTAAACGACGGTCTTGAGGTCGTTTTGTACATCGGCTGCCATTGTGACCTTGTAACTAGAATGATCAGCCTTACTATCATGGCAGGAGTAAATGGCAGTGTCGTCAGCGTAGATGCCAAGTTGAGAGCTGATGTCATCGGGAATGAGGTTAATGAAGATTAAAAACAGCGTAGGACCAATATGGAGCCCTGGGGAACACCTATGTTAGTAAGAAAGGAAGTAGACGAGTGGCCGTTCAGGACAATTTTCATTTCACGATTTGATAGGAACGACAGGATCGGCTCAAAAACGTGTCCGTAGATACCGTAGCTTTTCAGCTTGTGAAGAAAACTTGTGATGAGAAATAACGAACCAATTCAGCATTGATTAGGGCCTCTAGGAGTTTCCCAGACTGAAGCAGTAGGCTAATAAGCCAATAGTTGGATGGGTCAGACGGTTCAACAGTTTTTAAAAACTGGAACAACAGACGAAGATTTCCAGCAAGCAGGAGACAATGAGGCATTTATCATACAGTTTAGAGAGAACAGGAGTCAGTTCGAGAGCACACTTCCTAATGACTATTAGAGAGATGCCATTGGGTCCACATGCTTTGTGGGGATCAAGGTTAGAGATGATAGTAGAAACCATAAAAGGTGTTATATTCATATCAATTAAAAGAGAATCAGTTGTAAATGGGAAGTTAGGTAGGGATATTCCAGATGAGTCAAGAATAGAATTTGAGGAAAATTTACGGGCAAATCATTCAGCTTTATTGGCAGAGGATGATAACAGTCCGATATAATGCGACTCTTGTTCGGAGCAGACTCTCTAAGCGCTACCAAAGTTTCGGGCTCCTAACGACCAGTCGGAAACAGCAACCAGCAAGCTGCAAACCCGGTACCCTCGTAATAGAAAGTAACAGCCACTGGTTAGTCTGATTACCAAAGAGTTAAGACAATTAAATCATTGAGCCATTGGTAAGAGAAAGAAAGAGAACTGGTAAACCATATATTGAACAGGGAACAAGGGATGAACCTCTACTCCTGTTTAATAGACATGGAAAGAGTGCGGAGGGACGATAGGTGATTATCTACTCTTATTAACCTGTAAAAAAATTGGGAAAGAATTCATATTAAGTAATGACTTAGCATAAGTTCTGATGTCGAGTATCAACTAAAAAATCGTCGGGGGATAACGCTTAATTTTTCAGCATTGATAAATAACACTGGGTGAGCATATTCTAAATTAAACAAGTTGAGGGAGGGCTGCATTAATAAGTGCCGTAAGCATATATATATATATATATATATATATATATATATATATATATATATATATATATATATATATATATATATATTTTTGTGTATTTAGGCAGCAATCCTTCTTTCATGCACATTTCATTAAAAACGACTGACAAGGTGCTATACATTTATCCATTTTCAAGGATTATATTTCAACTGTTAGAATTAGAAATAGTTTGTTATATGCATGTTTTATAAAGTGATAGCCGAAAGCGCTCGGATAAAAAGAACATTCGGACAGTTTTTATATAATTTATCCTCTGAAAAGAAAAACTTTATTAGATCGCACGAGAAATTATATAAAAAACTAAATAAAAGCACCTTGTCAGTCGTTTTTAATGAAATGTGCATATATATATATATATATATATATATATATATATATATATATATATATATATACGCACACACACATGTATACACGTGCTGAGGCAAGTATTAAAAGAAAATTAAAACAATAAAGGAAGAAAAAATATAGAATAATATTCTGAAATAGGATGGCAAAAAATAAAAAAAAACAATCACAACAAAAATCAAGTTAAATACAAGAAAATAAAAATAAATAATAATCAAAAGTGTTCATTTCAACGATTCTTATTTCCAGTTAAGACTGGCAGTGTCAATCAGAACCGGTGGGCTCTTGGGTGAATATCAGATCAAAAAAGATTTGGTAATGCCAGCATTCCAGATAGGAGTGTGGGAATGCCAAAATTCACACCTTCCATTTCATTTTTTATTTTTACATTTTTAGATTTCTACATTTTTAAAATATTTGTGGCATTTATACACTTTGTTGGAAAAACGTCAAGCCAAACATTTTACACCTAGTTAACCACTCATGATAGGCACCCATTAAAATGTAATATTGGGAATTAACACAAAATTAGTGTACAAGGAAGCATTTCATGCAGACGTACCCACGTGCTGAAGGCAAGTATTAAGAGAAAATTAAAACAATGAAGGAAGAAAAAGAAAAATATAGAATAATATTCTGAAATAGGATGGCCAAAAAAGTTAAATACAAGAAAATTGAAATAAATAATAATCAAAAGTATTCATTTCAATGATACTAAAATACAGTTAAGACTGACAGTGTCAACCCGGTTATATATATATATATATATATATATATATATATATATATATATATATATATATATATATATATATATATATATATATATATATATAATTAATAGAAATAAAAGGTTTGTCACTTAGCTGATTGATGTTGCCTTCAGCATCCCGACTTCAGAGTTTCGTTGAGGGACCATCCGGGAATCAGTCCATCCACTGGTCATTGGGTATCAACAATATATATACTCAATGGTTACTTTATTAGGTATACTCTTGTAGCACCGGGTTAGGCGCCCCTTTCCCTTTAGAACTGCTTTAATTCCACTTGGCATGGAACTGACGGTGTTCTGGAAGCCCTATTTTGAGTTTTGGGTCTGTGCCATCCCACGATTTTCTAGCTTGAATGTATGCACATCCAGGATTCGAATCTCTCTTTCCACCGCATCCTAAATGTGCTCTATGGGATTGATCTGGAGATTGTAGAGGCAACTTCCACACAGAAAACTCATTGCATGATGAGTTTTCCTGCTCAAAGTGGCAACCAGAGGCTGGTTGAACCGCAGTTATAAATTTACGCACGTGGTCAGCTCCAATTCCTAGGTAGGCTATGGCATTTAAAAGATTTTTTTTATTGGTACCAAAGGTTCCAATGCACGCCAAAAAATATTCCCCATAACATTGATACAAGACAGCATAGATCCAATACTTTCATGTTGTTCATGCTAAATTCTAGTTCTGATATCTGAATGTCGCAGCAGAAATTGACATCAATTGGAGTAAGTAACGTTTCATCCAGTCTTCTTTTGTCCATATTTTGTGATCCTTAGTTAACTGTAGCCCCAGTTTCTAATCCGGAATGACAGGAAGAAAAGAGTGTAAGACAAAGATGTGTATTCTTACCAGACTTATTTAACCTCTACTGTCAGGCGATTCTGAGAGAATTATAAGTTCTATCATGAGTCATTATTCCTGGTCACGTTTTTCACAACATAAGATATACATAAGATATACGAATAACATAGTGTTGATAGAAAACACAGAAAGGAAACTACAAGAACTCTTACAAAAGGTAGAAAAGGAAAGAGAGAAGAAAAGACTAAACATCCTTTGTGAGAAGGTTATCAACAAAAAGAGCAGCCCAAGATGCGAACTACAAACTGGAGACACCTAAAATCAAGCAAATATGAAAATCTAGGAAGTGTTTTAACAGGGGACAGAAAATGTGACACCGAAAGCTGTAGGCGCATTGGGATAGCGAAAGATGCCTTCCAAAAGCTAAGTAAAGTATTAAGAAACAGAAAGATTTTGTTAGAAACAAAGAAAGGAATACTGAACTGGTATGTAATATCGGTCTTCTTATATGACAGTGAATGCTGGACAATCTCCTCACAGCTAATGGGACTTGAGGCAACGGAAATATGAATGTGACTAAAGATGTGGAGTTGAACATGTGAGTAAAGTTTTATGGAAAATGGAAACACAAAGGACACTTATACTTAGAATCAGAAAAAGACAATAGAATTTTCTCGAGGAAAGAGGGTTTGAAGAATTTGACACTTACAGGTCATACTGAAGGCAAGAGCAACAGTTGAAAGCAGGAAATAACCTATCTAACGAGTAAATTGTCGACAGGACAAAAAATAGGAGGGATAGCAAAAAGACAAACCTTATTAAGAGATACAAGGCATAGAAAATTGTTGATAACAATGATGGCCAACATCTTGAAGGTAAACGACGCAAAGGAATAATAATAATAATAATAATAATAATAATAATAATAATAATAAGAAGAAGAAGAAGAAGAAGGGTATACTAAAATAAACCCGAACAGTCACAAGCAGCGAAATTCAAAATTTAGTATCTCTGGGCCTTCAGATCAATCTAAAAAAGTCAAGATCAGCAAAATTCAAATGTTTTTAGTGCTTCAACCCTGAAGAGTCACACTAGCACCCAAATTTACTAGCGTTGAACTTTAAAACATAGTCACCCAATCTGGCAAAAACTGCACCTGGCACATTTTCAACAATAAACCAAATCTTTTTCTCTCAATAAAAAATAAAACAAAGTAACAGATGTAGTTCCTCATTCTAACGAATACATAACAGATGTTTATCGTGCTTTAGTAGCTTCCAGAAACAAAATCTACAATGATAATTACACAATATAGTTGCTTGCCGAAGGCGTTCCTGATTCTTTTCATTTCCCCATCTGCTTGAAGGAATAAATGTCAATTTAAACCAATCTATTGAAGGAATATGTGTCAATGTTAGACTCACAGCCGCGGTTTTGCATCAAGAACTGAAAAACTCAATGAGAAAGGCCGAAAGATTCGTTTTAATCTGTTCTCAGATAAACGTTTTTTTTCTCAATATGTTTGTTTTGCTGCCGTTCCTGGTCCAGTTTGGTCGAGTTTTCTTTTTTTATAACTTAACAAATCGATGTTGATAACATTTTCAGGATTTAAATATACCATGTGAATTTTAGATTATATCTGTTTTAGAAATATTTACAGTTATTCGGTGGTGTCAAGTTTCATTATATAAGCCTCGCTCTGCCTTTTTTTACAAGTACTTTCACGGTAATTGCTCCGAGGAGCTGCTTTCGCTTGTCCCTAGGCCTCGTGAATTTAAACGTCCTACGAGGCTGGCATCCCGTTCCCACCCCTACACCGTTGAAACTGTTAGATGTAGACGTCTCTTCTACTCCAATAGCTTCATGTCTCGCACATCTCGCCTATGGAACTCCCTTCCCTATTAGTGTTTCCTTGACAAATATAATCTCCAACGGTTTAAGTGTAGCGTCAATCGACATCTCCAGTTGCCTTGATCTATCCACTTCCCTTCTCCACATCCTTTCATCTTTCATTCCTATCTGCTATCGCTCCAAATCTTCTGTAACCCTCTTGCCCTGATCGACCCACTGTCTTTCTCTTTCTCCACATCCTCTCCTTTACCACTCCTATCTGCTCTTCCTCCAACCCTTCTATAACCCCTTGCGTGATAGTGGCCTCCAGCCTTGCTTGGGGTGATACGCTTAAAAAAAAAGCGGAAGGATGTTTATCATATTAAAATGGGTCTAATGGTGTATGACGAATGACCAGCTAGTAGCCAATGCCTGCTTTCAAGAACACCCAAGACATATGGATATGGAGAAGCCCAGGAGGAGAAACAAAAAACAAATTCGCTATATTACTATCAATAAGGGATTTGAGAATGCTGTTTTACATTGCAAAACATACCCAAGCGACGACCGCGGAAGCGACCACTTTTCACTGATATGTAAACTTAGAGTGAAACTACAGAAATTGAAGATTACCAAGGCAGCACCCAAATTGCAACACGACAGACTCTCGAATGACCCGAATCTGAAGAAGAAATATATGAACAGCGTGAAAAACAGATACGAAGGACAAAATGAAAATGGAAACTCAAAGTGGAACACATTAAGAGAAGCTTTAGTAACATCAGCAATCGAGATAATCTCAAAGAAAAGAAAAGAAAAAAATGGATGGCAGATGAAATCCACGACATGTTGAAAAAGAGACAAAAACAACGCTAAGGCACGGCACAGAATATAGGACACTGCACAAAGAAATTACGAAGAAATGCAGGCGAGCTAAAGAGGAATGGATCAACGAAAAAATGTGCAGAAATACGAAGAATACGTATCAGAGAAAAAGCACAGTTGAGTTACTAAAGGGAATTAACTAAAACTGAGATATTCAAATAAGGCATGATACGTAGAATTAGAATAATATACCCCTGCGGACTAAATAAAGGGCTCAGTTCAAAATTCCAACGTATATCACCAGAAAAAGGCCGGGGCATACACTGGTTTAAACATTGTGAATAAGGTAATAAAGATGAGGACAACAGGCAGCAAGCCGCCTGCAATGGAATAGAAAACGAATTCAGTAAATATAAAAAATAGAAAGTGGTGTATGACAATGATGTGTTTTCTCACCGGACTTATTTAACTCATACAATGAGGGGATTCTGAGAGAATTAGAGAAATTAGAACTTACCCATAATAGTAATGGACTAGTCCGTACCTCATAAATACTGCGCATCAAGAGGAAGCAGCAGTTACAGTCAGAGTTCAGTCCTTTTTGGACGACTCGGCTAGACGGTCGAACTCTCTGCCTCTGAGGCAGAGGGGAACTCTCTGCCTTTGGGCAGAGAGGAACTCGGACGAGGCTCCACCGAAGGGCAGAGCCTCGTTCGAGGTGGTTGACCACCCCGATCCCGTTTATACGGGATCTACGGGCTATTTTTGGCCGAGCCTACGGGCTCGGGTACCCCACTTTAAACCCGGCCTTGTGCCACATCTGTCCCTCGTGGGGAGGACACTAAATACTGTTACAGTCAGAGTTCAGTCCTTTTTGGACGACTCGGCTAGACGGTCGAACTCTCTGCCTCTGAGGCAGAGGGGAACTCTCTGCCTTTGGGCAGAGAGGAACTCGGACGAGGCTCCGCCGAAGGGCAGAGCCTCGTTCGAGGTGGTTGACCACCCCGATCCCGTTTATACGGGTTCTACGGGCAATTTTTGCCCGAGCCTACGGGCTCGGAAAGCCCACATTAAACCGGCCTTGTGCCACATTCGACACACGTGGGCGTGTTGTTAAACATCGTTACAGTCAGAGTTCAGTCCTTTTTGGACGACTCGGCTAGACGGTCGAACTCTCTGCCTCTGAGGCAGAGGGGAACTCTCTGCCTTTGGGCAGAGAGGAACTCGGACGAGGCTCCGCCGAAGGGCAGAGCCTCGTTCGAGGTGGTTGACCACCCCGATCCCGTTTATACGGGATCTACGGGCTATTTTTGGCCGAGCCTACGGGCTCGGGTACCCCACTTTAAACCCGGCCTTGTACCACATCTGTCCCTCGTGGGGAGGACACTAAATACTGTTACAGTCAGAGTTCAGTCCTTTTTGGACGACTCGGCTAGACGGTCGAACTCTCTGCCTCTGAGGCAGAGGGGAACTCTCTGCCTTTGGGCAGAGAGGAACTCGGACGAGACTCCACCGAAGGGCAGAGCCTCGTTCGAGGTGGTTGACCACCCCGATCCCGTTTATACGGGATCTACGGGCTATTTTTGGCCGAGCCTACGGGCTCGGGTACCCCACTTTAAACCCGGCCTTGTGCCACATCTGTCCCTCGTGGGGAGGACACTAAATACTGTTACAGTCAGAGTTCAGTCCTTTTTGGACGACTCGGCTAGACGGTCGAACTCTCTGCCTCTGAGGCAGAGGGGAACTCTCTGCCTTTGGGCAGAGAGGAACTCGGACGAGGCTCCGCCGAACGGCAGAGCCTCGTTCGGGGAGGTTGACCGGCCCGATCCCGTTTATACGGGATCTACGGGCTATTTTTGGCCGAGCCTACGGGCTCGGGTACCCCACTTTAAACCCGGCCTTGTGCCACATCTGTCCCTCGTGGGGAGGACACTAAATACTGTTACAGTCAGAGTTCAGTCCTTTTTGGACGACTCGGCTAGACGGTCGAACTCTCTGCCTCTGAGGCAGAGGGGAACTCTCTGCCTTTGGGCAGAGAGGAACTCGGACGAGGCTCCACCGAAGGGCAGAGCCTCGTTCGAGGTGGTTGACCACCCCGATCCCGTTTATACGGGATCTACGGGCTATTTTTGGCCGAGCCTACGGGCTCGGGTACCCCACTTTAAACCCGGCCTTGTGCCACATCTGTCCCTCGTGGGGAGGACACTAAATACTGTTACAGTCAGAGTTCAGTCCTTTTTGGACGACTCGGCTAGACGGTCGAACTCTCTGCCTCTGAGGCAGAGGGGAACTCTCTGCCTTTGGGCAGAGAGGAACTCGGACGAGGCTCCGCCGAAGGGCAGAGCCTCGTTCGAGGTGGTTGACCACCCCGATCCCGTTTATACGGGTTCTACGGGCAATTTTTGCCCGAGCCTACGGGCTCGGAAAGCCCACATTAAACCGGCCTTGTGCCACATTCGACACACGTGGGCGTGTTGTTAAACATCGTTACAGTCAGAGTTCAGTCCTTTTTGGACGACTCGGCTAGACGGTCGAACTCTCTGCCTCTGAGGCAGAGGGGAACTCTCTGCCTTTGGGCAGAGAGGAACTCGGACGAGGCTCCGCCGAAGGGCAGAGCCTCGTTCTTGGTGGTTGACCACCCCGATTCCGTTTATACGGGATCTACGGGCTATTTTTGGCCGAGCCTACGGGCTCGGGTACCCCACTTTAAACCCGGCCTTGTACCACATCTGTCCCTCGTGGGGAGGACACTAAATACTGTTACAGTCAGAGTTCAGTCCTTTTTGGACGACTCGGCTAGACGGTCGAACTCTCTGCCTCTGAGGCAGAGGGGAACTCTCTGCCTTTGGGCAGAGAGGAACTCGGACGAGGCTCCGCCGAAGGGCAGAGCCTCGTTCGAGGTGGTTGACCACCCCGATCCCGTTTATACGGGATCTACGGGCTATTTTTGGCCGAGCCTACGGGCTCGGGTACCCCACTTTAAACCCGGCCTTGTGCCACATCTGTCCCTCGTGGGGAGGACACTAAATACTGTTACAGTCAGAGTTCAGTCCTTATTGGACGACTCGGCTAGACGGTCGAACTCTCTGCCTCTGAGGCAGAGGGGAACTCTCTGCCTTTGGGCAGAGAGGAACTCGGACGAGGCTCCGCCGAACGGCAGAGCCTCGTTCGAGGTGGTTGACCACCCCGATCCCGTTTATACGGGTTCTACGGGCAATTTTTGCCCGAGCCTACGGGCTCGGAAAGCCCACATTAAACCGGCCTTGTGCCACATTCGACACACGTGGGCGTGTTGTTAAACATCGTTACAGTCAGAGTTCAGTCCTTTTTGGACGACTCGGCTAGACGGTCGAACTCTCTGCCTCTGAGGCAGAGGGGAACTCTCTGCCTTTGGGCAGAGAGGAACTCGGACGAGGCTCCGCCGAAGGGCAGAGCCTCGTTCGAGGTGGTTGACCACCCCGATCCCGTTTATACGGGTTCTACGGGCAATTTTTGCCCGAGCCTACGGGCTCGGAAAGCCCACATTAAACCGGCCTTGTGCCACATTCGACACACGTGGGCGTGTTGTTAAACATCGTTACAGTCAGAGTTCAGTCCTTTTTGGACGACTCGGCTAGACGGTCGAACTCTCTGCCTCTGAGGCAGAGGGGAACTCTCTGCCTTTGGGCAGAGAGGAACTCGGACGAGGCTCCGCCGAAGGGCAGAGCCTCGTTCGAGGTGGTTGACCACCCCGATCCCGTTTATACGGGATCTACGGGCTATTTTTGGCCGAGCCTACGGGCTCGGGTACCCCACTTTAAACCCGGCCTTGTGCCACATCTGTCCCTCGTGGGGAGGACACTAAATACTGTTACAGTCAGAGTTCAGTCCTTTTTGGACGACTCGGCTAGACGGTCGAACTCTCTGCCTCTGAGGCAGAGGGGAACTCTCTGCCTTTGGGCAGAGAGGAACTCGGACGAGGCTCCGCCGAAGGGCAGAGCCTCGTTCGAGGTGGTTGACCACCCCGATCTCGTTTATACGGGATCTACGGGCTATTTTTGGCCGAGCCTACGGGCTCGGGTACCCCACTTTAAACCCGGCCTTGTGCCACATCTGTCCCTCGTGGGGAGGACACTAAATACTGTTACAGTCAGAGTTCAGTCCTTTTTGGACGACTCGGCTAGACGGTCGAACTCTCTGCCTCTGAGGCAGAGGGGAACTCTCTGCCTTTGGGCAGAGAGGAACTCGGACGAGGCTCCGCCGAAGGGCAGAGCCTCGTTCGAGGTGGTTGACCACCCCGATCCCGTTTATACGGGTTCTACGGGCAATTTTTGCCCGAGCCTACGGGCTCGGAAAGCCCACATTAAACCGGCCTTGTGCCACATTCGACACACGTGGGCGTGTTGTTAAACATCGTTACAGTCAGAGTTCAGTCCTTTTTGGACGACTCGGCTAGACGGTCGAACTCTCTGCCTCTGAGGCAGAGCCTCGTTCGAGGTGGTTGACCACCCCGATCCCGTTTATACGGGTTCTACGGGCAATTTTTGCCCGAGCCTACGGGCTCGGAAAGCCCACATTAAACCGGCCTTGTGCCACATTCGACACACGTGGGCGTGTTGTTAAACATCGTTACAGGCAGAGTTCTGAGTCAGTCACAGACAGAGTCGCATTCAGACGATTACTGTAAGACATTGGAATAGTGATACTTGTCCAAACAACATAGTCCTCTCTAACCTAACTTGATTGTCATTACTAATACTTCTACTCTTTTGTACGTATATTCTATTTGTAATATATCTGTGTTATTCCATACATGTGTTCGAGTTATTCTTCATTGGTTCTACCTTGGACCATCACCGTGGTACAAGGAACCTGGACCATAACAAATTCTTACCACCTAATGCAACAAATAATGCTCAAATATACTGTCAGCAATTAGAGCGTTTGAACCAAGCTTTGAGGAAAAAAGACCTGCTCTAGTGAATCGAAAACGGGTGATGTTTCATCAGCACAATGCGCGACCACAAACAGCAAGAATTACGTCACAAAAGATCGAAGAACTTGGCTGGGAGAAAATTCCTCATCCACCTTATCATCCCGACCTTGCTCCTTCAGACTACCATTTGTTTCGTAGCTTACCGAATCATTTGGAAGAAACAGCTTTTGTAACACAGGAAGAGGTTGAAGCTGACATTTGTGAGTTCTTCGAATCAAAGCCAAAAGAATTTTACAGTAATGGAATTAGTAAGCTTGTTAATAGATAGAAGGAAGTCATAGATAATCAGGGAAAATACATTGTTGATTGAATCTGTAATTAAATGTAGCATTTGGTCACTTGTTTTCTTTATTCAAAATTCGGACAGAACTTATGGGATGACCTGATATATTTAGGTATTCAGTTAAACAATCAGATTAAAAAAAAAAAACTTCAAAAAAGTCTCCCACGAAGAAAAACCGATATTAAGTAACTCGAAAGTTTACAACACATTTTTTTTTTATTTACAACAGCTTTTTTTTCATGAAAGTGTTCAAATTTTACTAGAATGTTCCAAATTAGGATGGGGTTGTTTTTAGAAAATTCCTGATTAATTTTATGATTACTTTTAGGAATGATTAAAAGTATTGCGTCATTCTTTTTCTGTCATCCATCTTTTAAACATTGACAAAATACGGAAAAGCAAAATAATTGATCAAGACTTCCGTAAAAGTATTGTTGATTTTCATATAAATGGACTTAGTTATAAGAAGATATCTAGTCATTTAAATGTGCCATTGAGGTCAGTTGGTACGATAGTTTGTCACTGGAAGACGTGTCAGGCCATTCATCCTCCAAAAAGCTCTGGTCGTCCTAGAAAGGTAACGGAACGCACGGCAAGATTATTGGCGAGAAAAGTTGGCAACGAGCCCCGAGTTACGCTTAAAGAACTTCAGAGAGGACTAGAAGTAAGTGGAGTAAAAGTGAGTAAGGATACAATTAGTCGTTCACTTCGTCGATATGACATCTTTTCGAGGACTCCAGGGAAAAAAAAAACACTTCTTAAGCGAAAACACATTCTTGCTAGGTTGGACATTGTATCAAACCTGCAGCATTTTGGGAAAATGTACTTTGGTCAAATGAAACGGTAATTGAACTTTTTGGCAGAAATCCTGTGGCAAAGGTCTGGAAAAAGAAGGGTACCGAATATTCACCGAAGAATACTATCCCAACATTAAAATTTGGAGGTGGAGCAATCAGAATCTGAGGTTGCTTTAGTGCTCAAGGTGTAAGGAATATTGAAATAATAGAAAGGAGGATGAATGGTGAATATTATAGGGATATTTTAGAGAGAAATTTACGTCAAAGTGCACATTCGCTGGGCTTGAAACCAGGTTGGGTCTTTCAACAAAACAACGACCCTAAACATACTGCAAAGTTTACAAAATCATGGTTAAGTTCAAATAGAATAGCTGTTCTAAAATGGCCAATTCAATCTCTAGATTTCAATCCGATTGAAAATTTATGAAGAGAGCTAATACTGAGAATTCAAAGAAGTAGCCCGTAGAACCTGCACGAACTAAAAGAATTTTGTCGTGAAGAATGGAAAAATATTAGCCAAGAAACATGCAAGAAATTCGTAGGGGACTACTCTAAACGCCTACATGTTGTAATTAGCAATAACGGTTAACATATGAATTATTTTAGTAGTAAAAGTTTCATTAATCTGTGTTAGAAATACCTAAAGAAACATTTTTTGTAATGTGTTGTAAACTTTTTCGTAGCACTGTATGTGAATTTTTCTTTTTTATTCATTTTTATTTTCGTGCATACTTTCTAAGAAAATACATATAAAGACTTTTTAGTAAAACGTTTTTAGTTTACTTTTTTCTTTTTGTATGTATTAATAGCATTAGCAATATTTTAAATTTTTTACTAATTATTATTTTGGGGAAGGATAATACTTTGGCATCATCTACCAAAAAGCCTTCTTTTACGTTAGTAAAAAATTAATTTCTGATATCAGTAATTGTAATTACCCTCTGAGAGCTTATATGACTGGTTTGGTCTTTCTCAAGATTTCTATCTTGAGACTTAACAATATTAAAACGCGAAGAAAAAAAGTAAAGGAATCGGACATATATCTGACGAATATTCAATATGTTTAAAAAAAATGAAAGAAAGAACGAAAAATAAAATAAAACAAAATAAATAAACGTCCTTAAGGTTTGGGATCTAAACTGCTACTGAAGGCAACTGTAAAAAGCAGACGACTCAAATGGATTTTAATGGCGCCAACTTTAAATTTGCAAAATTGATTATTATTAGTCAGCAGTTAACCAATCAACCGAGACGTTACTAATATTCTTAATTAAAAAAACTTCAACGGTATATAAAATTACCAAATCACTGAAAAAGAAAAAAATATGTTAAAATAAGTTAATGTAACACATGATATCTGAGACAAGATTTATTAAACAAATATGTCAAAAGGTTCATTTACTTTCATTCATGCCGTGATTCTCAAGTGGACATCAGAAATATGTTAAATGGGCCTGGTGTCGCCAAGAGCAGTGTAACCATTAGTTAGGATTTATATTTTCTACTATATTTTGCTTTTGTAAATAAAATGCAATTTCTGCTACATGAAATTTTTATTTGTGCTTATGTGGTCAGGAAAATGTTGACACCAAAAATGGGCCACAGGGAAGAAAAGGTTGAGAAACATTGCTTTAATGATTAGCTATAGAGATCGTAAACTAAAAGTATAAACAGAAATTCATTAGAAATTATTTTATTACAGAAATGCATTGCAAATTATTTGCTAGTTATTTAGGTAACCTATATTATCACTGATAGGATTATTAAACAAATACTTCAAAATTTCCATTTATTCAAATGATACAGAAATAGTGATACAGTAAATTCTTGCAATAGGAGAGGAATTTAAACAACACTTCTGTATTTTAGCACCGAGTGCATTTGAATCCTGTATACCTTGGTAAGGTATCGTCTTTTCTTCGGTACCGCCGAAATGGATTCGTTTTTTATTCCAAAATGAAAGCAGAAAACGTTAGCTCATGTTTTTAAAATTTTACCAAAAATCAGGGAATTATCAGATTTAAATGAAATTTACTCATTAATTAATATATTTTATACTGAATAGTTTATTTTACTAAAAAATATAGTAAAAATTACCCACCTTCCATTTCGATAGATCGTGAATACTTGTAAAATTGGCGAGTGGTGATGACAGATATTTTTAGTTTTATAAAAAATCCCTGAAGATATTTTTTCATTAAAACATTTTACAATATCAAATCGGAAAATCTTGAAAATTTGTCCTGAAGCCTTACAAAAATAATTCAATAAAACCCAGAAAAATAATTTTTGTTGAGAGCTGCATAATTTAATAAAATACATAATTTATTTAAGATTTGACTGGGAAAAAATTACAATGAATATTTATTTAAAAAAAAATCATTTGTAATTTTTCAATACGATTTTGAAATTCTTCCGATTGTTGATAACAAAAAAGATATTTTTTTTATTAAATAAAAAATTATATTTAAATAATCGTAAAATGTAAAGTTTTATGCCATTTTTGCATAAAAAATATTTGAATAATTTTCTTTATTCTATTTATTTTTGTCATACACTGTTATTTTTTTTTGTATGGATGTTCAAATAAGAAAAAAAAAATTCTGAATCACCTTCTAGAAATGTTTTTCTTTCAGACCAAGGAATAATCTCTTCCGTTTTGGTTTCGATTGTAGGATGTTATCGTGAATTTTCACTTTTCTCCACATTTCGACCTAATGGTTACGTTGTTTGTCGCTAAATAATTATTACAGGCATGACTTATCATGTTTTGTTTTTCTTTTCCTTTAAGGATTCGTGCAATTTCTTAACGTCAATGAATGTGTGACTACATCTTTCTCTTGTTGATTATGTGCGCGCATTTTACATCTGTTCAAGTTGATATTCGTTAAACCCTTTAAACCCATGTCAACCTTGAAATTAAATTTT
The DNA here is from genome assembly GCA_964036315.1 of Acanthosepion esculentum. Classification (NCBI taxonomy): domain Eukaryota; kingdom Metazoa; phylum Mollusca; class Cephalopoda; order Sepiida; family Sepiidae; genus Acanthosepion; species Acanthosepion esculentum. Next base: position 131,134,606 of record OZ038483.1, on the reverse strand, counting down.
AAACTCTGTTTCATTTCATAATCTTCCCATAATTCATATTGCAGGGGCACTGGGAAAATTTGTTCAAGTGACCTCGGCTGCTTTAAACGCAGAGAAAGAAAGGTGGGGCGACAACAAAGTTACTCCGGACCAATGCGCGGAGGAATGTCTTTGTCGTTTTCTTTGTACCTCGTTTGAGACACAGGACACAAAGTGTTTCATCTCGGAAACACATTCCATAGGGATGGCCAACATTAGATTCAACAGCAAACGGAATTACTTCCAGAGAATCAGACGTAATTATTTTGCTTTTTTGTTTTGTTATAATTTTTATTACTAGCATAATATCCGTAAAAAATGACAGAATTATTTATATATAGATCGTCACTTGGCCAAGGGTCAACCGGTACCCATCTATGATCATCGCCAAAGATCGAGAGGTAGCTGCACCTTAGAAAATCATTTGCTCCTATCCTGAAAAAATGACGTTAATATTTTTGATGAGCAATTTCTCCCCTTGATTTAAAGGTCACTCTCTTATTCAAAACACTCTGATGACGGGCCTGAGTAGCGATATCAGATCGCTGATATCTTATTAAATAGAAAACAGATGAACCTGTCACAGAAATGGATTAAGACATTTATTGTCTCCCTACGATTATCAGTAAGTGAAGTTGACTTCACAAATACAGGGCAAGCAAGAAGTCACTGAATGAAGATAAATTACTTTTGTAGACAGATAACAAGACAAAGAACAATGTTCTCTGCTGACCGCGAAATGTCAGAGAGGTTGCGAGTGGCCACGGATGACAGTAGACGATCGTTAGACTGTTCACCTCCCACTTCACCTACTCTTCATCTCGACTTCACTCGTCTGTAAGTTACAGCACGAGAATAAAATCTGGTTTACTACTAGAAATCGTCATGATTTTGATTCGTGGGTAACTATCTGACCGAAGTGTTATTTTTAAGCCACAAGTATTTGACTGGAAGAAGCTGCAACGAACCTGGTGTCAGGTCTGAGTTGCAACGCTACAACTGTACCCCTCGCTTAACCACGTGGCTGGATTAGTCAGATTGAATAATCTCTTTTTTCACGGCATTATTTCTTCAAAGGCCAGGGTACATATATATTGTTTCTATGTGAATCCTTGCTTAAAACACGATATGGCTAGTGAGGTGAACAACAGCACATGAGTGACAAACTTAAGCAGTGAATGGAAAGAATGGCTGTCATGGCGTCCCATTTCTATTAATATTGCTTCCGGTTACCGTTGCTTGGTCAGGCGACCACAGTGAGACGGCTGCTTACCGACCAATTAATCGCCTAATCACACTACCTTATTTCGCTTCTTATAAGACGTTCTGAGGCATTAGACGTCTCCTCCAAATTTTGAAAGAAGAAATCGATACAAAAATGATTTCCTTGTACTTCATATCTCTCCCCACTATCCCCAGTTTGATTCACTGAATAGCGTATTTCAGCATGAAAAGCTGATTAATCATAACAAATTTATCACAGACCGAGAAGTACCAAATGTATGGTAGGTATTTAGTATGTAATAATTCGAAGAGAAATTCGAGGGCGCAATACCACGGAAACCTATCCTTATTGCAGCCTGCAATCTCCACGAATCGCTCACCCAACACCCCAAACTTATAACTTCCGCCACCGACCTTCGCAGGTTGGATTTTGGAGATATTTTATATGAAAGAAATGTGTCTTATCAGCAACAAAATACGTTAACTCCTGGGAACTGCTCAACAAAATAGTCTTTTCTTTTCTTTGGCTTTTTATTTTAGTTTCCTTTCCTACAGTTTTCCCATCAGCGTTTCTGGCTAGTTTGTATTCAACCAATTAGAGAAAGTAAACCTATACATCTTTTTTTCTTTCCACGAAATTGTCAACCAACAGCTTCTTTCAAGTCATGTCTATTGTCATCCGAACGAGATCCCGATATATCGTTATTTTTATTAATGTTCACTCTATACAATGACCAAGAGTCACTCAAGGTAGAGAGTTACTGAGCGGTAAGAGTAAAAAGTAAGAAGCGCGGTTTATTATGATATGATGGTAAAAATGGGTTAAAATAATAATTTTCGTTGAACTGATTCGCATTTAATATTGGAGCTAACCACCGAGGAGAATATTCAATGATAATTTTAATACTCGTTTGTTCATTTTAAATAAATAAACAGACCAGTCAGGGTGCATTTTTTTTTAGTTTTATTCTACTTTGGTCGCGCGATCGCGAATCCCGTGACCCGTCAGGGTCGTAAGGGCACTATGTACTGCAGCCGCAGTAGGTGTTCCTTGAACCCAAACCCGGTTTGTATTCAGAGTTTTCCTTCTTCTAAACCTGTTGCCATCGAAAGCTGCCCTGCTATTTTACCCATAGCAGGAGGAGGAGAAGAGGATTATATCTTTCCCATGGGTATTAGCATGTAAGTGAATGTAATGGATCCAACTGGAATTCGAACTCGTTTCTTCATTACACCATGCATTCTACTTAGCACTAAAGACAAATTTACCGTATTTTCCTGCTGATAAGACGCATTTTTCCCCTTTAAAATATCTTCCAAAATCTCCCTGCGTCCTATAAATTGAAAGTCGGTGATGGGAGTTAAACTTTCTTCTAATTATTACATTCTAATTATTACATTCTAAACAGTTACCATAAATTTGGTACTTCTCGATCTGTGATTATTTTATCATGATTAGTTAGGTTTTCATGTTGAAATATGCTATTTAGTGTGTCAAATTGGGGATAGTAGGAATGGCTATGAAGTACAAACATTTTTTCCGATTTCTTTCTTCAAAATCTTTTTGGGGCGTCTAATGCATCGCAACGTCTTAAAAGCAGCGAAAAGACGGTAGTTTCGATTTTAAATAAAAAGGAAATCATGCTTTTTTATTTTTAAAATAAAACAGTTCAATGAATTTATATACAAAATTCAATGAAAATGCTGTGTACTTTTTGTGCTTTTCGTGTTACGCATATTCCTTAAAAATGCGTATAGTGAAGATTGAATAATTGCAATCATTTGTTAGTTTGATAATTATATTTCAGTTGTTATCACTAATGTTGTCATCCCCCGATTAACTTTACTGTCATCATATAATTATGCGTGTCCCTCCTTCCTTAGCGCGTGTTACGCCCTGCCAGCACTTAAAAATAATGGACCTGACCTTTGTGATCACGGGGAAAGACATATCAGAAATATCTTATGACATATCAGAAACGCTGCTTGGTTTCAGTGAGAAAAACAAAGAAAGAAGCAAAGAAACAAAAAAGAGGCGATAATGTGTTTAACGTCTGTTTCAGTGAAATGGAAAAGGTTGTTAATTTCAATTATTTTCTACGCTCTGCCAATGCCTAATAAATAATGAACTATTCTGTCTTGATTGCGTGGAAAGAAGGAAAAGACATTTCAGAGACGCTACTTGGTTTCAGTGAAAAAATGAACGAAAAAAAGACAGACAAGCGAAAGAGAGAAGGAAGGAAATATAGGAGAGGCGATAACATTCTCTTGTGTTTAAGATCTGTTTCAGTGAAATGGAAAAAAAGTCGTCAATTTCAAATCTTTTCATTTGTGCTGCCTTCTTTAAATAAAGACAAGAATTGATATTTATTTTATGATTGTCATTGCAATATTTTGTTAGTTGTTAAGCTCAAATGTTTAACGATGCGATAGGGGAATTTCTACAGATATTTTTTTATCGTATAACTCGCCATTAACTTATTCAATCATTAATTTAATATTTTAAGATTCATCAGAAAATTCAAATAAGACAACCGTGAAATATATTTCTAGTCATATAATTCTGCTTGTTCCTTTCTTACAGAAGATCAGCATGCCTTAAAAATCAGGGTTCTAAATCTTGTTTAGTTTTCTTTACGTCGGTTTTAATGTCGACCTTAATCACAAGGCCCTAAAATAATATAGTATTCTTTGACTGTTAATGAATCTCACCTTCTGATCGAATTCTAGCAAATTATTCCGTTCTTTTTCGCTTCTGATTAACTGGTTGTTACTGTTCTTCAATTAAAAATAAAATAAAATGTTGATTTTTTTTAAGGCAGATCTTTTATTCTCGGAAGACTGACGCATCACAATCTTCCTACATATCTATTGACATTGATACATCAAACATCGACATGCTTATAATAAATATGTTGCATAGAGTAAAACACCAGTACTCCATAGATTTTCAAACACCCGTAAATTGACACTTGATCAAATTCTATGAAAGTCAATATTTTTACAATATAATTGATATCAACCAAACAAAATTGGTAAAATTTCCAGGATTTATTTATGTAAAAAAAATTAATTTAGCATATAGTGCTTCTTGTTAATGTTAATGTTAATAACAACTTGTTTTGGTGATGTCAGGTTTTATTATGTAAACAACATATAACATAAATGTTTCTTTATAAATAAGTCCAAAATATATGAGTAGAATAAAAAATGAACAGAAAAAAAGCGGCAGGGCCAGACGGTTATTGTAATAGAGATGCTGGTAGCCTTAGACGAATTCGGCATAGACAAGATTACTGAAATAATAAATGAAATCTGCAACAGTGGGAATACACCGGATGGCCGAAGTAGATCTATTTTCATATCACTGCTTAAGAAGCTCGCTGCAAACGAATGTGAACCCCGTCGGATAATCAGCCTATTCAGTCATATAACGAAACTTATCATCCGAATTCTGATGAATAGAACACGCAGCAGAATTAAAGCGGAAATAGGGCAGGAAAACTGCGGGTTCGTTAAAGACACTGAAACAAGTAACGCGATATTTATTCTCAGAATGTTATGAGAAAGAGCAATAAAACTACAGAAGGACGTGTACTCATGTTTTATAGATTACGTAAAAGCGCTCGATAAAGTATGCCGCAAAGATCTATTGGAACTTCTCAACAACTTTGATATTTGGGAAGGATATTAGAATAATCAAGAACATATACTGGTAGCGAACCGCCTGCATACGTGAGTAGCGACGAAGTTTTAGAGAAAATGGAAACAAATAGGAAACTTATAGGAAGAGACAATTGAGATTTCTAGGTCACATACTGAGGAAGGAGAGCTTGGAAAGTTTGATACTCACAGGACAGATTGCAGGCAAGAGAGACAGAGGTAAACAATGCATAACATACTTAGTGAGCTTGAGTAAATGGATGGCGTAACAGCATTTAGGAGAAATAACAGGAAAGCAAAATTTATTGAGTTACAAAGTGCAGGAAGTTGTGGGAAGCTATGATCGTTTCCGCCATCAAGGGACACGGCACATAATGAAGAAGAATATATATTTGATTAACACAATATCCCATATATCTGAATAAATTATTATTTTCCATGTTGCTGTCGGCTCGTTGATATTCTATAACCTCCATCAGTCTTTGATTTATTGATTTTGCTAACTTTTCAACTGTTTCAACTTTAACATCGATAGCGGCAGATATCTTGCTTCACAGAGATCTTTGCTTTTCTATTCCCATATAAAACTATTTTAATGATGAACAACGAGTTTCTATTAGGCTCGAGGCTTTTCCATGAATTTGATGTTTTTGAAATCTTTTTCTGACAAAGTAGTTAATAATCACCTTTGAAGAAAGTGAATGGACATTGTCTTGCAGGTATATAACTTTTAGTTTAAAGCTTCTTGGCTGTGGACCCTTTGGCCAAAAACTTAAATTCTCTCCATCTATATTGACACCATCATCTACATGAAGGGACCTATATTTATACTTAGGTTGAGTCATTGAGTAATTTCCATTTTGGAAAAACAATTCTCATGATGAATATATCCCAACTACTAACCATATGTGGCCGTTAGAAATACATTTTGGAGTACACTAGACATACGTTAATGTTTAACGCAAAGGCTAGTGTATTGACAAGGATAAATCCCACAACCTTCACCAAAAAAAGGTAATGTTCTTCCTGTGATAGAATTATTATTCATTTACAATTCTTAAAAAGCAATGCAAAACTAAATACACATTTGTAGGTTCAGTAGCCGAAAAATGTAAATAAATGTTTGGTCGAAAAGCGCCCTATGCTCGTCAATAGGAAAGATGTTGTTATCCATGAGAATAAAAGCCGTATACAGAAAGAATAACACAGGAAAACGAATTGGAACTCGGCTGGTCTGTTCTGCTCCACTTTCCATATTCGCCTGACCTTGCACTAACCGATTATTACGTTTTCTCGATGCTGTAAAATGCTTTGACGAGGGAAGTTTTCTCTAATAGAAACCAGACAGAAGCTTTCGCCGAAACGTTTTTACATCTTCAATTGACGAAATTTTATTCAAAAGAGATGCCTGATATGTGGCAACAAGTCATTGTAAACAATGGCGAATATATAATTGAATAAAATGTAATTGTACTTTATTTTTTTAAGAATAAAATTGATAAACAAGAACGGAAACTATTTATGAATCAGCTTAATACTTAGGTTAGTTTGTCAGAAAATGATTGGCTCTGTGTACATTTATTTAATCAAAAACTGACAGTTCTAAGGAATACGCCGAATATGAAAGCATATCTTATCTCATTTCCAAGATTGTCTTCTGTATTTACAACTTGGGAAAAGAAGCTATATATGCAGTGAGATTATCTTTTCTGTTTTAATGTGTCATTCAAATGAGCCAGTAGCTCACTATTGGGTTTCACAGTAACATTTTGTTCCAATTCCAGCAATTCGTCATAAGCATTTCTCTTTGAAAGCACAAAAAGGAAGAATTTTCACATCCATGGATTTCATTTAGGTCGGCCCGTTGAACACTGTCCTGGAACTAGAAATCATTTTATTTGTTTTCTATTCTTGTAAATAACATTAATTTTTCATCATTAGTGATTTCTTTTATATGTCATGTCCTTTGAGAACGTGGGCAAGCATGTCTCTCTGCAACTTCCTGTCTTTTGTAATTCTAAGTAACAGTTCACCATTTATCACCCTCTTGTCTTTGTTTTATCATCCATTCACTCTTGTTCAAAAATGATACTTTTCTTTTCTATCTAGCGAGAAAAGAAAGACACGTGTATTAGAAGCTGACCAATATTTGTTCCCGTTAAGTTTACGTGGATCTAATTTTCATGGCTTCTGAATTTTTCTTAATGCTTGTAAGTGACTTACTACAATTGACTGACCATGAGACCCGGGTTCGAATCTCACCAGGGTCGATTTGTCAGGAAGGAGACTTCCTAATGTTATCGGACTGAAGGGGTAGATCCCAGCGTGTGGCACCTTTGGAAAGTGCCTGAAAACCATACCACGGGTTGACCCAAGCCTTGTGAGTGAAATTGGGTAGACGAAACCCTTGGGGCCGTCGATAGCTGTGCTAGCACGATGTCACAAGTCATCGTGGACGAGTGCTGGCCTTGTTCAACTTATTGATCACGCTAGATAACACGCTTTTTTCCAGAAACTGTAACTAAGGTCTGCTCAGCATAGTTGCAGTATAAACCACAGGTGGGCTCTGTGGGTGTTGAACAAACATAAATGTGTCTGAGCAAGAGTCTGCAATAGGGATTGGCTAGCCCCCATAGTAGACGGGTATCCTCGAATACGAGTGGCCAGCTATACAATTGCAAAGACTGATTTCAAAGTAATGCTTTAAGATTTCTCTAACATTACCCAAACGATGGAACTGAGGACTTTTGCATCAACATTACATATTTACAACATCTTATTTCAAACACAATTCATTTAAAGTTTTTTCATACATTTGCTTTTTTTTCTTTTTTCATTGTAGATTACAAGCCTGCGGAAAGCCGTCAGAAATAGAATATGCATTTGTGAAATTCACTCGTACAGACTATTTAGCTAATGCAACGTACACATGTCAAACAGGAGAAACCTATACTTTAGTGTGTAAAGAAAACAGCAAATGGAGTCATCCAAATTGGGTTTGTAAGAAACCTTTGGATTGTGGTCAGCCGCCTCTTTTGGGCTTCGCCGGAGTAGATTTAAAGAAACAAGTTTCAATTCGACGGCAACGTACAAATGTCTGATGGGCGAAAAATACAAAATTGTGTGCAAAGAAGATGGAAAATGGTCAAAGCCTAGTGGTCTTTGTCGAAGTAAGTTGATTTTGGCAACAGTATTGACAAGACTATTAATTGATGTAAACAATATTGACAAGATTATTAATTAATGTAACCAGTATTGACAAGACTATCTTGTATCTGCAAGATAGTCTCTATTTGAATTTCTGGGATGAAGTCTGATTATCATTTACATTCATACTTATATCCTCATCTTTGTTTTTATTGTCACCTGATCGCTTTCTATTTGAATTTGTGGCACGAGGTGTTATCATTATTTACATTATTTACATTCTCACTAGCGTAGTGTTAAAGCAAACAACATCTCGGGAGTCTGTTCCACAAAATAGCAACACTTGGGAAGAAACTGTCCTAATGGAACTTCTACCTTTTCAATGGAATACGGAACGAGGATGATTTAACCTTGTTCTCGTGGCATGGCGGGTTCTCGCTTTGAAAGTCCGAACTAGGGAATGTAGATCGTCAGAATATTTCTCATGGAATTAGCGATAGAGTAGCGAGAGTTTTGCGACGTTGCACCTGTCGAAGAGCAATTGTAGGATGGAAATGAAATCATCGCCTACAAGGCCGTGTAAACTCCTTTGAACTCTGTCGAGGCTAGAAAGAGAGGAATGGACATCTCCTGCCCAGATATGGTATCAATATTTTATTTTTTAGTCTGATAAAACTTTTGTAACGGTAGAGTATGGTAGATGCAAGCAGGTACTTTCTGGAGTTTTTTCCAGCATTTTTAGGGTTGAATCATATGGATTCCACTTGAATTCTGGGATGATTTTGAGACCTAAAAGACGCCCAAAGTAAGACATTTCTTTAAAATTGCAACCGTTCATCATGATTGGTGAGAATTCTCTTCTCAAACTTTTTCAGCCCATGGATCATTTTTTTCTTCAAAAAATTCAAATGGATCACTCCTACTTTTAATTTTAGGCTGTCCAATTTTCACACTAAAATACTCAATGAAAAGACAAAGTAGTCTATTTACACTTTAAAATTTATTTTAGTAAACAAAGATAAACACAGGATATCAAAATTAATTGATATTAGCAGTTGGTTCAGATATTCTTACAACTGTTCTGAAAAAAGAATAAAAATAATAAATTCTTTATCTCTATAAATTAGAAATATCAAATTTATTAGCAAACAATATTGTGTAGTGGTCTATTAAAACAGGAATAATTTTTATAAGAATAAAATAATATATTATATATAGTATATATAACATTATATATATATATATATATATATATATATATATATATATATATATATATATAATAAATATATATGATAAAAATAAAATAAATGTAGCACTGTATAATAAGTACGTAATTTCGAAATTTTCAAATATAATGGACATGTGTGTAATTAAACGAAATATATTTTTTATTATTTCATGAATAATTTAGATACATTTTTGTGAAATGGCTACAAATTCTCTGTGGGCCACTAGAAATGCTATGTGGACCACTGCTGGTCCACCTGGACCACATTGAAAATCACTGATTTAGGGTTTAGTTGTTATTGACTTTTGATAGCTCAAACTACCCTGAGTTGGCTGACAAAGTTAATATGTCTAGAATTTTATGTGTATTTTTGTTTATTTTTTGTTAATTAATAAATGTATCATGTCAGAACATTCCCTGTGTAATTCGCAATAGAGTAGCGAAAGGTTTGCGAGGTTGCGTCTATAGGAACGTGGTTTATGATGGAAAATAAATGATCACCTGCAAAGACGCGTAAGGGCTTTTGAACTCTGAAAAGTGGGTATTGGATATAACAGCAATACTCTTTCTTTTGTTTTTATCTTGTAGAGGACCGTGTGGGTTTGCGTGTTGTTGAATTAGGGACACGTGCTGTTTATTCCTGCTAGAAGGTCCAGCTACAAGAAAATGGCAGACTCAAGTTCAGTACAACCGAAGATGTAAAGAAAACAAACAAGACTGATATATATATGTCATCAAATATATGTATTAAACAAGAGATTTACAAGTGACAAAGACATCAACATTTGTGTTTGTGTGTGGACGTAAAGAATTTGTATTTTGGTGAATGTTCGTACGTACGTGTATGTGTGTTTAATGGCGTTTTCCCACAAGTGGGCGAAAACGCTGATTTCTACGAGAGATTACATTTTTAAATGTGTCCGCTGAAATGTAAAGTGAAAAAGAGAACGCGGTAAGAAGTCGCCCAGTATTTATAGTGTAGGGAGAGCGTCTCCTAGTGAACAATTAGGGAATTAAGGAGGAGCTAACTCTGATAGAGCATGACAGCTGGAATCAAGTACTTTCTGGGGCGGTATAAAGAGCCAACCACTTTTTCAGCGTCCTTAGTGATGGATCGTACGCATATATGAGTTCCACTTAAGTTCTGTAGTGAGCTTGAATCCCAAAAGACGATCAAAACAAGGAGTCTTATTGAGAGGGAAACTATTCATCGTGGCTGGTGATTATTAAGGGTCATCTCGGTGGTGATGAAAAGTTACTAACTAGATTGGTTTTTTAAAGTATCGAACGTTACAAACCAGTACCCACGCCAATCATTGGGAAGATGAAGAAAACAAAATGTAGGGAGACAGAACATTTCTTCGCATAAAGAAGTGGTAATTTTTTTTCCATCCTGTGCGATATAAACGCGACCAAGCCAGTTAGCATAATGTTTAGGCAAAAGCTTCGTTTACTAAAACCACAAATTAAGGAACTTTAAAGCTTGTTATCCATGTCAGATTTCTAGTATTCTAAGTTCGTTCTTCATCGTCAGTTGTTGCATTATTATTGATCTGAGCATTGAAGTCTGATTGAGGAAAAGGGAGGGGGGAGAAAAGAAAAACGAACAGAAAGGTTTTTCGTCAGAAATCAAAACGATTTTCGAAACTGGTTAACGTTAGAGAAGTGGAATGTCTTAGATTAACAATAAGTTTCAATGAAGTTATATCTGAATTAATTTTTCCAGATATAGCCAAATTCTGGAATCCTTAAAGAAGATTCTTTCAAATATTTTCATGAATCAAAATCCAATATTTTTTATCTGATTTCTGGAAAAATGAATTAATCTGAAGCCAAAATGTGAATCCAAAAGTATTCAAATCAGAATTTTGTCACTAGTGATTTTTTTGTTTTGTTTTGTTTTTATAGAGATTCACGATCTTGTACAGAATTAAAAAAATGTGGCAAACATGTACGCGACGGAGAATATTGGATATACCCAACAATTTTGAATGGAGAAAGGCTTAAAGTCTTCTGTGTAGGAATGTCTACCAAGCAGCCCAAAGAATACATCACTTTAAAGAAAGAAAACTTTGCTCTTTCTTCCCCATTGAAAGCGATCGGTATTTTCTGCCTGGCTAGAACAGCTCTAGGTCGGGGCCGACCAGGGAAGAGCATATATAGAAAAGTACGAATTTTGCCTGAGGTAAATAAAAAAAATTCTGATGGATATATTTTATATTTATTTGATTTGAGAGCCTAAAATTAACAAATATAGAGCAACAATACAAACAATTTGAGATTTCATAAGCGCGCATGCGCAGACATAAGTATGCACATTTGTGATGACTAAAACGAGAAAGAACATGGACGCATGTGCGCATAAAATAAAATTTAAAAAAATGATAGATGAAATTAAAAAAATAAAACGGGAATTGGAAAAGTTCGAATCATTAAAGATTAGAAAAGTATTTATATAAAAAAAATAGACATTTGTTTGAATCTTTTGAGCAAATGTTGGGCATGCGCGTGTGCGTGCGCGAACACACACATATATTACATTAACTTTTCAATGTAGTTAAAATGTTAAAACAAGTTTTCTTCTTCACATTTGTGTTAATTTTAATTTGCCGTGTCGGTGGGGCTTAGAGTAAGACGACAGCATATGCTGTGGAGGAGTTATAATCCCTGCCACCTGAAGAAAAAAAAAGCGAAACTTCCTGGAGAGATACTTACCTTTGCATCTTAGTGGCATTATCGTCTTGCATGGGGTGAAGTGATAAAAAAAAGGAAATATATTCTTAAAATTCATTAAGTTACAACAATTGCATAATTAACTGTCCCTACCTGAATCCATGCACTTGAATCACAAATGTTCTTAATTTAAATCTATATTTCTAACGTCGCCACCTAAACTCCAAAATTTCATTTATTAATTTTTTTAACATAATCTTTTATTTTATTTTTCAGTAGGGGTAGATAGGTTCGCCTATCACCCGGTTCACACAGTTTCCCTGTCTTGTGAACAGGAATAGCAGTTTATCCCCTGTTTCCTGTTTAAGACTGGGTTTCCGGTTCCTTTTAAAGTCTTCTCATTCTTTTTTACTTCCAGTAACCCTTTGCGTCTTAGTGGCATTATCGCTTTGCTTGGGGTGAAATGATAAAAAAAAAGATCAAATTTAATTTTTTCTAGTGTTAACCGGACATATGTCCTTTATTTTTGTCTTATAAACATTATATTTGACAATAGCCTAACAAGGCTTTATATGTTACTAGCAGCATGGCCCGGCGTTGCTCGTGATTGATTCAAAAATCGTACGACTCATACAGCAATCGCTATCACTTGACTTAAAATATTTTTGCCTTTCCTTGCCTTTAAAGGAGTGCCCTATGCCGTGATGATGTTGCTACATGCCTTACTTCTTGCCTATCTCACACTGCGAATTTTTTCTAAGCTCTATACTAAACATTAAATCTGTTACGAAAAAAGAACTAAACAAAATGAACACAAAACGATCAGCTTTAAAAAAGCACTCGTAACTGGAAAAACCGAATGAAAAAAGAATGTTAACAACAAATACTTTTTCACACCCAACCCAGTTCTACGGAATCAGAATCAACGTTAAGTTTAAGCAAGCGAATGAGCCAATTGGAGTAAAGTGCCATGAAGATTAAAATTTTTCCCACTTGTGATGAATACAGCTATCGATTTTTTTTGTATGCTAGCATGTTAGTTAACATTCACGCTGGCCAATATAAGAGATACTAAAGTAAACTTTGCGCTCAGTGTCACTCCAGAGCCTCAGAGTGGCCAGGTGCGTTAGATAGTTGACCCAGAAGATAACCAGCAGGCGCAGATCCGAGCCTCACAGGATGTCAGTGGCTATTCTCAACATGTAAAGAGATAGTCAACACAGTTATGCTTAGGATGGGATGGCAGGAAGAGAGAAGAAAAAAAGAGAAAGAGCCTCTGAAATCTTTGTGAGAAAGAAATCCCCTGAAGTCACACACCCTCACACCGATATTAACTGACGAAGTACAGAAGTGAATAAACAATAATTTTACCCCTCGGACGTTTATTTTTTTATTATTATTCTTATTACCGTTACTCTTTATATAACTGAATGTTACAAGCCTTTGTAATCTTTATATAACTGAATGTTACAAGCCTTTGTAATCTTTATATAACTGAATGGTACAAGCCTTTGTAATCTTTATATAACTGAATAACATATATATATATATAACTGAATAACACACACACACACACACACACACACACACACACACACACACACACACACACACACACACACACATATATATATATATATATATATATATATATATATATATGTTTGAACTTTATTTCGATCCTTCATAAGTTTTCGATTCTTTGCTATGATTAATTAATTATGAGCATGTAATCGTTTATGATCGATTCATCACGATACTTCTGTTAAGCTTGGAGAGTAATTATACATTCTTATTTCTCGAAGTAGAGTCCAATAGTGTTATAAAAACCTCGGAGAATTTCCAGTAAGATATCTGTAATCATTTCTAAGATACAACGGTTCAAAGTTTAATCTAACAATTGGCCGAATTTGTTGTTACACGATTTAGACAATTTTGCTGCTCCACCCGGCATATTAGCGGTTTGCCAAAGATTCCAGTAATAAACCGATTTTTAACTGTGTATTCAGTAAAAAAAAAAAGAAACTTTTTCACCTGATCTTCTTGTTTCTTTCTCTCTCTCTCTTTCTCTGTATATATATATATATATATATATATATATATATATATATATATGTGTGTGTGTGTGTGTGTGTGTGTGTGTGTGTGTGTGTGTGTGTGTATTCAATGAATCAATAAATGTTCAATGAACTTATGCTCATCTGAGCCTGACGAACGATTTGACACGAAACTCCGCATTTTGTCAATAGGGTAATTCCATTGAATGCTTATTGATTTATTGATAACCCTAGTTATCGATTGAGCGCTTTTTGGAACAACTTCTGGTCGACGTGAAATTTTAGTAATTTTTACGTATTTTATAGGTGTATTTGAATTCTATTATATATATATATATATATATATATATATATATATATATATATATATATATATATATATATATATATGAGTTTGTGAACCTGTGTTTCATATTTTTATGATCATCAGACAAACTGATTTATTTTTTAAAATTGTATCTAAAAAATAAACCAATTTGTCTGATGATCGCAAATGCGTGAAACCCAGGGTCACAAACTCATATCCATACAACTGAATATGATAGCATTGTCACTGATATTGAGCACCTTCCACTTAGTACTGCGCATATATATATATATATATATATATATATATATATATATATGTATATACGTGTGTGCGTGCATGCGTATATAGGAAGTATATATACGTGTGTGTGCATGTGACTGTACGTGTGTGGGTGCGTATGATAGATGTAAAAATTGTCTGCATGAATTAAGAAGACATTTTGACAGTAATTCTTTAAGTGTAAACTTTTATCCGAGTTGAATAGGTCATTGTGGATGGTTTGCCGTTGTGTAAAAGTTTACTATTTGCGCCAAACGAGTAATGAATTGTATCTTTATTCCGTGTCTCCCATTTATGTCACACTAAGCTCTGCTTGATAAATAGTTTGTGATTCTGTATAACTGAGCGGATGAATTTTTGCTGAATTCTTAAGAAATATATATTTATTTACTAACAAATAAAATTTAAAGATTTTTATCTAAAATGCATTATGCAACTAAAATTAAATTGAAAATTAAAAGGCTACAGTTGATGTTTGCGACGAAAAATGCCCGGAAAGAGATCTTTTATTTTTCTTCCGACATCGAAAGAAAACACGCAGACGAAACGGGAAGAATTTTACTGCTGAAGCTGTCTACTGTATTTTGATGTCATTTGCAGAATTAAAACTTCAAACGCTAGGAAAAAGCGAAAATACAGAGTAAATGTTATTATAGGAAAGCTGCCTTAAATTATTTGTTTCTTTCTGTGTGTTCAAGTCGTTACATTCATTTCAAATACACGCCCGCAAATATGTAGAGGAGAGTAGTTCTCGGCCTAATATACTTTCCAAAATCTGATGAAACATTTGATTTTCGTTTTGAAATCTGTTCTTAATTCGGAATTTTCAAATACTTCTCATATATATATATATATATATATATATATATATATATATATATATATATATATATATATATGTTACTTTGTATGAGCATTACTTATCCAACCCGGGTATAGCGATAGCGAAATTAATTCTAATTCCGACACGAACTTAGTCTATACCGGGATTGAATAAGACTGACGAATTTCGTCGGTTGAAATAAGCGTATTCCCAAATATGAGGTATGGATTTTATTGTGTACTAATTACACACACACACACACACACACACACACACACACACACACACACACACACACACACACACACACACGCGCGCGCGCGCGCGGGCGCGCGCGCACACACACACACACACATATATATATATATATATTAATGCATGTTTCATTAAATAATATAGTCAGGTTTTGTCTATTTACTTTAAGTAAAATCTCCACAAATATTCTTAAATGCCTATAATTGATAACAGAAGTCATTGGTTTATACCAACGGCTTACCATACTTAATACTTCTCGTTTTTACTCTCGCGTGGTCATGTGTGACGTCATGAGCTGCGGTGCGATTTTCGCTTCCGCGTCTCGTATACACGAGTTTGTCGTTGTTTTGAAATTTTTCATGCAACAAAAACAGACTATCATTATTGTTTCGTCCGTGTGTTGTTTGATAGATTGAAATGTAATTGTCATCTTTGATAATGGCTTATGTAAGCCAAAAGCTTAGATTGGATTTAAACATGTATCAATATGGTGATTTCCTTTCGTCTTTCAATGATAATGTTATTAAGCTTATCAGACAATATGAAAGGAACTTACTTAAAATAAATAGACAAAACTTGTCTATATTATTTAATGAAACATGCATTAATGAAAAATTGCTGCCTAAATATACACAATATATATATATATATATATATATATATATATATATATATATATATATATATATATATATGACAAAGTGGAAAGAGTTTTCCTCTGACGCTTTTCATCCTTTAGGACCTTATCCGACTAAGTTTAGGTTGATGCAACTACACATGTGCACGAACGAGAGAAAGTGATGCAAAGAGAAAAGAAAAGAAAAAGAATCGAAATGAAATCGGTTAGATTCTATACCCAAAACACATAAAAAAGTAATCATCTTCATATTAGTATATATATATATGTATACAGGGTGTTCATAAAGTACGTGTGCACTTTAACAAATTTATAATTTTATTTGTATTTGCGATAGAAATAAATTGTAAAAAGGATTAGAAAGAAGTAAATCTATATTTTTTAAGGTTTTATTGAAATTTTATTTAACTTTCCACATGTCCTCC
Organism: Acanthosepion esculentum; assembly: GCA_964036315.1. Classification (NCBI taxonomy): domain Eukaryota; kingdom Metazoa; phylum Mollusca; class Cephalopoda; order Sepiida; family Sepiidae; genus Acanthosepion; species Acanthosepion esculentum. The sequence goes on along the minus strand of OZ038483.1, from coordinate 131,117,864 downwards.
GTCATTAGCAATACAAAGGGTAATACGATTTTGCAGTTCACGGAAAACATTTGTCAACTGATTTACAGTAATGCCTGAAATCACATTAGTTATTTTAGCTATACTTAAAACTAGGTACATTAAACTTTATAACATTTTTTATAGATTATTTCTATCGCAAATACAAATAAAGTTATAAATTTTTTAAAGTGCTCACGAACTTTATGGACACCCTATATATATATATATATATATATATATATATATATATATATATATATATATATATATGTGTGTGTGTGTGCGTGTGTGTGTGTGTGTGTGTAAGTGTTTATTTGCCTGTTAATGTTCGCTATATACGGCCGAGCGATTTTACGTTGAGTCCTTAATTTTTTTCGCATATTTATTGATCCCAAAAGAAGGATTTTATACAATAATAATTTTAATCATAGAGTTCGATATATTTTCTGTTGGAGAATTTAAATCATCAAATTTCTTTTGCCAAACAAGACTCCATGTTACAGAAAATCTGCTCTGAATTGTAAAATAAAAAACTGCAATAAAACTAAAGCATTATATAAGCTCTTACGAATAAGATGTATTATAAGCTTTTACGAATAAGATGTATTATAGGCATTATTGTCTTAAGAAAAATGTTTTCGATGAATAATGAACAATAATTGTTTTAATTTTAAAAAATCCTAATTAGAATAATTTATAAAGTTTTAAATCGTTTAAAATTATATATTAATTTGTAGCGGTTAGATGATATTAAAACTAAAAACTATATTTAACAAATTATAAATTGAAAAGCTTACTACAATTCAGCGACGCCCAGTATTTAAAAAGGAATTTAGAATTTTTTAGTGTGTATGTATAAACGTGCCTATTTTTTTTAAAATACAGACGTCCATACACGGCATTATCAGAAAATAAGAACGGTAACTATAGTAAATGAAACATTTATTGGTAATTTTCTAACATTTCTTCAACAAGTGTCCTCGTAAGTAAGACTAAAACTAAATTACCTAAAAGTCAATAAAATATTAGATTTTTTAAAATATTTTCCTAAAATTTTATAGATAGATGGGCAGTTACAAAATTATATAAAAAAGGTGTTCATGTTGTATTCGTCAAGTAATTTTTACAGTTACGTACCCTTCCCTTATATTTTCCAAACATTAAGCTATCGATAACCCTGTCAACATCACATAAATACAACCACTTCCGTTTTACAAAAAATACTTTTCTGCAATATTTAAGCTAAACGTAAGTAATATTTGCTTTAATTCAGATTAATTAAATTTTAAATCAGTTAATCTTCCTCAAATAAAGTTTCAGAAAAGGATATTCCATCTATCTATCTATCTATCTATCTATCTATCTAACCTTTCCTTAATCCGGTAGATAACCACAATAGTCACCCTTACTACAATGGTAATAGTTTATTAGATGACCATTCCAATCATTCACCGAAACATTATGGAATATATATATATATATATATATATATATATATATATATATATATATATATATATATATATATATATATATGTATATATATATATATATATATATTCCATAAGGTTTATAATACAAATTTTACGTGTTTTTCAGGTTAGCAAAACTTTTGCCAAAAAACGATCACCAGATAACTTGAACTACAATATTCAATAAATTTAAAAAAAAAAATTCAAGTGAATTATTTGCTTAGTCTTTATTTTTAGTGGATACCTGTATTTGAAATAGACACTCCGTTTTTATTTTAAACAGTGTATATTACATCTGTCGACCTGGAGAAAACCAAATGTATTACGGTGAACTACGGTGCGTTCAAAGTGTTGTTATGCAGCATATCTCTTAGATTCTCATATTGACTTTTTTTAAAGTTTGAAACAGGAGAGAAAAGGATCTGATCAGGAGATTCACTAAGAAGAAAATGCATTGAGAATGCGCCGATCTCACAAATCTCGACAATAAACATAAGACCGGAATCATACGTAATATCGACGATCATCGCAAATGCAATCGTCGCACAATGTGGTATACGAGCCAATTGAGAATAAAACTGAGCTACTCAGAGTGAGCTGGTTTAAAATCCAACAAACACTAACGGTTCTAATATATATACACTATAGGCAAAAAGTTTTGGGGAACTTGTATTTCTTTAAAAAACACCTTAAAATGAGATATATTTGTATTTTTTAAAGTAAAAGATAAAATATCAGTATCTTCAGTCTATTTTTTTATTTTGATAAGAAATAAACACTTAACTGTAAAAGTTTATTACAATACAACATCATCATATTTTGTTTTCGTTAATAAAACCACCATCTGCCTTAATTACTGCTTTACAAATTCTTGGCATTCTTCCTAACAATTTTTGAAAAAAGATGTAGGTGGTAGACATTGCCAAGTATTCTTCTAGCATTGAAAAAGCTCACTCTCACTCTTTGGGTATTCTCTTCGACACTCCTATGGAATTCATCTCGTACTAATTCAATGTTAGAGAGGTCAGGTGATTGAGGCAGTTAAGTCATAATTTCCGAAAATTTTGTTCATTTTTTTGAATTGAGATAATTTTGACATAATTTACAAGAATGTTTTGGATCGTTGCCTTGTTGAAAGATTAACTTTTTCCAATTATGCGTAAACAAGATGGTATACCATGACGTTGCAAAATCGAATGATATTGTTCTTTTTCAAGATTCCCTTAACTTGAATCAAATCTCCAGCTCTTTTGGTAATCCCAAAAATGATATTGAGAGGGTAATAGTGAAAACATAATATAATGTTTCTCATACAAAATATTCATAATTTAGCAAAATATCTTGTTGAACTTTTTGTTAGTAAGAGGAACCTGGAGGAAGACTGAAAAATAAAAGCACATAGACTGTAGTTACTGAAATTTTATTTTTTACTTACGTCATTTTAAGTTGTTTTTTCTTTTTTCTAAAGAAATGCAGGTTTGCTCAAATTTTTGCCTGTAGTATATATATATATATACCCAAGTGTGGGATTGGTATATACGGAGTAAATTCCAATAACCAACAATTATTATTCGTTAAAGAGTGCTCAATACAGAGTAAAGCAGATATAATCATTTATTTGAATATTACAACATAAATATGTTATAAAATCACTACAAAAATAGCCATTTTGTTTCAACACCTCTGGTGTCTTATCAAGTGATGATGTAGAATATAGAATAAATGGTTTTAAACGTTTCAAATTAATTAACGATCATTAGCTAGGAGTAAACGCTGTTACATAAGCTAGAATGACCAATCAAAATACAAGTATAGGGTAATTCGAAAAATTTGACAACTAAGCAAGGTTATCATAGATATTAAAAGATTTATAAAATTTGAAATTAAAATTAAAAGTAAAAAAATTGCCTATTTAGAAATCTAAATCAAATCTCTATTAAGTTTTAAATTGTAGAATTACCGAGGAGAAAAAATATAAAATATAAAAATAAAAATAAAAGATATATATGCTATTTAATTTATATTTTCATTGAAATTATGTTAAAAAGGATGTTCAGAACCCCAGACAGAAATGTATACATTTTTAGTTTCATTTCAACATGTTAGTCGCCTCTCACGCGAAATCATTCGAACATACTCAGGTTATAATACATAAGCGCTCAGACGTATTTAGATATATATGCACACATAAAATACGGTGACGAGACACAACCCTTGATAAAAAACAAAAAAAAAAAAACGAATATCGACACTACACACACCCATACGTACGCAAACATACGACTAAATGTGCATGCACTTTCCTTACACATAGACATCAATAAACACAGGCACATACATCCACATTCACAATGACCTAGACAGTCAGATGTCATTGCCAAAGATTCGTGACTTAATATGTTATTAAACGAATTTTAACTTGAAATATAACTAATCTGGTCAAATATATATAGATAAAATTTAAACAAATAAATATATATAAATATATATATATACATATTTTTAAACCAAACGAGAAACAAGAAATTGGGACACTTGTTTCTAAACCTCATTAAAAAACATTTCCCCAAATCTGGAACCAACTCACTTAGTAAAATATTTAACTCCAATACTCTTAAGTTAAGCTATAGTTGTGCAGATAACCTAGAGAAAATAATTAAAAAACATAACAATAGTATACTCAGCAAGTATACGGATTCGGAGAGCCTGACAACCCACAAGGTTGCAAAAAGCAACACTAAGCAAAATGACACAAATAATAAATCATGTAACTGTAGGAATCCCAATAATTGTCCACTAAAAAATAATTGTTTAACTAGCTCTGTAGTTTATCTCAGTACAATATCAACACTAGAAAATCCAAATATAAAGAAATTCTACATAGGTCGCACCATGAGACCATTCAAGGAACGCTGGCGCGGTCATATGCAATCTTTTAATAATAATAACTATAAATATATGACTTCATTATCCAAATACTTTTGGAGTCTAAAAGAAAAAAATAAAACACCTAAGGTTAAATGGAAATTAATTAGAAAGGCCCGGACATGTAACTCCCTATATGCGCCGTGTTACCTATGCCTTAACGAGAAACTTGAAATAATTAGATTTAAAAATAAGACTGATCTTTTAAATCAAAGATATGAACTAACAGTTAACTGTAAACATCGTTTTAAATTTAACTTATTATAGAGATCATATACTTTCAATGATAACGATAAGTTAAACTTAATAGACTATTACCTTTTTAGAAACTAAAAATGTATACATTTCTGTCTGGGGTTCTGAACATCCTTATGATATGATTGTATATATATATATATATATATATATATATATATATATATATATATATATATGGTGCAAATGGATAATGTTCGTATTGGAACTCCCGTCGCAAATGCCATGCAGTACCAACTGATCTTACTATACTGTGCAGTAGATAAAATCATAAACAAACAACGCGCATGCGCAACATTAAAAATATCAAATGGCGTCAATTTAAACATGGCATGCTGCGTATATAGGCGACAGTCTCTTTCATGTGAGCTGGATACTAGGTCGATTAATTATATATCTTAGTCAGTGGGGCATTTTAAGATAAGCTCTTCTCTTTTATTAAGTAATTTGTTTGAACGGACAACGAAGAAAAGTATACATAGGAGTAAATGAAGGACCGTGGAAACAGAGAAACTACGCAGGCAAAAATCTCTTAAAATAGTAAATACACGAAACGCACAATACTCTCTAAACATATATGGAAACTTAAAAATAAAATCCACCAAAATACCATGGAGAGTAAGGAAAACAGCACCAGCCTACAACAATAACTGTAAACTTTGTCTGGAGGAGAAAAAAGCTATAATGACAAACGCAAATAATCAAATAAAAGAGTAAAGCTTATATCAAAATGCAGGCGCGTGAAAACAAATTTTTTACTGCACTAATTAAAGATCGAAAACTAAAAACTGATATCTTGTAAAACATTGCCGAGAAAAACGTAAATACATGTATTGTATAGAATGCAGATAACGTATTGAAAAAAAAACTTTAACCAAAACAAATTAGACACCCTGCAAATTAGTAAAGGAAATAATAAATAAACTGTATGAATTTCTCATAACCAGAACTATATAAATTCAATAATAATAATAATAATAATCAGTCTCGAATAATTATTGATTGAATACAAAATACCCTGAAATAATTAATAATAAATAAAAAGTGCTTAACAAGTTAACAAACAACCGTATACAATGGATGTCAACTAACCACTTACCGGCTCATAATTAATTCTATTCAATAGCCATTAAAATAAGTCAAAATAACCGCTTCCGCCTATTCCATAGCCATTAAAATAAGTTAAAATAACCGCTCCCGCCTATTCAATATCCATTAAAATAACAATAAAGCAGAAATAGTAGAAACTGGGTGCCCATCATTAGTGACGAGATTCTGGTTAAGGTCAATCTTAATGAATGCCTTGACTTGATTATTAGCGGGAAGAAAACTTTTCACTTGATTCGAAATCACATTTCCTTCTTTCAAGTGGAAACGAATTTAGAACTAGAATATCGGTCCAAGTAATATTTTAAAAATTATTTCATTATACAAAGTGACATCAGAATTACGACCTCCTGGCACATTTTGTAACTACACCCAATTATATTCGAATGGATGGATTGTTTGTTGACGGTCCTCAGGTGAGTTCACATTTTTTTTCTCCACGTTTTCTTACCTTTTGGCTGGTGATTGGTCAGTCTGAATGCACATCACCTCGAACCAACACTCGGCCGGCTTTGAAACGCGCGTTCTACTAAAAATATGTTTCTGTTCCAACACGCTTAATTAACATATGTAGTAATACGTACCCACATGAGCTTAACCGGTAATATTAATTAAATAATGTTGATCGATAAAATAGCACCGGATTCTTATAAATTTATTGAGTTTATTACTGACTTTTCGTTTCTGCAAGTTTAATAATATTCCAACATTAGAGTAATTTTTGTCGTTTAATAAACAAAATATATTTCATTAGTTTTTTTATTCTTCACGGCTCCTAATATTTTAGAAGCTTATCGTTAAATGATTTTCATTAAGATAATGATAGATAACTTTCTCTTACAAAAGATTCAACATGTTCTAAGAGTATTATTATTATTATTTATTGAGTTATCTCCCTTTGATTCTGTTTGATGCCACATTTCTTACCTCCCTTAACCTATTTACCTCCCTTCAGTTAAAGATAGAAATTTTTACAGAACCAATAAATAAATGCATTTTTCTTATCATTTCACCCAAGCAAAGCAATAAAGTCACTAAGACACAAGGGGTTATAGTGTATGAAAGAATGAGAAAAATAAAAACATTATTAAGTAGTGAAAACAATAAAAGAAGAGTAATCAGAAGACTGTATGTAGCAATTGGCATTGTATTTAAATTTTTGAAGATCAAATTTACCCAGAAATCAAGAAACCGGAAGGTAGTTCCACAAGCGAGAAGTACGAGAAAAGAAGATGTTAGCAAAGAACTTACGGTTACATCTAGGCATTATTTGAATAATTTGAAAAATAACCATTCCCGTTCATCCAATAACTGCCAGGATAATGCAATAGATCTTAATACCCATAATGCACCACCACCACCATATATAATTAATCGGACCAAAACACAACACACATGGCCTGAAGATTGCGTTGAAACATAAAACAGACTATTGCCGCTTGGTTTTGATTTCAGTATCCACGTTTTATATAACAAGTAAAAAAATCAATACAAAACACAGTCCTCAATGTAAAATCTCTTTGTATTATATATATATATATATATATATATATATATATATATATATATATATATATATTAAATAGAATAGAAATCTAAATTTACCTCATTCGAATACCTATTTCACCCAACAAGTCCTATGTTGGCATTGTCAACTCAGAAGTGTGAAGTATAAAATAGGAACTTAAAATTTAAACATTTAAAAAAAAGTAAAACAGAAGATGAAAAGTAAAAAAGAAACAGAAAAAGGTAAAAAGAAAGAGAGAAAGAAGAAAAGAAAGGAAGCAGGAGGCAGCCGATGAAAATATAGATATTAAGTTAGCCCAACCCCCAGTATTATGGGAGGGGCTGGAAGTGTCTGGCTTAAATAGAGACGGTTAATATAATCTTGACCTGTATTTTAAAATATTAACATCCTAAGTCAGGCATGAGCGCGCCCATGCAGATGTACATGAATGCACACACACACACACACACATATATATATATATATATAAAGGGAAATATAAAGAGTTAATTGTTGATATCCTCTGACGAGTAGACGGAGTGATTGCATGCATACATACATACCCATACATGCATACATGATGGCTGTTGACTCCTTAAATGAGTGTGTCCATCGCCGACAAATTTGATCCATGGTTTTATTACTCATAAGAATGACAATGTCTTGAGGCTAGCAAGTGACTTGTAATGTTTAATGGAGACACGGCAAAATAAGTTCTGTACTTAGCCTGGCCTGTTTTGTATTGTGATTTGTTCATGTGATGAGTGAGACCAGAACAGATTGTGTGAATGGATGGAACAACAGGGATAAACAGGGATGGTAAAAGGCAAAAAATTACTTAGAGAAACAAAAGAGAGGATGTTGGAGAGAGTCATGATTGGCTATGTTCTGAAGGGACTTGGCGCATGAAGAAGACATAGAGGCATTCCCCAAAACTCACTTTGTTAAGTAAAGAAAATCATGTTGCCTTGGGAACTGAGCTGAACTCATGTACCTCATTTACAAGTCAATACATACCGCTTCCTTGAAATTCCTTACCCACCAACGATGCTCCCTGTCAGTTATTTGGACCTTATCCCAGAGGGGATAATGTGTATTCTCCCTACAAACACATTTTTGTTATACCAGATTCTTTTCACCTTACCTTTGTACAAATAATTTAGTGCATGTACACGCACGCACGCACACACACGCACACACACACACACACACACACACATATATATATATATATCAGTTGCCTTGATCTATCCACTATCCTTCTCCATATCCTTTCGTCTAACACTTCTATCTGCTCTCGCTCCAAATCTTCCGTAACCCCTTGCCTTGATCTATCCACTATCCTTCTCAACATCCTTTCCTCTTTCACTCCTATCTGCTCTCGCTCCAAATCTTCTGTAACCCCTTGCGTGCTAGTGGCTTCCAGCCTTGCTTGGGGTGAAAAGCTTAAATATATATATATATATATATATATATATATATATATATATATATACAAACCCCACACAACTTAGGAAGTATGTGTATATGTGTGTATTTATATGTGTGTGGGTGTGTATACTGATTCCATGAAACTTGGGAAGTATGTGTATGTACGTATGTATGTATGTATGTATGTGTGTATGCACTGATTCCTTGTAATGGGGCGGTATATGTGTGTGTGTGTGTGAGTTTGTGTGTGTGTGTATGTGTGTGTGTATATGTGCGTGTGTGTACAAATGTGTTCACTGATTCCTTGTAGTGAGACAGTGTGTATGTATGGAGAGGGGATATACACATATATACACGCATGCTGACAAAAACACACGAAAATGGAAATAGATCTAAGAACACACAGGGGTCATTAAAAGATAAGAATGCCGATAACTACTCCATCGTTTCTCGAACCAATCTTAATTGTTTTATAACCCTTCACGCAGAACTTTTCACTGCCAGCTCAAGAAAGACATATGGGTCATTAACACATACAAAACAAGAGAATGTCTCATATCGAGAATATTTAACATCGAAAAACATAAAGAGAAAAAAAATTAATTATTTTTAATAATATATGGAAATCTCCACCCTTTGCCTGATGACGGTCGCGATTCAGGAAACACGTGTAGCAAAATTATGGAAAATAAAGCATAATATTTAAAACAAAAAATCCACATTACAACTAAAAACGTTTGCGGTTTCTCTATTCTTTTTAATATACGCACTTTTCTCTCGTTGGAACTACTATAACCTCTTCCTTATATATATATATATATATATATATATATATATATATATATATATATATATGATGGCTGGTGACTCATGAATCAAATATGACCATTGCTGACTCGTCTGATCCATGGCTTTAGTTCTCATGAGAAGGACAATGGCTTTTGAAGCTAGCAACTGAGTTGGAATACATAATGTAGATTTGATAATCTAAGTTGTTTTGTAAGCGTTGTTCAACTTGCTTGTGAGCATTCATGTGATGGTTGAGACCGAAGCGGTTTCTACAGGTCTTCTGACACACCCTCATAAGTTATTCCCAGTCTAGTACTGATCATAATTTATTAAAGGTCTACCAATGTATTTCTTCTTGAGGCTAACGACGCCTACATTGGAAAGATAATCTCGGCTACATTCATCACATGTAAATTGATAGCTTGCTAGACAATGATTTCCTCTTTCCTACGGGCATGTCTGACATTTGCCCAACTCTTTGAATGTTCTTGGAAGATTTTAGTGTTTTCATGAATTGTTTACCGTCACTTCTTTCGATCACAAGCAGCAGATTTTTAAAATTTAGGATCACTTATATGGCAGGCTGCAAGGGATTCCTTTAGACAGTCCTTGAAGAACTTCCTTGGTCACATGCTGTAGAGCATTTTCTTGTGTATTCTGGCATTGCCTATCGAGCAAAGCTTGTGGCAATGTGCCCTTTGATGATGATTGCATTAACCTTTGTGTGGACCACAGCATCTGGCATGTGAAATATCTAGTGGATACCAAGAATCCAAAAATACATACATACATATATAATAAAAAGTGATAAAAATATGTCAGATTAATAAATAAAAAATTATCCATTATTTCGTTAGAAATATATATATAGAATTAATACAAATATAAAGTTTCTAACTTAGCTGATTGGTGTTACCTTCAGCATCTCTACTCCAGAATTTCGTAGATGGGCCCTCCAGAAATCACTCCGTCCACTCGTCAGAGGATATCAGCAATTAACTATTTATATTTCCCGTTTTTTATATAGATGCACATGTGTGTGTGTGTGTGTGGGGGGTGAATTCATATATATATATATATATATATATATATATATATATATATATACACACACCATGGATCAAACTAGTCACATTTATTTAAGGAGTCAACAGCCATCATGTATGTATATGTATATATGTATATATGTATATATAGGTATGTATGCATATATGTGCATGTATGTATGCATCTCTGTGTGTGTATGTATGTCTGTGTGCGCATATATATATGTATGTATGTATGTATGTATGTGTGTGTGCATGTATATATGCATGTGTGTGTATGCATATGTGTGTATGCATGTATGTTTGTATGTGTGTGTTTGTATGTGTGCGTACGTATGTATGCATGTGTGTGCATGTATGTGTGTGCATGCATGTGTGTATGTATGCATGTATGTGTGTATATGTATGTATGAGTATGTGTGTGTATGTATGCGTGTGTATGTAGGCGATTATGTGTTTGTGTGTTTATCCCATAAATATAGCACACTTTAAGACTATATTTCTGTATATATATATATATATATATATATATATATATATATATATATATATATATATATATGGTTAGTAGACAGGACCTGTATGTGACGGATTCGTGTATTATAACGATTTCCGACCAAAGTAATTAACTTGAAGTGAATCAATAGTAATTCTTGTTAATAGACACAGAGAAAAAAAAACGGAAATTCACTATGAGAAAGGTGTTTGTAAGAAAGTGATTTCAATACAAAATAAATTCACTAGAGTTCTGCGAGAAACACTGATAAATAGGTTCATGCATTTTTGGATAAGTTTTGTTTAATTTTATATTCATAATTTTACTATACATGTACAGCATATTGTTGGAAAATCCTTGGTTATTATAATAAAGGCTTTAACCTCTTAGATTATTTAAAATTATAACAATCATTCGGAATGTATTTAGCGATGACTATATGGCGTCGGAGTTAGTGGATAAGGCCTGTAGATGATGGATTTGTGTATCATTGACCATAAATATGTTGGAAAATCAAAAGAAACTTGGTTAAATCCATCATATCATCGTAGGTAGATATATAGATACATATGAACACCCATATATATATATATATATATATATATATATATATATATATATATAGATGTTAAACGACTTAAATGAACAGACTGAGATAGGTAGATAGGTAGGTAGGTAGATAGACAGATAGATAGATAGGAACAGTCTTATATATATATATATATATATATATATATATATATATATATATATATATATATATATATATTAAAAAGAAGAGAGAAACCGCAAACGTTTTTGGTTGTAATGTAGATTTTTAAAAATATATATACTTTATTTTCCATAATTTTGCAACACGAGTTTCAGGTCTCGCGACCTTCGTCAGGCAAAGAGTGGATATTTCCACATATTATTATAATGAATTAATTTTCTTTATGTTTTTCGATGTTAAACATTCTCTTTTTTGTGTAGTAGTGGCACAAATGTCTTGCTTGAAGGGTAATAAAAGAATTAAGATTGGTCCGAGAAAGGGCGAGGAAAGATATCTGTATTCTTATCTTTTAATGACCCCTGTGTGTTCTTTTGTTTGTGTTTTTGTCAGTATGCGTATGTATATGTATATTCCCTCTCCATACATACATACTGTCTTATTATAAGAAATTAGTATACACATATACATATGCATACATATATACACACACACGCATACATATATATATATACATAAACACACATACACACACTTCCTATGTTGTGTAGGTTTCGTGTGTGTGCTTGTGAGTAGTCTATTTGTCTTTGCCAATATGTGTATAAATATTCGTCCTCCCCAAATACCCGCATGTGAGTGTGTGCGTATGCATGTGAGTGGTTCGACCACTGTGTTTGGCCATTATATGTGCATGTTGTATGTTTTTGTGTGTGGTATTATGATCTATTTAATGATGGTTTAAATTTGTTTACGAAGTTTTTTTTTCCTTGTATTTGTAGGTAAAAATAATTGTCTGTTTGATATATTGGCATAATTTTAAATTCACCCTGGTTACATTTATAGATGTGTTGTGATACAAAGAGTTTTCTGTTGTCTGGTAATTTGATGTTGCTTTTGTGAAGGGAAACTCTGTTGTTTAATGCTTGGCTGATACTTATGTATGATTCTTGCATTTTGTGCAGTTGAGTGCGTAAATCACATTTTTGGATTTGCAGTTTAAATTTTTATTTATTATGAATGACGTTTCGGGGTTTTCAAAAGTGTAGGCGTTTCCTTCTAAAATGATGTCACAAACCCCACATCTTCTTTTGTTGCATTTTGTGACTCCCTCTATTGTGTGTTGGTTAAAATTTGATTGAACCCTTTTATTTTTGTCCCCACTTTCTTTAGTTTAATTTCGCATCCTCTCTCCTGTCAGTTCTCTGGTGGATGCGGGACACTTTTCATTTTGCGAGTGTGTGCTTTCGTAATTGCTGTCATGTCTGAATGAGTGTATAGTTGTGTGTGTGGTTAATCGAGTGATTGGTTTTTAATTCTTCCAAGTTTCGCATTGATTTTGTCCAGTTAACTGATATTTCTGCCACAATTAAGCATTGCAGGTTTTCTTTATTGCTAACACTATTTTGTTTAGTTTCTTGTATATATAGTATTATTCATATTGTAAATATTCATTGGGGTTTTCATTTTTAAATGTTGTTATTCTATTCCCCACCTCCACAAATTGTAGATGTGGAGACTAGTTAGGACTTCATAGAGACCTTGAGGCATTATGGTGGTCGTGGTAAGATAAGACAAATGATGATCAGCCTTCCCCATCCCCACTTTTGGCATTGTGCCACATATTTTTGTATTTATACAAAAATAAATATCTGTATATGTTAACTTATTTTGAGTACATTATATACTAGTGAGCAGATCCAAATGACTTGACTCACTTTATAGTTCCCCAAAAGAAGGTTAGCCAATCAGGAGACGGGAAATATTCAATCCGTCTTGTATAAAGGCGGCCATTTTGGTTACTCTCTCCGAATGTCCAATACCAACCTGTTAAAACCAAAAATGACCAGAACAGAAGAAAGAACTACGCTCTGCTACCAATATCCACTGCTAACCTGAACTACGCTTCCAAATATTCACTGCCAACCTCTGGATTCTATACTCAGAGACTACCGTCATCATGAACAACAGTATATATCTCTGAGGTGGATATTATGATTACTTGCATTATTTACGTTATTCGGACAGTTATACTTATCTTCGTTTCGGCCATTGTACGCTTCCGGCCTTCTTCAGGTGATTTGGTTCACCACTGCTGTGGCCTGGTATTGAACGCACAACTCTTTGGGTCTAGTCACTGGATCTAACCAATGTCTTTATCCTCAAGGACACATGGCCCAGTGGATAAAGACGTTGGTTAGATCCAATGACTAGACCCAATGGAAAGATACAAAGAGGTAGGAAAAATATATGAACAAAGACATGAGAAAAAAGTGGCCCAAATTTGAGTTATAATTAACTTTTTTCAAACAAATACAAAAAAAAAAAAAACAAGAATGTAAAGATATTCCTTAAAACAAACAATAACATGGTTGGTTAGCGAAAATGGTGAAGGCTACATTAGAGTGAATGCAGAACCAATGACAAAAGGGCAAAAAAGATTGTTGGTATCTGTCTATATTTCTGAGATGAGGTATTATGTACACTATTTACATTATTCGGACTATTGTCTTCATCTTTGTCGCCATATTTATTACAACGTTTCGGCCGTTGTACGCTCCGGCCTTCTTCAGGTGGTTGGAATGTCGAACTGAACCCTTTATTTCGCTCACTGGGGCAGACTGTTCTAGTTCCACGTACCATGTCTAATGGATGTTAGTTATCCTCAAGGACACATAGCACAGTGCATAAAGGCGCTAGTTAGATTCAGTGACAGGGCCCAATGAGTGTGAGTTCAATGAAGTTAATGATATGGAAAGAATCACTCACGCAAACAATTTTTAATAATAAAATACATTAACCTCGAATCCATTAATGAATGGTATGATCCTTGTTTATAAATTCCGGTTTTATTATTAAAAATTGTTTGCGAGAGTGATTCTTGCCATATCATTAACTTCATTATCTGCTTTTCGTATGAATGATTCGCGTAATATAAATTGAACCTGCACCACATAATTGATATTAAAATAACCGATCCGACGTGCGAATTCTTGATAATAACTGTGACATTACTCTATTTATTGAACAATTTAGTTCATGCCACCTTTACTAAAAAAACCTACTTCTACAAAGAATTCTCATATTACTATATTAGTACAAGAACGCACAATTTTAAAATTAAAAAAAAATTCAACCTCAATGTCGTGACTGCACGCTTCAAAAGTATTCTTACAGTTAACAATATCACATTTCTAAAAACACTTCTTTCGGATTACACTTTATCTTTCGATGTCCTGTTATTACCTGGATGTAAAAAACTGACCTATTTCTCTACCTGATGATGATTGTATGAAACAATTGAAAGCTAGTAGTAAAAAAAGACCTTATAAAACCGGAATTTATAAACAAGGATCATACCATTCATTAACGGATTCGAGGTTAATGTATTTTATTATTAAAAATTGTTTGCGAGAGTGATTCTTGCCATATCATTAACTTCATTATCTGCTTTTCGTATGAATGATTCGCGTAATATAAATTGAACCTGCACCACATAATTGATATATATATATATATATATATATATATATATGTTAATCATTTCATTTCATCTCAAGTAAGGCGGAGATACTACTAGTACACAGGAGGTTACAGAGAGTGAAAGAGAGAAAAGACTGAGTATAGAGAAGATTAAGGAAAGACAAAAGATGAACAGGATTCAAGAAGATAGTGATTGATGTTATATATATGAGATATTGTGACCATCAGGCATTTTTCTGTGGGAAGTGCTGTGTCAGTGGCACAGTGCTCTTTGGATGAATAGGGTATTGTGGTGCATCCTTCATTGTTGAGTGGAAAGTTATGAAGAGGGAATGGCATGTTGAATGTTCCAAGTGATATGGATCGTGTTTGGAAATGCTGAACATGGTTGCCTTCCCTGGGTCGGGCCACCTCCTTAATAAAAAATGAGCTCATTAGCAAGTGTATGTATAAGAATAAGTAATTGCCATGCCATTTAGCTCCTGACTGAAAGAAAGAAGAATTTGGGAATATTTTCAGTTTTGTAGGTGCCTTAAGGATGGAGAGAGTGGTGATCATAGTTGGTACCTTGGTAATGGTCAATGAGATCAGCTTGTTAGCCATTACAAACGGAAATACCAAAGTATTTAGCTTTGTTTCTGTTGCACCCACCTTCACAACCACAGTAGACTGATCCTATTATTATAAATAGAACAGTAGTTCTAGAGACTGTGAGTAGTGTAGCAGTGTACGCAGTCTCTGACTGTGCGCTGCTCCTGTCGAACTCTCTGCTTTGGCAGAGAGGAACCCGGACGAGGCTTTGCCGCAGGGCAAAGTGTCGTCCGGGGAGGTAGACAGTCCCTAAACTCGTGTATACGGGTTGTAAATGGGCATATTTTTGGCCGAGCCTACGGGCTCGGTAAGCCCACTTTAAACCGGCCTTGTGCCACATTCGACCCACGTGGGAGGGTTGTTAAATATCGTAGTGTTGTAGTGCAGTGCAGAGTGAGACTTCTGTAGTGATCAGTTACACTTCCGTTTCTCGACCGGAAGATACCGTTTGACTTTATTACTATTACTTATTGTTACTACTAACCTACGTTCGTTCTACTACTAATCTCTCTGATGTAAATACATCTCTGAATATACCAGTATTTTTCCCTACGACTGTGTTTGTTCGTTATTGCCATATACTCACGTGGAAACACTCAACATCTCAACAGTGGCGACAAAGGATGTTTTATTGATCCCAACAGTGGCAACGAAGGATGTCTTATTGATCCCAACAGTGACTTACGTTGAAAAATAAATATCGCAATAGCGAAGAGAAACGATTTCAACACGGGAAAATTCAAAGAGTTCAAGCGTTTTTTCAAAGCAAAGGATTGAAAAATTTATCGACAAAAGAAAAAAAAAACTGTAAGTTAGATATTAACTTATTTATCTATTGGAACATATAAACAAAAAAAAAAAAAAATTTTGTCGTGCCAGAGAATTTGTTAAATTATTTTTTGGCCCCCCTCAGAAAAAAAAACACACATAATTTCTTTTTCTTCTCTACACATAAATAATCATGGAGCAATTTCAATCAACTATGCTGGAACTCATTAAGTGTCAGATTCAGAGACAACAGGAGAGTGAAGAACGTTTTCAGAAGGAACAACTTAAAATTCAGAAGGAACTACTTAATTTACAGGAAAAACAAAATAAAATCCAAGAAGAAAATGAAATGAAACAGTTAGCAATGACTGAACTTATACACAAAGCTATACTGTCTAAGCAGAAAAACTCGGATGAAAATATTTTTTCTCAGGACACAATATGGTCGACGATCGAAAGTTTTACCTATAACTCAGAAGAAGAAAAGACTTTCGAAAGATATTATCACAGATATCAGGACTTTTATGAAGTCGATTGCCAAACATGGTCAGATGAGAAAAAAATAAGATTATTATTACGAAAACTGGGAACGGCAGAGCATAATAAGTTTACAGATTTTATCTTACCTAAAAAAACAAGAGATTTAAAATTCAACGAAGCGATTGAATTATTAAAGGAGCTCTTCAACCCCAGATTATCATTATTTCACAAAAGGTGGAAATGCCTTAATATTCAAAAAAGCGAGCAGGAAGACTACACAACTTTTGCGTCAATCGTAAATAAGACGTGTGACGATTTTCGCTTGTCCGAATTATCGGCGGACAGCTTTAAGTGTCTAATATTCGTGCTAGGCTTAGTGTCTAAGAAAGACAGTGAAATGCGAAGACGCATTTTAGCAAAGCTCGAAAATGAGCAAAACACGACGTTACAAAAGCTAGCAGAGTACTGTCAACAATGCGTAAGCATTAAGCAAGATTCAGAGAAAATTGAAGAAACTGCTATCGGAAATGTGAAGAAAGTAAATAGAAAGACGCGTTTCCGTTCTCCATCGCCTGAACGGAAGTGGTATCCTACTACAAGAAGGAACAGAGAATATAAGAAAAAAAACCCTCCGAGTGCATGTTATGGATGCGGCCAGTGACACTGGTATAATGACTGTCCATATAAAAATAAAGCTTGCAGAAATTGCAAGAAAGTAGGACATAAAATGTCCAAGTGTAGAAAATTAAACAGTAGTCGAGTAAAAGTTACTAAGTCAGATGAAGACCAAGACCGAAATGTTCGGAAATATTTACATGTAAAAATGTACAACAAGAAGGTTAAAATGCAACTGGATTCAGGATCTGACATTTCTATTATTAACACACAAACATGGAAAAATCTAGGAAAACCAACTCTATTAAAGTCCAACAAAATAGCCAGGACGGTAACGGGAAAAAGGATTAATTTTGTAGGTGAAATATGGGTGAATATTAATTTTAACAACAAAACAATAAAAATGAAAATTTTCGTGAAGAAAAACATGAACAACCTGTTTGGGACTGACGCAATCACTAAGTTCAATCTATGGGACGTGCCCATTAGTTCTTTTTGTAACAACATTACTGAAAGCAAAAATAATATAAAAGATTTGCAAACAGAATTGAAAATAGAATTCCCCGAAGTTTTCGCTGAAAGACTTGGACGTTGTACGAAAGCATCAGCAAAAATACAGCTGAAGAAAAATGTTCAACCAATTTTTAAGAAAAAGCGGAGTATTCCTTTTGCAGCATTAGAAAAAATTGACCAAGAACTCGAAAGACTAACGAGAATTGGTGTGATTTCGAAAACTGAATACAGCGACTGGGCAGCTCCAGCTGTCTACGTAAAGAAGAAGTCGGGCGAAATTCGCGTCTGCGCCGATTTTTCAACCGGTTTAAACGACGCAATAGAAGAGTATCACTACCCACTACCAAGTCCCGAAGAAGTATTCGCAAAATTAAATGGCGGAAAAATATTTTCTAAAATAGACCATAGCGAGGCATACTTGCAAGTACCCATGGATAAGGAAAGCGCAAAGTTGTTATGCATTAACACACATAAAGGCTTGTTCAGATACGAACGTTTACCGTTTGGAGTGAAGACAGCACCCGCAATATTCCAACAAATCATGGACACTATGTTATCCGATTTAGACTACACGATAGCATATCTCGACGATATACTCGTGAAAAGTGAATCAGTGAATGAACACAAACACCATTTACGCAAAGTTTTTGAAAGATTAAGAAGCTATGGTTTTAAAGTAAAAGAAAACAAATGCGATTTTCTCCTGGAAGAAATCAAGTATCTGGGACATATTGTGAATAAAGATGGGAAAAAGCCAGACAAAAATCGAGCATCAGCAATAAAGGATATGCCTGAGCCAATGGATATTAAATCTCTACAAAGTTTCTTAGGCTTGGTATCATATTACCAGGATTTTATCCCAGACCTCCACATTCTACGAGCTCCCCTTAACGATCTACTAAAAAAAGAAAAACTGTGGTTATGGACAAAAGAATGCGAGCAAGCATTCAAGAAAATAAAAGAAAAACTAACATCAGATCTATTTCTAGTACATTTTAATCCAAAACTAGATATCATCGTGGCAAGCGATGCCAGTACTCATGGTGTAGGAGGATGGTAAAGTTCGACCGATCGCTCATGCAAGCAGATCATTACTACCTGCTGAACGAAATTATTCTCAAATTGAAAAATAGGAATTGGCAATTATTTTCGCCGTAACAAAGTTCCATCGTTATATACATGGACGATATTTTACGCTGCAGACAGACCACAAGCCTCTGGTAATGATATTCGGTTCTAAGAAGGGCCTGCCAACATACATCGCAAATAGATTACTTAGGTGGGCGACAATTTTGTTAAACTATAATTTTAATATAGAATATTTGTCCACGCACAAAATTGGTCACGCAGATGGTCTATCAAGACTCATTCCGAAAGCAACAGAACCTTTAGAGGATACGGTAATTGCATCCCTCAGAGCAGAGGACGAATTTGAAGAAAATTTGGCAAACACAATTCGAGAGTTACCAGTATCGCTTAAGGACATCAAAAAAGAGGCAGTAAATGACAAATACATCATTGAAATAAAAGACAAACTAGCCAAAAAAGACGTAAAAATTCAAGAAACATTCTCTCTATGTGATAATGTTCTAATATACAGTGAAAGGGTAGTAATCCCTAGTACACTCCAAAAAAGGATACTGAAAGACTTTCATGCAGGTCACCCGGGCATAAATAGAATGAAGAGCCTCATGAGAGCATATGTCTACTGGCCAGGTATGAACAACGACATCGCGTCTATGGTCAGCAGATGTAAAGGCTGCATTTTGGCTTCAAAATCACCACAAATTCTACAGAAGCAATGGCCAAAAACCGACAGACCATGGTCAAGGATTCATATTGATTTTGCGGGTCCAATTGACGGATGGCATTATTTGGTCGTAGTTGACAGCTACAGTAAATGGCCCGAAGTTTTTCAAATGAAGAGGCCAACATCACAAAATACAATAAATAAATTACATGAATTATTTGCAAGGTTTGGAGTGGTAGATACTATAGTTAGTGACAATGGTGCCCAATTCACAAGCAATGAATTCACAGAATTCTGCCAGAATTTTCAGGTGGATCACGTGAGGATTCCTCCGTATCATCCACGCAGCAACGGACTAGCCGAAAGGTTTGTCGATACCCTAAAAAGGGCTCTTAGGAAAGCAACGGGTACACCGACTAGAAAGGCATTACAGTTATTCTTGCAAGTTTACCGCATTACCCCAAATAAATCTGCCCAATCAAGTCTATCACCTGCGGAGCTAATGTTTGCAAGGAAAATCAGATCTGCATTCGATAAATTGATACCAAAAAATAAAATACACACACCAGTCGCAATGGTTCCTAAGAGAAAATTTCGTGTAAATGAAAGTTTTTTTTAAGAACTATAAAAATAATTCAACATCGTGGGAACCAGGAGTCATTCAAAAGCGGATTGGGAATATGATATATATGGTAAAAGGTAAGGAATGTACCCATAAAAGGCACATTAACCGACTAAAGAAAAGGAGTGCCGAAGAATCGGAAGAAACTCCACAAGTAGAAGAAGAATTATTCGAACTATATGATACGTTTGACCTACAAGTGCCACAGACAGAACAAAAACAGCGCAGATCTGGGAGAAAGCGAAAAGCGACTAAACAATTCATTATGGACCCGAAAAGAAAAAAATATTGAAGAAAAAAAAAAAAAATTTTTTTTCACATCGAAAAAACAATTTTAGGGGGGGGGGTGTTGGGGCGCACCCACCTTCACAACCACAATAGACTGATCCTATTATTATAAATGGAACAGTAGTTCTAGAGACTGTGAGTAGTGTTGTAGTGCAGTTCAGAGTGAGACTTCTGTAGTGATCAGTTACACTTCCGTTTCTCGACCGGAAGATACCGTTGGACTTTATTACTATTACTTATTGTTACTACTAACCTACGTTCGTTCTACTACTAATCTCTCTGATGTAAATACCTCTCTGAATATACCAGTGTTTTTCCCTACGACTGTGTTTGTTCGTTATTGCCATATACTCACGTGGAAACACTCAACATCTCAACAGTGGCGACGAAGGATGTTTTATTGATCTCAACAGTTTCATACAAGGACACAATATTTATTGGTGCTCTCAGTGAGGATTGAACTCAGAACAGAAATATAATGATCTGTAGAACTTTCCAGATAAGCGCTATAGCAAATGCTTATGTATGTCTATATTTTTTACATTTGTAAAATTTGTATTGGTCATGTGATTTGCACTGAAAACACTGACTAGGACATGCAGCATCCCAGATGAAACTACATTTATTTATTCT
This sequence comes from Acanthosepion esculentum, assembly GCA_964036315.1. Taxonomy (NCBI): domain Eukaryota; kingdom Metazoa; phylum Mollusca; class Cephalopoda; order Sepiida; family Sepiidae; genus Acanthosepion; species Acanthosepion esculentum. The sequence continues at coordinate 131,096,387 of OZ038483.1, read as the reverse complement.
TTTTTCATAAGATAACTGTAAATTATATGTCATCAAATCTAAACTTTTTTTCATTCTTTTTCTGCAAGAGACCCAGATCTTAAAATTAACAAATGATGGAATTGTCTACAGGTAGTCTGTTTTTTTTTTCCATTAGGGTCCTTCATTTCTACAAACCAATTTCCTCAAGCGAATGCATGAGTGCAAGCGCGCACACACACACACACACACACACACACACACACACACACACACACACACACACACACACACACACACACACACACACACAATCAGCCCAATCATAGTAGTTATGTTTTTCTGACTGGCAGTGTGCCAACTTTTTGTGGATTGGCTTATTTTAGGCCAGTTGTAAACTGCTTGACGACTTCAAAGGTGGTTAACAAAGGGGAGATAACTGCTTATTTTGATATCAGAGCACAATTTATATTTGAGGTATTTGGAAAGGATATATTTGAAAAATAATACTTGAAAATTTAAATGAATTCAGTTTAGGGAAGCAACTATATACTTGGAGACATTTTTATCAGAATATATGTATAAATATATTAATATCTATATATCTATCCCTGTTTTTACTCTCTTTAATACACACACTCTCTCTATCTACTTTCATCTCTTTCTCCAAATATTGATATATCTTATCTATCTATCTATCTATCTATCTACCTATCTACCTACCTAGACAGACAGACAGAAAAAAGACTAAGATGGATATAGAGATAGATATGAAAAGACTGAAAGAGATAGTGTTGAGTTGAGTGAGAGTACTGTAAGACATAGGTAGGTATGAGCAGTCTTAAATATAAACATACTTAGACTGAGGTATTTGTATGGTGTGGTGCCAACCAAGAAATATTACTGCTTTCTTAATCTTTCTCTCTTGTCTCTCCCTCTCTCTCTCTTTCACACACACACACACACACACATGTAGATAGATTTAATTAATGACTAATAAATAAGAAAAGAAGATCAGTAAGAAAATATTTGAAGAACAGAGAGAAAAGATGCAGAATGTTTAAAACATTGAAGAAAATCATGAAAGCAAATAAACTCACATATTTACATAACCATCACCAAGAGAAATAAATAAATATATATATATATATATATATATATATATATATATATATATATATATATATATATATATATATAAATGTTATAGTTTGAGCTATCAAGAGTTAATGACAACTAGATCCTAAATCAGTGATTCTCAACGTGGGCCACCGGTGGTCCACATAGCATTTCTAGTGGTTCACAGAGAATTCATAGCCATAAAAATTGTAGCCATTTCACAAAATTGTATCAAAGTTATTCATACTTTGATGAATTAAAAAATATAATATTTTGTTTAATTACACACATGTCCATTATATTTGAAAATTTCAATATAATATATATAAATAATAAATAAACATTTTTTTCTTACCATTGACACAACTCTGAGTTTCATGCACAATGCAATCATGAGGTGCTGCGTTTTCAATCCTCACCTGACAATTGTGTTGTGCATGAAGCTCAGAGTTGTGCTACCAGGATGGAAAAAATGCATATTTACTATCTCTCTCTCTCTCTCTCTCTCTCTCTCTATATATATATATATATATATATATATATATATATATATGAAGAAATATAGTCTTAAGGTGTGCTATATTTATGGGATAAAGTGCTCATAATCAGAGATAGTGTGTGTAAATATAAAAGTGAACATAGAAGTCAACAATTAGAGGGTGGCCTGATGATTGCGTCTAGCATGAAACACTGTCGGCTCTAAGTGTTGACTTCTATATTCACTTTATATATATATATATATATATATATATATATATATATATATATATATATATGAGTCTATACCATGATTTGTTTTAATTTTTAATTAGGCACATATGAATAAATAAATAAACAAAAAATAAATACTAAAAAATAGTTACTGAAATGCAAAATTTTAAGAAGACAATTAGGAAACTAATTAAAAATCATAAGTGAATCATAGAATATCACCCTAGAACACCCAAACTTTACAGTCTCCTTAAAACCCAAAAATATATAAAAGAGGACATTGAAGTCAGCACCCACCAGTGACAGTCTGTTTCATGCTTAAACACAATCTTCAGCACATGTATGTTGTGTTTTGGTTCAACTATTAATATATACTGGTGAATAATCCAATCGACCTTTAAGGCACCATTGACCAGCATATATAAATAGTTGTGCTGAAACACAATACTCATGGCCTGAAGATTGCATTTAAGCATGAAATAGATTGTCACTGGTGGGTATTGATCTCATTGTCCCCTTTTATATTTACATATGTTCTATCTCGATTAAGAACATTAACTCTATTATATAGCATCCCTTAAAGCTTTATTTTTAACACACATATATATATATATATAAGTACAGGGTTGGTACAGATGGAATAAAATTCTGATAACCAAAAATACTATTCTTAAAAGAGTATACCGAGTAGTTTCTCCTAGTTTAATTTCTGCATAATTTTTTTAATAATATTAAACTTGATGTTAGGTCAAATTTAGAATTTGACATTTGTAATTTTTAATTTTAATTTTAACTGTGAAATTAAAACTTTATTTGCTATATTGATTTCTCCATTAATCTAATCTTAACTTTAATACACTAATAGATTGTACTTAGGGGATATTGTCAAATTATTTTGAATTACCATATATTTGTATTCTGATTGGTCATCATAGGTTACATAACAATGTTTTCCTTACTGAGGGGGTTTGGTTGTTTTTTGAACTCTTAAAACTCTTTATTTAGCAATCAACACCATCACTTGATAAAACACTAGTAATGTTGAAACAAAATTGCAATTTTTGTAGTGATGTTATAACATGCATATGCCATAATTTTGAATATGATATATATGTATGTATGTATTCTGTCTGAAACATTAGATATTGAGATCTTTGATATTGCTATAAGACTTGTACTTGAAGTAGATGTGAGCTTCAAAAGGAGGTAGGTGACCATTCATATTTTTTCTCTAAAAAAATGTTAGGTTTTTGCTTAGCTCAGGAAGGCTTCCTGCTTTTTATTTGCCTTTTCTACACTTTTTCTTGTTCATTCTTTATCTCACTAACTTTCTTTCTTTCTCTCTCTCTCTCTCTCTCTCTCTCTCTCTCTCTCTATATATATATATATATATATATATATATATATATATATGATAAGATAAAGAACAAATATTAAATTTTTATCAAACCATTGTCATACATATATATATATATATATATATATATATATATATATATATAAACTAATTATCTAAATTCTTATATAGATCAACTACAGGAAAAATGTCTACCCAAAACACACAAAAGATATGTATAAAGTTATGTCATTTTATTATAATATTGAAGCATATATATATATATATATATATATATATATATATATATATATATGCTTGAATATTATAATAAAATGACATAACATTATACATATCTTTTGTGTGTTTGGGGTAGACATTTTTCCTGTAGTTGATCTATATAAGAATTTAGATAATTAGTTTGTTATATAGATAAAAACAAAATAAGATAGGTATATAAGGACAGATTAAAATATCTATGAATGTACTGAGAGATATGAACAGCTTAAACAAATATAAGTATATATGAATAGAGAGAGATAAGCAATAGTTAAGCCAGTTTTAATTTTGTTAGCTTAACACCTTTAAGCCTTCCTTTATTACAGTTCCCCACAGTTGCTTTGATAATAATTC